>VZTX01003747.1:0-81266 GCA_013400915.1 Pardalotus punctatus | reverse complement strand
CGCCCGGCCCTGCCCGTGCCCGCTGCCGAGCGGCGACACCGCCCTGAGCCGCCTGGTGCGCCGCCTCCTCTCCGCCCGCCGCTCGCTCGACCTCTGCCTCTTCTCGTTCTCCTGCCCGCAGCTCGCCCGCGCCGTGCAGCTCCTGCACCGCCGCGGGGTCCGCGTCCGCCTCGTCACCGACTCGCAGTACATGGGGCTGTGCGGCTCCCAGATCGGCCGCCTGCGCCACGCGGGTGAGCGGCGTGGAGCCGGGCATGGATCCCGGCGTGCGGATGGAGCCCCGGACCGCGATGGAGCCCGGCCCCGGGGGTGGCCGTGGCCCCCCGCGGGGCTCGGTGACCCCTGACCAGGTGTCTGTGTCTCTGCAGGGATCCAGGTGCGCCACGACCAGCACAGCGGGTACATGCACCACAAGTTCGCCATCGTGGACCAGAGGATGCTCATCACAGGCTCCCTCAACTGGACCACCCAGGCCGTCCAGAGCAACCGGGAGAATGTGCTGGTCGTGGAGGACGCCGAGTATGTGAAGGCTTTTCTGGAGGAGTTTGAAAGGATTTGGGAAGAGTACAATCCCGCCAATTACAGTTTTTTTCCCAAAGGCAGTAAGTGATTGAGCTGCCTCACAGGGCTAGTGGAGCATGGTAACACCCGCAGATTTTACTGTTAGGTGTAGACATCATTGTTTTGTCCATCTGGGTGTAACTTTGGTTATCATCTCTAGAGAAGTGAAGTGCTCTCTGCCCTAAAATGCCACAGAGCCCTTGCTGTGGGTCATTCCCGTGGTAGAGGGACTGATCCAACTGTTTGGTTTGGGTAACGGGCTGAGCTTCATTCATAGGCATTGAAACTTTGGGCAGGCTCGTTGCTGTGCCCTGGTGCACACCAGGTGTGTTCATACAGTCCTGGGCACGTGTTACAGTGGTAAAAGGAACATTTTCCAGCTTGGGATAGGGAATGGAATTATAGCCAATTCCAAATGGAACTGTAGCCCAAGGGCTCCTCTACACCAGTAACTAAAGGAGAGATAAGGGAGCTACAGCAGAGTTAAGAGTTTATATAGATTAAGCACCTCAGTTACATTTCTTGTTGGCATTAATTGTTGAAAGTTTGTGAAAGGAAATTTGTGGGAAATAGCAAAAATTTTAGTTTTGATTGTGTACATGTTTCTTTGCATTAAATTTTAGCAGAGCTCCGGTGTAAAAGCATGAGCACAGATAGTAATGGCAGCTTCTCTTCCAGGAACAAGGTGTAGGGAAGTCTGGAAGGAAATGAGAAAAATGTTTTTTTGGGATCAGTGTCTGGAGAGCAGACACGGCTGGAGTTGGGTCACCCATTTCAGGAGAGGTCTGGAAACTGGTTCTTTCAGGTTTTGGGACACTGTCATGGTCCGTGGCCTCGACTGGCAGCAGCAAGTGGGGACAGCAAGGGGAGGGAGGTGACATCTCTGTCCCCACAGCTCAGGATGGAACAAAGATGATGTAGATGTAAGAATTTCAAACTCTAAATAGTATCTGTGTAAGAATTGTTTTATACTGAATAGAAAGTGCCTTAATATCTCTCAAAATGAAGAGAGGTTTTGATATTCTGTTACCAGTTTTGTTACCAGTAGTGCTGCAATTGGCACTGTTAAATAAACCATTTTCACAGAAAACCTCAACATCCTCATCTGACTTTTGTATTCCAACTCCTGTAGATCCGTATTAGGATATTTATGATACATGGACATTACCAGATTTTAGATTTGTTCGGTTCTGACAAAGTTTGCATGGAGGAAAGAAAATTATATTACCTGTATGGAAGCACCTGGGTCACTCTCCAGTAAATCCCATTCAGCAGCACTAGATTTAAACTACTTAAAATATATTATTGCTCTCAAAATGCTGCCTGTTGCACATCCTTTGTGAAGTGTGACTATAAAAGCAAACATCTCTCTTCATGCTCTGACCTCTGCCCTGTTCTTCCTTCTTTTTAGAAATGAAGCTTTCACACACGGCATGCAAAGGGTGGTGCAAAAATAGTTTATTACCATATAGTTAATGTAAAGTTAGGTAATTATATTTACAAAGTAAAAATGATCAGCTACATCCAGGGGAGCCTAGCATGTCACACAGGGTTTATAAGGAATAAATACAGTGAGAAAAAGTGACGTTTCTATTACAGCGTGCAGTTAATTGGGAATGGTGGCTCTTAAAAAAGCACTGGAATAAATTGGGAATGGAAGGGAGAAGGGAAGGAGAGAGGAACTCACACACAGGGAGATACAGGAGCCTCCCACACCCTTCCCCTTAGCAGGGGGGAAAAATGATGTGAGAGACCTGAGGCTGCAGCATCCCGGCACTGCCTGGGTCCTGCTGGCCCTGCCTGATGTTGTTCAGCCACGTCACAGCTGGAGCTGAGGAGTGGCTGCTGTGTCACATCATCACAGAAATGACTCTGGGAAATGGCTCCCTCACCCCCAGTGCTCACAGTCCCTCTGGGTTGTTCCCAGGCCACGTGGCAGAGCACAGGGCCCAGATTTGAGCCAGAGCGAGTCCCCGTCACGGGTCAGTCGAGGGAAGCTCTGCTCCGAGAGAGCCAAGGCCAAGCTGTTCTGAGGGCACTGGAGGAAGACTGACATTAATACCTGAACAGCCAGGGCCACATCAGACACCACCCACAGCCTCACAGAGCTTCCTTCTCTCCCCCCAAACCTCCATCCTTCCAAATGATTCTTTAAACTCTCAAGCCACCCAGAACTCCAAGAGGGTGGACACTGGCCAAGCCAGAGCATTCCTATTTTCTACTTACCATAGTCTCTAGTATCTTACATGCTTTGCTTTCTCTAGGTGAGAACAAACAGCGAGTGTTCTTGTCCTGCACACAGGGTGAAGAAAGCATGAAGAAAATAATGGTAATTGCACCCATTATTTACGAGTTCAGGGCCAGCTGGGTTAGTTCAGTTGGTACCAACTTGTCAGGTTTCTCTAGTAAATCCCACACTCTCTGTTTCCTCAGCAGCCTCAAGCTGAGGCTGTTTTCCCCAGCCTGGTGCTCCCTGTTCCTGCAGCAGTGCCTTGGATCTTGCAGTTAGGCTGCATTTGAAGTTACACAGGGAGTTACAGCTCATAGCCACGCTGCTGTGGGATGGCTGTCTGTGCATGGGGCTGTGGCTCCTTTGGGAAGCCCAAGAGCATCCCAAATGTGCTGCACAGCGTTCCTGGTGCCTCCCAAACCCAGGGGCTCGCTGTGCTCGCTGTGACAGCCCCGGGTGGCTGTGCAAGGAGAGCTGTGGCTCAGCAGGGAGTTGTTGCTGCTCTCTGTAACAACAGGTAACAGTTTGCACATGCACAGTGTTGATGCCACTATCAAACACAAGATTATTGAGTCCTCTGCCTGGCAAAAAATACCCCAAATTTATAGCAAAGTAGGTTACAGGAAACAACAGACTGTACACAATCTTTGGACAAGTACCTTCAAAGCTAAAGGCATAGATCAGCAGAAAAGGTTTGAAAAGATATTTATAACAGTCCTCAAGCCCAAACAAAGCAGTTTATCAGGGCAGATGGGGTGGGCTGGACACGTTACACTCATTGCTCCTCTCCCAACCCACACGTGGGGCCTCTGTGCTACAACAAGACTTAAAAATCAAACCCAAAACTCAGTCACAAAAGAGAACCCTCTACAAACTGCTGAGGAATAAATATTTACACTGCGTGCTTGGAATACTATACAGGTTTTAAATTACTTTTGTTTTTTAAAAAGAGAGGAATAAGAAAGCTTTTTTTACCTATAAAAATGGAAAAAATTACAGAGCAAAGGCAAACCACAGCTGAGTGTGCGTGTGCTTGAGTGTCCACAACAGAGTATCCAAACCAGGACAAAAATGCGAAGGTCTCATGGAAGTGCCATCAAATAGAGTTGGTACAAAAAGTGACATATTTTGCAATGTGAGGGGGTAGCACTTTTTCTGCAGCCCAGTTCTCTGGTACCAAATGAAAAGGGACTTTCCTGGTTTGCAAGTCAGCACCAATTCTACACAATTCTATTTTTGAAGCAAATGAACACAATTTACTTCTTTTTAATACGTGGCCAAAGAAAAGATGACATTTAAAGAAGGATTCAGTCTGGCTCAGGGGAGATGGTGCAAATGAGAGGAAAATTTTACTCAGGAAAAATAAGATTACTTGGAGCCAACGAGAAAACACCTGTGACTGTGCCTTTGCTGCACTTGACTTTTCCTAAACCTCCCAGTTTGGTGCTATCAATAGTGTGGAGTGATGCTGAATGCAACAGCTTGCCCACACACTTTCTAATTTAAATAGCCACTGATTAATCCTAAAAGCTGGATGAAGCCTGGAGCAGGAAGAAGCAGGAAGACAACTAAGGACCACTGCTATGAGTAAAAGAACTTCTCCCTTTGTTTTCAAGCACTGCGCTCTGCAGGAATATTTCTGTTTGGGGCTGTTTATCGGTGCTGCAGGTTCTTTTTCCTTCCTGTAAAGGCAGGTGAAGTGCTGCCTTGGAGAGATGCTCGGTCACCAGAGGGAGCCCAGAACCCTCAGCAGGGGTTCAGAACATTTGGCTGCCTAAGGCACCTTCCCTCCTCTTCCTCTTGGTGACCTCCAGAACTCACAGCTCCCACCCTAAAGACATCCCAAAGATCCTTCCCAAGCACTGCCCCGCAGGGTGCAGCTCATCCTGATGATGCCAAGGCCACTGCTCAGCCCTGTCTGTGCAGCAGATCAAGATTCTCCATTTATTTTTCCAGAGGAGCCCAACTCCCCCATGGAAAATGTCTGCACCTACAAGCTAGAGCACACGAGCACCACCATGGTCACTAAAGACCCCTTTGCTTAGCAAGAAATATTTTAAGCCCACAAATGCAGCAATGATATTAATTAATTTGGTTTATTAACCATGACAAGCCCTGACAGTGGTGGCCAGTCCCTGTCCCTGCACATGCCACATTCCCTGTGGCTGTTCTGCCACCCAACACCTTTTTATTTCAGCTACACCCGCTGTTAGTGCCAGGGTGGGGTTTTGTCCCAGCAAACCTTCCTGTTTTGCTTTTCTCAGCTATTTGAAGGTCCAGAGAAGCTGGACAATATGGATTAATAAAAGTTTCCTGATAGGAAACCTCTGAGCAGCTGAGCCCCCACAGCTGATCTTGTTCATCCAAGCAAACCTCAATTCAAACCCTTTTACAGATGTTTCAGGAGCACATAAACAGGGGGAATGATGGGAGGACTGACAGTTTCTGTGCAGTGAAGAAAACTAGAGGAAAGGGAGAAGAAAACCCAGCTCCATTCCTGATGCTGCTGGATCCCTGGCAGTGCCTCATCAGAGAGACACAAACCACAGTGAGCAGCGCCTTGGGTGAAGAATTGAGAGAAGTGGCCAAGAAGTTTCTGTCATCTCTTGTTCAGCACAGGGACATGTCCACAGGAAAGAAGCAAGAGCTGTACAAGCTCCTGGGTGGTTTTTCCCCCTCACTAACCAGCAGTATAATTTTATCTGTTATAAATAAGAATATCCCCTGCCAGCCTCCAACATCCCCTGTCTTCAGCACTGAGCTTTGCCAACACATGCAATGTCTTGTTGCCCATCCTGACCCTTTTTATTCCTTTAAACAATATTAATGTATTTACAGATGCTGAGCCAAAAGCTGGGGATGCTCCCTTCTGCCTGTGCCCTCCATTTGCCCAGCTGGTCTCTACATTAAAAAATAAGAAATCCTGTGCTCTCACTAGGCTCAATCCCTCATCCCAGACAAGACACTAAGCTGCAAGAGAGGATTTTTTGGAATGACCAAGTGTACAGCAGAAAACCTCTGTCCCTGGGAAGCCTCACAGTGCCAGTGACATGATCCAGTGTCAGAAAGGGCCCATCCTGCACTCTCCCCACCACCACTGAGCCAACGCAAATAGCAAAGTACATGACTGCCTGTCCTCATGCTTGGAATTTGGGTTTCTGAGCCAATGGAGCATCCAAAGGCAAAGCAGGATTTCCTGGGGAATCTAAGAAAGGTCAGGGTCCACATGGCAAGAGGGAGACCAGAACATTCTCCATGATTGGCTAAAAAGGACAAAGTCCCATCATAAGTCTAAAATGAAGAGGAGGAGGGTGTTCTCCTAGCGCCTGTGACATCTTGCAAGGGAAGAGCAATGACAATGACAAGGCCCACACACCATCCCAAATCCATGCTGCCTCCCAGGGCCACTGCCAGATCAGAGCTCACCACAGACGCAGAGCAGCCAGGGATGAAGTGGTCAGAGGTGAGTCCAGGTGGGTCATGGCAGGAAGGTTCCCAGGTTCTCCAGTGCCCAGATGATGGAGGTGCTGTGGTGAACTCTGATAGGGACTGGCTGCACATCAACTCCTCTCAGAGGGCACGTGCTGCTGACGAGGGAAGGGCTTTGTATCCAAGATGTTGAGCATTTTTCCTACCCTGCTCCCATCTCCAGGATCTCCATGTGCACCCAGGCACACAGAGCATCCCAGCAGGAATAGGTGCTCTGCCCACTGCAAGGTGCTGGCATCCTGGCTGGGGACAAGCTGACTTCCTCTGGGCAGGACCGGCTGCCATTCGCTGCCATGTGCCCTGGGAGGGGCCAAGCCGGACACTTGGGCCACAGCAAGGCCACACAAGCTGGACAAGAGCTTGATTCACACCGTGGTTCAATGACACCATGTCCTGCTGAGGGTCTGGCGGCTGAACAAATGCTGCTCACAGGAAGATGAAGGAAACTCTGGCAGCTGCCATGGTCCAGCCTGGCAGGACTGGGGGTGGCTTCACCAGCCGCGTGGGGCTCTGAGAGCTGCACCTGTACCACCCACCAGACCCAAAACCAGCAGGGAAGCACCAGGAGCTGCCAGCTGAATGCCCAAAGGACAAGAGGAAGTTCTGCTCCAGGTGAAGGCCAGGATATCTTTAACATCCCAGCCTGAAGTGGTTGCTCAGCAGCTAACCAGGCTGGCAAGCTGACGTGCCGGAGTGCTCCTTCAGCCCTGCTGACTGGAGAGGCAGGACCTGGGATCCTTCCAGGTGGCATCTTGAAATTCAGCCTGGGATGAAGCCCCCACACCTGCAAAGCAGCACAAGCTTCTTCTAGGAAGCCTCTGCTCAGCTGGCTGCGACCATCTAAGTGCTACCAGCTCCTCATCTCTTGCTTCATATCCATTTATCGGCCTCACGGTGCTAAATTGTATGTTTTAAATACAAAAGCTATTAGGACTGAGAAGGTCTGAAGCACATACTGGTTTTGAGATTTTTATTTCAGGAAAAGATTAAAGAATTAAAATAGGAGCTGCCCTGCTGACAAGAAGAGTTGAATTCAAGAAGCTGGTAAAAAAGGAGCATTATATGCATTGAGCACTGTGCATTTTCAGTCAATATTGGCTCTACTTTCTACTCTAGTTTCCTTTGACTAGGAAAAGGGAGTTTCACATGCGCACAGACCCTGGGATACACGGGATTCAATGAGGAAGGGAGTAACAGCAAAAAAAAAAGAGTGCTGGGCTTGATCTAACAGAGGCAAGAAAGTGATCTTACAGCTCGGCCCCTGGAACACCAACTCCGACCACCAGCGAGACGGGAGCGAGGACGCGCCGACAGGGCCGACTCGATGGTGCACTTCAGTAGCTGCAGCTCCCCATCCATAACCACCTGGGCAGCCACCAAAGCTTGCCAGGCTTTGGTGGCACCTACATTCAGGATACGGCACAGTCACGGGGCAGGAGAATCACTTCTTGCATCCTCCAGCGAGATGTCAGTGTTGTACCTCCAGGCTGCGGACGCCGGCACGGACTCGCGCTCCCCGACAGCTTCCCCTGGGCTTTCCCCCCTTGTAGGTGCAAGTAATGCAGTCGAGATCAATGGTTAGATCAGGCTCCTGGTGTGCTCTGAGCACTGGGTCTCTAGACAGCAGTAAGAGCTCGGTCTGGCCAACACCACCCAGGCCCTGCTTGCTCTTCCCAACAGAGCTATAGCTTATTAACAGGCTACTGAGCCTTAATACTGACACTTAGTGTAATGGTTTACAGTAAAGAAAGGATTCTCCTACAAAGCGCCGAAGAGAGGGGGGAAAAACCCCACTCCAATCCCTTCCTCTCTCTCTCAGATTCTCTGGAGCATCTCACAAGCAGGGAAAGGAGCCGGGGAGGTGAGGGGAGGCACCACCACCGCGGTGCCAGGTCCCGTCGGGGCGTCAGGACGAACGACAGCGAGGACATCGTAAGGAACGAGAGACAAACGGTGCTGGTGCTGTGCTGCCTCAAGCTGGGAGGTGCGCGTGGTCAAGCGGAGCGGGGAGAACTAGTCTTTCTTCAAGTCCCTGGATTCAAAAAGCTTCAGGCGTTCTTGCACAGTCAGGCCTTCCTTCAGACTCTGGGAGAGACAAAACACAGAGAGCGTTGGGGCACGGGCGGGCGCGATGGGAGGGAGCGATGCTCAGGCAAAGGAGCCGTGGCAGCGAGGAATGGGCTCCTTGGCGGAGGATTAGTGGGACATGCTGAGAGAAAACACACGGTTATGGAGGGCGGTTACTGGCGGGTGGTGCCTTGAGACAGGGTGAGATTGCAACGAACCAGGCGACGAACCAGAAGCGAATGAGAGGCACACCATGCTGCAAGCAGGATTAGCTGACTGGGGAATGACCCCTGGAGCTCACACTGCAGGGCTGGGTGGGGCAATTCCAGTGGAAGGAGCCCCGGGCAGGCCAGCTCGGATCTGCTACGCTGGAGCCCCAGGAAGCTGAGCAGGACCTGCAGGCTGGTCCTTCCCTGCCTCCCCGGCGCTGATGGGGACAGTCCTGGCTCCACTCCATGCAGGATTTGCTCAAGGAACCCTGGAAATTCCTGTGTGCTGCCAGCGACCATCCCACCCCTTCTCTCATCCCAGCCTGGGACTCTACCAAGATAAAGCTGCCTCGACTGCCCAGGGTTAGACAGAGGACTCCTAAATGCTGTTCGGTCTGGCAGGCTCTGACGGCTGATCCAATTCAGATGCAGCATCCAGATTTCAAGGCACAACTCCCAGCTGGCCAGCAGCATTTGGAATTGTGAAATCCACCACCTACACGTGGGGACTCAGTAACACAGCACTGAGAGGGGCAGGAACCCAGAAACAAATTGCCTGACTCCTGTAGGACAGCTTTAAACTGAAACCAGCCTGAGGACAGACAAACCTAATGCCAGCCTCCCTCCTTTCTGCAGCCCCAAACCTGTGGCATGAGAGATTCAGGGGAGCAAGGCATTGGGTGGTGAGTTGTGCCTGTGGATGAGGAGGCAAAACCACCCCTTGCCCCTAAAACCAGCTCCCACAGCCAGGGCTCTGCCTCTCTGTGCCCCCCTGCCTGTCCCACCCCACAGCTCTGTGCACCAGCCCATTCCTTGGAACATGCAAGGAATTCATGCTGCAGCTGGAACATTATTCGCTTAACAGACCAAGACTTGGCCCCTTGACTGGAGAGATGAAGATCAGCTCCTATGAAGAAAGGCTGAGGGAATTAGGATTGTTCAGCCTGGACAAGAGAAGGCTCAAGGAGACCTCAGAGCCACTTCCAGTGCCTAAAGGGACTCCAGGAAAGCTGGAGAGGGACTTTGGACAAGGGCCTGGAGTGACAGGACAAGAGGGAATGGCTTCCCACTGCCAGAGGGCAGGGTTAGCTGGGATATTGGGAAGAAATTCTTCCCTGTGAGGGTGGGCAGGCCCTGGCACAGGTTGCCCAGAGAAGCTGTGGTTGCCCCTGGATCCCTGGGAGTGTCCAAGACCAGGCTGAACAGGGCTTGGAGCAGCCTGGGATAGAGGAAGGTGTCCCTGCCATGGCAGGGGGTCAGAACAGGGTGAGCTTTCACCCCTTCCAACCCAAACCATTCTGTGATTCCATGATCCTACTATCAGGCAGCTACCTCCCCTTTTCCTTTCTCTTCCCTGGCTGTGGTGCCAGAGGACTGTTCTATCACAGCAGCAGGTTGGACTTTTGCGCTGAGTTTTTCTTCCCATGTGTTTATCAAGGCAGGACTCCATGATAAACTTGCCCCAAGGCTGTGCAGATTCCCATGGTTACTGTATTTCTGAAAATGTTTTTCCTCCCACAGGCCCACGAACACCAAATGGCTTTGCCAGGCAGCATGGAAATGAAAGCACTAAATTGGACTGAATTTCCAAACGCCGTGTGCTCTCTTTCCAACGGGCAGCAGAGTCTCCTGGGATGTGAGTCTCTGAGCACACACTTCCTAAAGGAAGTTTACTTTGGGCCTCTTTAAATGGGAGCAGCTCATGCATTCCAGTTCTCACATCTGAGTTCTCAGTAGATGGAAGGAGACAGCAGGAATCATCAGACTGCTCTGCTTGATGGCACAAATTCCAGCAAATTCAGCCCCCGGGCACTCCCACAACCCATCTCAGTTGCTGATGAGGAGAGCCTGATGAAGTGAGACTAATGTAGGATGATATCTGTGACAAAGGGATCTTCTAACAGACGTCCTGGGGCTCTCCAGCCACTGTGCTGGGAGCTCCCCTCTCCTAACCTGCCTCTGCAGGTGCTCCCACATCAGCCTTTGCCATGGGCCAGGAAATTCACTGCTGCTCCAGTTATCGGAGATATCTGGCTCATTAGGGCCAGCCTTTCTCACCAGCTCCCTCCTCTTGCTGGATGAATTTGGAAGCCTTGGAGGCTCAGGGATGAAGAGCAGGAGGAGGAGGTTACTGGCCAAGGAAGACTCTTGCTCAGGCATGGATCAACCTGAAGCAACAGCAATTGTGGGTAAAGGAAATTAGGGCAGTCCAGGACATTCCCTCTGCAGCTGAGACCACTTTCCATGCTCTGGGCCATTGTGGGAAGTACATTTAAAGGCATCCCTGACTATTCCTGCACACCTGCACTTGCACTTTATAACAGCAAAACAGGTGTTTTCCTGAGACCTGGACCATGCTGGAGTTTAGTCTGAGGCATGCAGAGTCATTAAGGCATGCACACTCAGTGTCCCACGCTCCCAACACAGCAAACAGGAAAACGTGCCCCACCATGTCCAAATCCTCTCCGTGATGACGAGCTGTGTTGGTGAGGGTGGGAAGAGCAGGAAGACGAGAAAGCCATATTCCCCAGGGAAGAGGCAGAGAGACTGCACTTCACAGGGATCTTGGGTGCACTATCTTCCCTTCCCATTCCCTCAGGGAAAGAATTAGTGGTGAATAAACCCATCAGTCAGTCATTAAGAGAAGGAGGGCTCTGGTTTGGCAGGGAGGTGTGAGCAGTGCATGCAGAGGTTGGGCCGCTCCCGTGGCGGCTGCGGCGCTGGGCGGGTGCCGGTGTGTTTACCTACGTGGCAGGGAACCTGGACTCGGGTTCATTTCAGTTATCCCATGAGACCTGCTCAATAACGGACTGTTGAAGGAAAAAGCAAAATAAAACAAAAAACAAAAGGAGAAGCTCATAAATCCCAAATTCATTGGCAGTGGCACAGCCCCAGCCCCCCGTCCCGCAGCAATGCCCTGGCACAGCCCCTGATTCCTACCAAGCAACACGCACGGGGACCACACAGAAAGTGATTTCAGTTGAAGTGGTGAAGGGAAACCCAACATCAGAATGGCCCAGCAGGTGTGGGCTGCCCCAAAATGTGCAGAAGTCTCTCTGTGTTCACTGGGTGCAGCACAGACGCCCTGAGCTGAGGAACTGCCACTCACAGAGCTCCGAGTGCTTCCCCACATGAGCACTGAGCTCGAAGCATTCTGTCTGCCCTGCAAGGGCCCAACCACTTCAAACATCACCACGAGACACCAGGTGAGAGGCAAAGCAGGTTTGCTCATGCTGAGCTTCCTCCCAACTGCCCTATGTTTAATGCTGCCTCCTGATCAGCATTATTTGCCCTTCCTTATCCCTGCGGTCCCACATGATGTAACTGGCTGCCAAGGAGAGCTTGGCACAGCATCACTGGGCTTTGGGATTAACAGCAAGCACAGAAGGACCGCAGAAGCACAGGGCCATCTGCACCATGTTAACACACAAGCAAAGAGTGTGTTAAATATGTCCAGGACATGAGGCACTGCTGATACATGTAAAGACAAAAAATCTTGCAGTAATGAACACTAAAACTGGAATGGTGTGCACATTTCCACCTAAATTTCAACCAAAAAGAGGGAGTGGATACTGGGATAGTCCTCCTGTGAAAGACCAAAGAACAAGGTGAACTTCAGCCTTCTTTTTCAACCAGGGAGCAGCTTCATTCCTCCACCTGAGCAGAGTCTGGAGTGGGGGAGTGGGCCCTGCCTGGCTGCACAGTCAGTCCTTTTGCAGTAAAAAGCCATCCAGGCTAGCATTAGTGGCTGGGAAATCCTCAGTTTTCTTCCCCTGCCCATTTCTTCCCACTTGGGATCCCCACCAAAGAGAAATGCTGGGCATTCCTCATTCCCATCCCACTGGGAAGGACATCTGAGCTCACCTTTGACCTGATATTCCTTAGTTGCCGGCTAACACTGGATCTGTCTTTCTTCAAGAAATCAGGGTTGCTTTTTGATTTCATAATATCTGGGAAGAAGCAAAAGAAGTGGGATTAACCTGATGCCCACCTGCAGGGCCTGAGGCTCTGCCCTCTCAGCCCAGGGAAGCACCCCAATGAGCCTGACTCAAGTAATGCTGCCCTAAGGGCACAGGGGGCTTATGGGCATCCCTGCATCACGAGGTTTTCCTGATGCAAAATGCCAGAAGGCTTTCAAAGCCCATCAGCTTTGGGTTGGAAGGCCAAGTCCTACACTCAGACCCGTTACTGCACAAGGGTTTGTACTCCAGGATTCCTGTGTTAGCTTGGGACACCCGGACTGCTTAGAGCTGCTGGAGGAGGACTGACCATATCCCGATACAGTGGTGTTCACAGGGGATTTCTCTCCCTGAGCTTCTGTGGCTGCTTTCAGCTGCTCTTTCAACCTGCTGATATCACAGTCTGCCTTGGCCTTCACGATGCTCAGCTCCGTGTAGATGTCTTTGTACTTGTCGCTGGCGTATTTCTTATCCTGGCAAGGGAACAAGAACAACCCGATGGAGCCAGACAGACAGCTGGAGCCGAGGGGTTTGTGGATGCACTGAAGAGGAGCTTGGCAAATGCTGACGGAAGAAGAGCCGGCAGCGGGAGAAACGCTTGGCCAGGGCAACACACACCCTCGGAGCTGCTTCCAACAGCGATACGGGACTACGGGAATGGAGACAGGCAGAGAGCTGAGAGCCAAGGGCGAGCACACAGTGCTGCCCGTGCGTGCAGCCCCTCAGCTACAGGATTGTTTGTGGCTTTTCATTTTAGGCAAGACACAGAATTCAAGCAGAATTCCCAGAAATGGCCTTGGCTTGTCCAGAGCAAACCAGTTCCACTGCTGCAAGGCTGGGCAGATCTCTAACACTGATTGTTTGTGCCATTTAAATCTGATCTGATGTGACAGAAAATGGGGAAATCATGCTGAAAGGGATGTTTTCCCACACTGTCTCCTTTGTGGGTCAAGTCCTAAATTGATACATGGAGTGCTTTACTGATGACACCAAAATGGGTATTGAATTACATTCATGGGAAAAATTAAATATGGTTTCAAATCTGGGTGTAAATGGGCTGAAATCTAAGCACAGACATTCAGGAGCAGAGCACAGTAAGAGGAATCACAGAACCACCCCTTGCATTACCCTCAGTGCTGTCTGCAGCTCATCTTTGAGGGAGCTGATCTCCTGCTTCAGGTACTGGATTTCGGATTCTTTGACCCGCAGCAGGACCTGTGGGAATAAAAACAGCATCTTTGCACCCCAGCAGACACAGTGTGACACCTGCTGTAGCCAGTGACAGTCAAGCCAAGGGCTGGAGGCTCAGCTCTCTGCCTATCCTACAAAGTCTCTGGTCTTCCTGCCTTCTGCTTGTCACAAGAAAACTCCTCCTGGATCTCTTGGGAACTTGCCCAAGGCTGCACTGCTGATGTGCTCCCTGCACACCCCAGTTTCTGTCCCCTCAGCTCTGCATGGATTGGATCCTGGGGACAAGCAGGAGCTGCAGAAGGAAGAGTGTCTGGCTTGACACAATGAGAAGTGTCGAAGTGTCAAAATCAGCACCCCAGAATCTCCTGGCCTCATGCAGGCCATGATGACAGTGCTGACCAGCCACGACCCCTGACTGGGGACAGATGGCTGTGCCACACTCCTGGGGTACACAGCCCTTGTGCCCACCCACGTGCCCCTCCGCAGAGCTCACCTCCAGCTCATAGGCATCCTTGCCCTGCGTGAGAGGCGACCCAGCAGCCTCTCCCCCGCCCTCCCCGGTCAGCAGGGTCCGCAATCGCGTGATCTCCGCAGCCAGGCGGTTATTCAGCTCCTGGGAAGAGAAGGAGAGGTTGTGGGAAGGGGGAGCACGGCCATGGCTCAGCACAGAGCCCACCCTCACCCGGGCAGGGACCCTCACCTGGTTGTGGGCGTTGAGCTCCTGGTTCTCCCGCTGGCACTGGCGGAGGGCCTGCCTCTCAGCCTCCAGCGCCTGCGCCAGGTGGGCGTTCTCCAAACACTTCTGGGAATACTGCTCCGAAAGCACCTCCAGCTCCCGCTGCACCGACTGCAGCTCCTCCCTGCAGAACACACCAGGGTAGTGTCCGCTCCACACACGCACCCCAAAATGCCCATTCTTCCTTCAGCATTCCAGGACAACCCAACAGGGAGCTAAGCACCAAGGATGAGGACTGCATATTCCCTCTGGGAAAAAACTCAAGCCCAGGGCAAGTCAAATCTTCCCTCTCCTGGCAGAGCCGTGCTTGGGCACCAAAGGGGATGGGAGGTTTTTCTCTCAGAGGTTAAGTGGCAGAACTTCCTCAGGTTTCCAAAAACTGAGCTGGGGTCTACCAAAATCTACCTATGAGAAATTCTTCCCTATGAGGGTGGGGAGGCCCTGGCACAGGTTGCCCAGAGAAGCTGTAGCTGCCCCATCCCTTGAAGTGTTCCAGGCCAGGTTGGACAGGGCTTGGAGTAACCTGGGATAGTGGAAAGTGTCCCTGCCCATGGCAGGGGGTGGAATGAGATGAACTTTAAGGTACCTTCCCACCCAAACCATTCCAGGATTCTAAGTTTGCTCTGGGCACTCGGGACCAAGTGTATTTGCACACCTCCCCATCTTACACAGATGTATCAAGGCTGATAAAGCTCACAGGCAGTTCTGTTCAGTTCCCACGGGAGGACAGCATTGCCATGGAAAGCTCAGCGCTTCCTCCTCACCTTTTGAACAAACCCACTGCTGCAGCTGCACAAAAAGCAGCACTGGCTGCACATCTGCTACTTCTGGGGACCATAAAGCAGCTATTTTGGGTAATGTGGGGACATTGACCTGGAGCCTGAAAGACTATGGGCAAGCAGGAGGCTCTGATGGATGCAGCTGGGTCAGGACCAAGGGAAGAAACCCCTGCAGTAACTCTGAACCCAATGCCAAAATCAAATGGGAGAGAGGGGTCTCCCACACACATGATCTCCCTGCAAGATGGCAGCAGACAGAGGAGGGTGATGGTCTTACAGGTACTGCCTTCGGAGGGCCTCGATGTCAGCGTTGACACTGCTGATCTGGGAGCGCTGGGACTTCTCCAGCTCCCGCTCCAGCTCCTCCCGGTGCGCGTTCTTCATGGCTTCAATGGCTGTGAGGGGCAGCACAGTGTTAGCACCTGGCACCCTCCACCCACGGGTGGGTTTTTTGAGTTTTTGTTCATTTTTTGAAGGAACAAAACCAGAGTCACCCCTGCAAACCTCCCACTGCTTCATGGCCCCTTCAGTCTGTGCCCCAGCTGCAAAGGGGCAAATCCCACTTCGTAACAAAGTTCAAATTATTGTCCAATTCACACACTGTTTCCTGGACTGTGGGACTCCTAATGCAGAGCCCCTAAACTCCAGTGTTTTAACATTCTCTGAGGCACTGAAGAATTAATTCAGTGTGGAATTGGCAATAAATTAACCACAGGAATGACTAATGCCTTTCTGAGCAGGAATGGAAAACAGATCAGCGTGTAATATCCAAAGACAGGGGTACCAAGCCTGAAGAAGGACCAGGAGATAGGCACCAAACCAAACCATCTTTCCCACAAGCCCTTTCCCATTTCCTTATGCAGCCCACCCAGCCTTCATCCCATCCCTGCTCTGCTCCTCAATGGAGCAAACACCATCCCTGTGTCTCTATCACCACGCAGCTGCCCCACTGTGGGGGACCCTCTGGTACCTGAGATGGTGGCAGCCGTTTCCTCTGCCAGCAGGCGATCCTTCTCCTCCCGCAGCTTCTCCAGCTCCCGCTGGTGCTGCCGCTGCAGGTCCTCGATCTTCTTCTGGTGCGTCTCCTCCATGGCTGCAAAGCCCCTCTCACATGTTGCCTGCAAAGGGAGGAGGGAAGGAGTTGGCCCAGGAGCGCAGGGCCGGTGCCATGGCAGCTGGGAGCCCACCAGGAGCCACACGCCAGTGGGCAGGTCAGCTCCCCAGCTCCAGGAGGGATCTTCTTCCCCAGCCATGGAGCAGGATGGACCTCGCAAAAGTCAGGGCTTGTCCTGCAGTTGCGCTACCCCTGACAGTTCCAGGGAAAGGGATGCACAGGGTAGGTCTAGGCAGATCTGGTTGGGGAATGCAAATTTATGCCAAAAAAACAACCAAAAAACTCTTTCTGTGCCACTTCTGCTCTTTTCAACCCATGTTTTTTTTCTGCTTCTGGGTGGAAGACATGACAGCAACAGGACCTTAACTCCCAACCATGTATTCCTGCAAATGCTGCAGGGACAACTACTTGCTAATGGAATTACTAGGAAAGAACTCAGGCCAGGACGCAGAAGCAGCAATTTGGGGACTGGGGATTCACCAGGGGTGAGGTCCTGAATTCCTGCCTGGTCCTTCTGCCCCCGGCACAGCTCCCACTCCAGCCTTTGAAGCAGACAAATGCAAATGCCTGTTCCCAGCTCAGCTGCCAGCCCAAGCACATTGGGATCCCAGATGCGCACACAGCTGCAGGAATGGACAGGACCAGCAAAGCCACAGGCAGGCCCAAGCCACGAGGGAAGAAGGGGCACACACTGGGGACAAGGTGCCGAGCCCCATCAGACAGCTTGGGAAAACCTGATGCCAAGCACTGCACAGGGCTTTTCTCCTTAACAACACAGGCTGGCTTTATTTCCCAATTTCAGTGGGTCTCCTCTTGATTAACACTACTGTTTTCTGTAGAAAGTGAGAACTGTCACCCAGGGACCTCTGGGAACCAATGGGAAATTTTAGGGGGCAAATTCACACCCCCAGTGGCAAAAGTGCTCAGGACAGTCCAACACCACTGATGCTCACTAACATACACCCCTTAGCATCACTTTGCTGGCTAATGCTCTGTAACCTACACCTAATCCTCATTCCCAATTTTCAGCTTTGGTGGTTTTTTCCCTCCCATTTAACTTTTAATCCTGAGGCATTCTTCACTTTCCCAGCCTTGTTTATTTGAGTTTTATTTTTCAGACTCCTAACTCGGTGTTGGAACCTGCCTGGACTTGGCTGTGGCACAGAGCAGCCCTGCAGGATTCTTCATTACACCCAGAATCACGGAATATGCCGAGTTGGAAGGGATCCACAAGGATCATCAAGTCCAGCTCCTGAAACACCTCTAACTTCGGAAGAAAAAGGTGCACACTCCTCCACAGGTCTGGCTGTAGAATCACTATTTAATGTATTGTAAATGCATTGCCAGAAATTCACATGTATAAACCAGTATCTCACAGAATCCCAGAATGGTTTGGGTTGCAAAGGACCTTAAAGCCCATCCAGTTCCACCCCCTGCCACAGGCAGGGACACCTTCCACTATCCCAGGTTGCTCCAAGCCTTGAACCTGACCTTGAACACTTCCAGGGATGGGCCAGCCACAGGATCTCCGGGCAACCTGTGCCAGGGCCTCCCCACCCTCACAGGGAAGAATTCCTTCATAATATTTAATCTAAATCTGCCCTCCTTCATCTTAAGGCCATTTCCCCTTGTCCTGTCATTCCATGCTTTTGTCAAGTCCCTTCCAGCTCTCTTGGAGCCCCTCTAGGCACTGGAAAAGGCTCCAAGGTCTTCCTGGAGCCTTCTCCAGGCTGAAGAGTTACTCTTATGCTACTGATACTACATTCTCAATAAGGTTCTGAAGAGAAGAATGGAGCACATTTAAGCCTCTAATTTCGGCAGGTTTCCAATCTCCTGGCTGGCTTTCTGACCACCACTGCTTAATTCCAGTGGGATTCAGCAAAACTACTGCTCTCCCCAGGCTAAAACCAGCTTTTGGCTGGAGATGAGCCACGCTTTACCACCAGTTCAAATGTGTGCTAGATCTTGTGGCTGGAAGCAAGCTCTCCCACATTTTTGCTGATTCTCAAGAGCTACTGCTCTGTGAAAGCCTTCCCAGCACAGCCTCTGCATCGCTGCCCTTTTGGCTTCCTGTTCAACCTGACACCTGCCTTGGTACTGCCAAAGTCCTCTACCACCCTCAACTCACTTCCAAACTGGGAACGCTCTCCTACAAAATGCAAGCCACCAAACCCAGGTTTCTTTAGATGCTGGATGACCTCAAAGCAGTTTTACAGCCAGTCTGACTGGTGGGGCAATTTGAACGGTGGCATTTCATTGCCAGCGGGTTTCTCTGCACCTCACCTGAGTGTCCTGTAACTGTGCACTCTTTTTTGTGTACAGAATCACTGTGTCCAACACCAGCATGGTCCTTGCAGCCTCCTGCAGAGGAGCTCTGATTTGCTACAGAATTTGGCGTCTGTTTGCAGCTACTTTCCCTTGGAACATACATTTTGAGAGCATCAGGTTTCCATTTCATCCTGCATTTTTGAAGGCAGCAGAGACAGACTGGAGATTTGATCAGATTGGGAAAGACAGAGTTGAGGAATGCTTTTAAAGGGAAGTCGCAAACAAAACGTACGTGTTGGATACAAGGAGAAACAGTGTGGTCTTGGTGTGGAAGGAGAGCCTGATGTTACTGAGCTACTTTGAAACTCTCTCTCCCTCTCCATGCGAAGACCACCTCCAGAAATCCACCCTCCCAAGCCCTCAGCAATGCATTTAGAATACCCCAGCATGGAGAAAAATGAAGCACCATGCTTTACAGAGGCCTGGCTGACACTCTGGGGCCTGTTTGAGCACACTGGGTTTTTTGGGGGATGTCCCTTGGTTCAGCAAGCAAACCCCAGGACCACACGCACCCTCCCGCACACTCAGCAGCAGAAAGCAGAAAGTGTTAAACATATCAAGACCTTTAAGTTTTCAAAGTCTTTCTGGTATTTTTCCCTCAAAGTGGACGCGTTCCCCTCCAGATGTTTGTTCTCCAGCTCGTCCCTCATGACGTTCATCTGGGCCTCCAGCTCCTGGATGCGTTCCCTCAGGCCATGCATGGAGTCCGGGTCGCTGCCGGGGTCCTGCCCGGTGCCACCCACCTCGCCACCCACCCAGGTGTCCCCAGTGCCCGGGGCCACAGCAGGGGATGCCTCCGGGTGCTGCCTCTGGTACTCATCGAGGGTCTCCTGCAGGCGCTGCAGGTTCTGGCTGTAGTGCTCCTGCAGTGCCTGCAGCTCCTCGCCGTGGATGACCTGCAGTTCCTTGATCTTGGCCTGGAACTTCTCCTCCAGCGTCTGCATCTGCTCCAGGTGGTACCGCTCCATGTTCTGCTTGTCGCGGACAATGGCATCCAGCTGGTTGAGCCCCTCCGTCCTCTCGGCCTTCAGGGCATCCTCCGTCCTGTTGAGCTGCTCGATCACGTTTCGGATCTCTTCCTCGTACCGCCCCTGCAGCTCGCTCAAGCTCTTGCTGTGTTGATGCCCTTCCTCCTCCAAGAGCCTCCGCTGGCTGTCCAGCTGGGACACCTTTGCCTTGAGGTCAGCGTTCTCCCTCTCCAGCACGGCGATCACCTCGCTGTACTCGCCCTGCTGCTTCCTGAGCAGCTCCTCGTACTCGTCCCGCAGGAGAGACACCGTCTTCACGCGCTCCTGGCACAGCGCATCCATGCTCTGCAAGGACTCCTTGTAGGACTTCATCTCCCTCTCGTGCTCCAGCCGGACTTTGCAAGCAGCGTAACAAACCTGAGCCTGAACAATGGCATCGTGGACTAACAAAGACGAATACCGCTCCAGGTCCCCCATGCACGAATGGTAGGAAAGACTCTGGGATATCTTCAGGAGCTTCTGACAGTCTCTCATGGCCTCCTCAGGAGGCAGAGAGAGTAAGGCAACAGAGATCTCCTTCAGAACATTTGATTTGTCCTTTAGTTGCTGGGCAAGATCTTCCTGAATGGAAACAACAGCTTCACTACTACAGTCTGGTGTGCTGCCAGTCTCCTCCACCTTGGCTAATTCCTGGCACGGCACCATTTGGAGACGGCTCCCGTCCCAGGAGATCTGGGTTCTTTCTGAAGCATCTTTTTGTATTTCAAGTGCTTCAGAAATCTGGTGCATAACTCTGTCCAACTCAGGAGTCCTGTACGCTTTGATGATCTCCTCCAACATGCATTTGTGCTGCTGGAGAGCTGTTTTGGTATTATGGAGCTCTTCTTCGATTGTTTTTAACCTCTGATGAAAAGATTCTCTCATTTTCTCTGCAACAAACCCAAGTTCTGCCTTAATCACTGTAGCATCTGCTACAGCACTGAGAAAACATGGGGAAAAGCCTAAACCTGTTTCAGTTTTACCCTCAGCTTCTCCTTCTCTAGTGCTCAAGTGTGCTCTCAGCTCCTCCACCTGGCTCCAGAACTCCCCTTCCAGCAGCAGCTTTTTAGATAGGACGCCGGCCAAATCGATGGCCGTATGAGAAACACTTGCTGGCTCCAACAAAACCACCTCAGCAGTTCCCTGGATCTCTCTTAGAAGCTGGGCTATCTCAGAGCTTGCATTTTTCAAAGACTCTGCTATTTGGTTGATGAGAGAGGCCTCAAATGCCACCCTCTCAGAAAGCCCTCTCAGCTGGCTGGCGTCAAACACATCCACTCGCTGCTCCTTGGAGACGTGCTCCTCTTCTCCCAGAACCCCTCCTTCTGGAGAGGGGCTTTCCGTGGTGAGGCTTTCACTCTGCTGATACTCCGATGGGACTGGTGCCCGGCTCAAAGCTTGGATTGCGTTTGATAAGGTTGTTTCCATGCTGGACAGAGTACCAAGGAACAAATCACCCTCTCTTTCCTTGTCTGATTTGGGCCAGGATCTTAGCTGCTCCCTGCACTTCTCTAAGCAAGTCAGCGCTTGATCGTTTTTCATCTGGAAACCTCCCAGCTCGCTGACGTGACTTTCTATGAGCTTGAACTTTTCCTGCCTCTCGTTCTCCAGCTGTGACATCAAAGCATTGACTTGGGACAGGCTGGCCTGAAGCTGTTCCCGCAGCTGGGATTCCGTGCTGGCCCACTGATGGTGGAGGGCGATGAGCGTCTCCTGATTATGACCATGCTGGCTTTCAAGCTTCATCGTCACATCTTTGAGCTTTTCCTCTGTAATATACAGTTTGGTCTCCAGGGAATGGATGATGGAGAGATAAGTCTCAGAGTCACTCGTCCCCGATGAGGGGTAACCCAGAGCTGGCTCTGAAGACATGCTTTCTTCAGACAGAGATCTGTCCTGGCTTGTGTCTGAAGAGGTACTGCTTGTCCAGTTTTTCTCTGATCCATCTGGATGGATGTATTTTTGACACTGGATGCTCGAGAAACGGATCCTTTGCCTCTTGGCACCCATGATTCCTACATCAGGCTTTGCTAAGGCTTTCTGAACCAACTCTTGGTCCTGGAGCTCTACAACTTTAGATGGGGAGCCAAATTCCTCTGCTTGCCTCTGGCTGGTCTCAAGAACCTCATCCTCCTCCTCCTTCAGTGCATAAGTCAGAGCTGGGAGGACATCCTGAGTTTGCAGAGCCTGCCCCACTTGGGATGGATGACTTTCATCACCTTCAAGACTGGGGCCAAGGTCTTCTGCCTCCTCAGCACATGGACCTGTGCCCACACTAGCTAATTTCTTTAAAGCCTCCTCCTTGGCCTTTAGCTTTACTTTAGTCTCCTCTAAACTGCTATCTAAAGCAACCATTTTAACCAAAGCCTCACTGAGATCTTGATCTTTCTTCTCCACAATTCTCAAGTGCATTTCCTTGACGTGTCTCAGCTCTTCTTCTTTCTCTTTCAGCACCTCCTGCACCCCCCGGAACTGATCTGACACCTCCTCGAACGACTGCTCCAGATTGTGGTAGTTGGTCTCTTCCATTTTCAACTTTGCTTGTAGCTTTGCAACTTCGTTATCAGACTCAGCCACCTGATTCATGAGCTCGTGGAACCGGCACTTGATCTGATCCCTCTCTTTTTCGAGCTCCTTGATGTGCTCGGCGAGTTTTTGGATGCTGGCCTCCTTCATGGCCAGCTGTTCCTCCAGCTGGTGGACGAGCTCACTGCCTTCAAACTTGGCGCTCAGCTTCTCCTTCTGCAGAATCTCCATTTGCTGCTCGCTGTTCTGCAGCTGGTTCTCGTACTCGTTGGCCTTGTCCTCCACCTCCTTCAGGCTCCGTATCAAAACCTGCTTCTCCCTCTCGCAGCTCTCCAGCAAAGCCTCGTAGTTCTTCTGCAGCTTCTCCTCCATGAGCACCCGCGCCTGCTCGCTGGCGTTGAGCTGCCCGCTGAGGTCCGCAATCCTGTCCTGCAGCCGCTGCACTTCCTTCTGGTGGTCCCGCTGCAGAGCCTGCTGCATCTCCAAGTCCCGCAGCTCCTGGGTCTTCTCCAGCAGCAGAGCCTCTGCATTCTTCAGCTTTTGCTCGCTGGCCTTCAGCTGGGAGCTGAGCGCGGCCTCGCCGTGCTGCCACTCCTCCAGCTGCTCTTTGGCTTTCTCCTTCTCGCTCCTCAGGTCGCTCTTGAGCTTGGCCAGGGTCTGCTCCTTGATGGCAAGCTCGGCTGCTGCATTACTGAGCCTCGCCTGCAGAGTCTGAATCTCGGCCTCGTGGTGCCGGATCACATCCTTGGCCTCGGCGTAGCTGCGCTTCAGTGACTGAATCTGCTGATTGATCACCTCTTGACGCTGGCATTGGGCTTCCAGCTCACTTTGGAGGTCTTGGTTGACTTTGTGGAGCCTCTGCCAGGCACCTGATGGCGAGGCGGCCACCTCGGTCTTAAAAAAATTGATTAAATACTAGATTAGTAACACTCTTGGCTCTCCCTTCTGAGTGTCACACCTCTGGCCAGGCAGGCCATGGAAAAGTTCCTCACAGCGACTTGGCTGCTACCCACTGCTCCAATTGGGATGATTTGTTCTTGGCACAATTTGGTTTGTTTAACCAACTTTTTTTTTTTTTTTTTAATGAGCGACAACTGCTTTCCAGTAACAGAAAACACTGACCACAACATCAAAACAGCTGTACAGTAACAGGCTAAAAGGAAAAAAAATAAACCCAAACTCAAATAGAACCAAAAACACAACGAAAAAGAAACACCAGCAGTAAAACAGAGACAGACAGACAAGAGAAAAATGAATGCAAACAATGAGGACAAGGAGGAGATGGAACAAGGTGGAGGAGAAAGGAACTGCTTTTTTTTTAGTGAGTTTGTTCATTTGGTTGTGAAACAAAAAGTGCACAGTTCAGGTAACACAGTCCTACCAACCAAAAGCAACAACAGAAAGTGAGGTGACAGCAAATGACATCACATCCCACCCAAACGCAGGGCGACCGGCCAGCCGTGGTGGCGATGTCATTTCTGTGCCTGCCAAACAGGACTGAGTGGCTGCTCATCGCATGAGAAAGATGCTGTTATACTAAAGCTTAGGGCTAGGGAGGATCTAATTTCTCTACCTGCAAAATAAAATAAACCAACAAAGGACAAAATAAAAAGCCCAACAAGTGGAGGGAGGGAAAAGGTGTGATGAGAATGTAAAAATGAAAGAAACCAACCTTTGTGAGATTCAAACCAAAGCAATGGAGCATGCAAAGAGAAAACTCACAGAAAGCGTCATGCAAAAGGCGACAGAAATTATGTATCTTTAAAAAAAAAAAAATACACAGACAGGAAGAGGCAAGAGAAGCACAGCGTTAAGCCTAGGAATTTGGCCTGCCTTGCTGTACTCTGGTTGCTGATTAAGGAAAGCCCACAGATGTGACACTCAGTTATGTTAAGTTAAATTTCATGCTTTACACCAAAAACATGCAAGAATATCCGCCCGGGACAGGTTAGTACGTGCCCCCTCCCACCCACCGTGGCCCGAGCTGAGGGATGTCTCCAGCCCATCTGCCAGGAGCAGGAGCCCCTGGTGTTTCTCCCAGTAAGGGATCAAGGTTAGGGTGCCCTGTCCTGAGGAAGCTCAGAGCGAGAGAGGGGTTACACGAAGCTGGAGAGGCTTCGGTGCATGGCACATGCATGGGGGGGGCTCAGCGCTGCCTCACAGAACAGGCAGTGCCTGGGGGTCCGTGCAGGGCTGGTCAGGCTGCCAAGGAGGGGTTGGTGCCTCCCAGGCAGCTCAGGAGGGATGGGCTTGGCAGCAGTCAGGCTTTCTCCATCAGCCCTCCCCACAGGCAATGCAAGAACCTCCCCAAAATTAGATATGATGGAGGTCGGAGGGGGCATGTGAAATTCATGGGGTTTGTCCAAAAAAAATGCTGTGATGTCTGTCTGCAGTCTGGGGCTGCAGAATTCCCCCAGCAGCTCCACTCCCTCCACCCCAGCAGGGTTTGGTGGGGTTACTCCCTTCTACAATAGGACTTTAATCCCTCTGGCTCCCAGGAAACACAAGGGAAATCCCCAGAACAATTAGACTGGAGCAGGCAAAAGCCTCCAACCTTTCCAAAAACCCTCTCCAACTTCCAGGTCCAAGTTTGGGTCACTGCTCACTGCAGCTCAGCCTCTCTGCAGGCTTCCCCTCTTGCCAGCCCTCCTCGTATCGAGGCACTGCGGCCAACTTCAATCTGCTGGTGGATTCAGCATCCAGCTTTAATCCCCATTCCCTGATTTTTCCAGGCTCCAGGTAAAGAGAGGTCGGATGCCTCTGCCCCAGGGAAGTGGGAGTTAGTTACTCTTCCGGCACTGCCAAGTGAAAATGGAACTCCTCCAAGCAGGCACTGTCAGCTCAGAGACTCCAGAAATGAATTAATTACTCCTCCTGGGAGATCATGGGCAAGGAAGGCAAGATGTCCCCCTCCCTGGGCTGGCTCCACTGCCTGTGCAACTTCTTCAGGGAAAATTTTCCTGTGAGAAATAAGGATGCAAGGTTTGGCATCGACACTGGGTTTTGCTGCCACGGGAGCGCAGCGTGCAGCCACGCACAGCCACTTTGATCCACAGCCAGTTTGGTCAAGTAGGTTTGAGCAGGTCAAAATGCTCCCCCTGCACAGACCAGGACTGTTGACCCATGAGAGCAGCCAGAAGCTGCCCTGCAGGTGCCACGACTCCTCCGGCCACAGATGTTCCCAGAGGAAGGGCTGGGAAAAGCCCGCTTTGTTTGGAGGAGGGGGGAAAGGTTTCCCCAAAGACCATCCTGTATCTTTTGACAGATCCTCCAAAACTCATTTCTAGGTTTTGCTAAGGAATGGCATCTTGTCACAGAAGAAACCACCAAAGTGATCCGAGACAACAGGTCAGCCTGGTGAAAATCCCAGTGTGGCTGGAGGGAATGTGCCCAGGAGATACATCTGAGTGTCCTGTGTTTGTCCCTGTAACAGGCACAAAATCCCCAGCCAGGAGCAACTGGTGAACTATAGGATGCTTGGAAAGCCTTGTGTGCACCCCACTGCCCGAGGGGAGTATCTGGGGCACAGAAAAGGGGAAACAGCTGTTGCAATGGCAAACACAGTACGGGACGGATCAGAGGTGGACTTGGCTGAGGTCCCATCTGTCTGGCTTCATTTAGTTTTCCCCTGGGAATGCTAATAGGTAATGCTAACTTCTACACCATCCCAGACCAGAGGTTTCCACAAGGAGATTACTCTGGTAATGCTACAGAATTAGCCATATGTGCAAGAAGGTCCAGTCTCTCAGAGCTCAGTGGTGGTCACTCAGGACGTCCCCAAGAACACCCCAGACTGAAGCCCACCAGGGATCTCCCTGGGCACAGGGAAGACAGAGCTCCCTCTCCTCCCTGCTCTCCTACCTGCAACACGTAGCCCTCCCGGGCACTCTGCTCCCGACCCAAAGCCACTTTCAGCTGATCCTGCAGGTGCCGGTTTTGCTCCAGGAGCTCCAGGGCCTCCTTCTGCTTCTGCTCCAGCTGGAGGGACACGAACAGAGACAGAGTCCAGGGAGTGGGCAGGGGGTCAGCCATAAGGAACAAGTGGCTCAGAGGGGACACAGAGCAGAATGAACGGAGCTTTTGATGGCACCGCTGCTCTGCTCTGGGACCTGGATTTCATTTTGCCAGGAAAAATCCCTCCCCTCTGAAAGAACTTATTTATGCAATAGTGTAATTCGTAAAGCTTACTGTGGCAAAGGATGAACGGCACCAGCTCGTGCCAGGCACGACCCTGGCAAATCCCAGCCCAGTTCAGCTCGGTGATACTGCTGGCTACTCCACAAGAAAAGGTTACCCCTTTCATTCCCACTAATTCACCTTAATCCCAACTAACAACAGCCTTTGTTATCCCAGGCACTGAACTCTTCCAAGTGAGCTGAGTCTCCTCCTTTCTTTTCCAAAAATCTTAATACTATTTGATGTAGGCTCCACAAAAAGAGAACCTTTGTGATGTGTGCTGCAACTCAAGGCAGTTTATAACTGCAGACACAAATCTCTATAGCTGCAGAGGCACAGAGGATTAGGAGCTTGAATCTGGAGTGTGGTTGATACACCTCAATTGTACCCATCTCATCAGAGACAGGCTGGCTACAACCAACACAAATCAGGCTGTGTTGGCTGGGAGGGGTAAGGAAGTACCAGGCCATAAGAACAGCCCTTTCTGCAGCTGTAGGGAACATGAAAGCTGCTGGTGGGGGTGAACGGGAACAGATGTGGATCTGTGCCCTGCCAGCACCCCAAGGAACCTACAGCAGCCCTACTAGCTGCTGTTACGAAGGAGGAATAAATATGGCTTTTTACAAACCTATCTCAGGCTTCCTACAGCCAGCACAGTGGCCTGAAGGCCATTGTGACAGGCAACCTGCACCCTACACACCCCTTTACCTCCTTCTCCAGCAGCGTGGTCAGGTGCTGCTTCGTCAGCCCCTCTTCCCGGTCCTCGGTGTGGGCGAGGTGCAGGGGTGTGATGGGGATCTGCTTCTCCTCCCGCAGCGGGGTGGTCTCCACCTGGTGCCAGCGCTGCTCGATCTCCACATGGACATTCTGCGGTTTGATGTCTGCTGGGACAGGCAGGATCCGGTCCACCTCCATCCTCAGCGCCTCTTCCGACCCTGCCCCGTCCATGGCATCGATCATCTCGAAGCGCTTGCGCCGCTCCTCCCGCCGCCGGGCCCGCTCCCGCTCCAGCTCTCCTGGGTCAGCGTCGGTGGCTCCGGTGTCCCTGGGGAAGGCAGCCGAGCTGCTACTGGAGGAGTCTGCAGCGTTTGCACGCTCCTGCACCAGGGCCTGCTGGATGGGGCGAAATTCAGCCCAGTCAAAGGTCTTGGACCGTCCTTCTCGTCGGCGTTCCCGGGCACGGCTCCGCTTCTGCTCTGTGTCCAGCTCAGCTTGTTCCGCATCCGGCTTCTCGCTCGGCTTTGGACCAGTCTCGAAGGAAGAGCTTGTTTTGCTTTTCTCTTCCGGCAAAGAGCTGCGAGGACAGAGAGAGTGAAGGAAAGTGTCAGTGGGTGCTGGAGATAGCCAGGCATTCCCATGCATGCCTCAGAGAGCCGGGTGGAAAAGGGCTGCTGGAAGCCCAAGCCAATGCCACGTGGGTGCCCCCTGCCCCTCCATCTCCTGTTGCCTCTTGGGCACAGGAGCTGCTGCTGGTGTGCAAAGCCTTGGTGCAAGCGGCCCTGGCTGCTCCTGGGACACCCTGGCACCTGGAGAGCGGCTGATCCCCACCTCGCTCCTCCTTGGCAGCCACACTGGGGCCAGTGACCATGACCAAGCAGCAGCCCATGGCTGAGGCAGTGACCCCAAACTATGCTGTCACAAGTTCCAACAGCTCCTCCAGCCCCCTGGCTGTGGGGCTCCATGCACACCCCGGCTGGCACGGCCATAGTCATGTGCTTGTGGGAAGGATGCCACCAATCCCACCAAAGCCAGGCTGGCTTCAGAGCTGTGTGGCAGAGAAGCACAGAGCAGCTCCCAGAGTCTTGGGAAACAAGGGGGAGGTTTCCCTTGAGCTTGGAAAAGTATTAATGGGTCGAAAACTTCTCCATGCCACTATCTGCACTGAAGGCACAGACCTCCCTGAGGCACCCAGCCTCGCAGGCAGCACGGGCAACCCCCCTGGCACTGGGCAGCCTCCTGGTTTGGGCAGGGGTCAGCGCAGCAAGGAGAGCGAGTTATTCAACACATAATGGAAATCACTGAAAATGCCAGTTTCTCAAGCAAGGGATGATTTTTAGTGCTGAGTTAGAGGGTGGTGGGTTGAGGGGGGAGACATACTCATCAAGCAGGGAAAGTTACTATGGGAAGGCAACACCATTTCCAACCTACAGATAATCCATAATGCAGTATTAGCTTATTAAATACAGACATGCCAGCCCTGTAACATGCAGATCAAAATTAAACCAGAAAACAACAGTATGCTAAGTCTGCAGAGGAAGCCAGTCCTGAGGGAGCAGTGGGCACTTGCTGAACCCTCTTTGCTATCCAAAGCTCCCAAGATGCCTCCTGAGGCACAGTCATGCTGCTCAGGCTCGCTCCTGCCTCTCCCTGCTTCCAGTATGACCACAGCATCCCCAGCCTCCAGCAGGGACTCAACAAGCTTTCTGCAAAGCTGGAAAGCAGCTCACTGGGCCCTTCACTGCAAGCTCTGACCCATGGGACCACATGCAGGGGGACCGCCGTGACCAGGAGCAGCAGCAACAACAGCATCAAGGCTTCTCCCACCTCAGAAACACACCCGAGCTCTCAGCCAAGAACCTCATGGATGTGCATACGCCCAAAACAAAGGATGGAGCAGAAGAGATGGCTCTGCGTGGGCTAGTATCTTCCGATGCACTGTCATCCACCAGCAAACCACAGGCTCAGTAGAGCAGGGTTTCGAGAGACTCTGGCAGTTACAGGCTAAAACCAGCTCAGAGATAATTCCTTCTTCAGCACTGTCACTTGCAGCTAATAAAATAAACCCAAAAGGCACGACGAAGAAATGTCACTGCTCCTCACCCATGATACTGCACGACTCCAAAGCCAGGCGCTCAATCTGGAGTCAGTTAGTGACTATGGCTGCATTTTAAAGTAAAGTGGGGATGAGGTTGAGTCTTAAAATGGAGAAGAGTGTTAGGAAAAAAATGGGGGTCCTGGGGCCCCACAGATGGTGTTGGGACACCAAAATTATGCTGCTCAAAATCCCATGTGGAAGAATCTGGGCATTTCTAGTGCTGACATCTCTCATGAGCTCATTTCTCCTCTGCTGCTTTCCAAAGGGCATGGGATGTGTGTCAGGGAGCGGAGGGATGGCTGCTGGGAACGAAGTGAAGACACTCAGAAGGCTGACCTGGAGTTTCTCATTTCATCTCCTGCAAGTGCCCCGTGGCTATTAATTCTGCTCAAACATTTCACATCTCCTCCACCACAGACAAATTAATTCGTATCACACACGAAAGGGGGGGGTCTTTGCCTCCCAATGGTATTTATAGGTCAAAATAAAAAGGGGTTTTTTTAATAGGGATGGGTGTGGGAGTGGTGCAAGCTGCGAGCCGAGCACACTGGGGCGGCAAGAAGCACACAAAGGTTGCAGGGAATTGCGGAGCATTAGGGAATCCAGCCTCACAAGGGCTGTGAGCTGAACATGGATCCAGTGCTGAAGCAGCCACTTTCTTTCGTGGGGGTATTTTCTATTTGCCCTGTCATCATTAGCAGCCTGTAATTAGTGCCTCTGAAGATTGCAGGGCACTGCTGAGGGCAGCGAGCAGTGCAGCATCTGCTCCCCATGCAGCAATATAAACATTCATTAGGGCTCAAGAAACCAAGACAAGGTGTGTTTGGCTCGGTGGAGCCACAGCAGCGGGTTAATGAGACACAGCACAGGGCTGCAGGGTGGGACCATCCCCAGGGGGGTTTGAGCACCACTGCCATCCCGGCACACCCAGCACAACATCCCGCCTGCCCCCGGCCACACTGTGCCAATATCTGGTACCCTCCATCGGGAGCCCTGGCCACTCTGTGCTTCAGCCTTCCAGCAGCCCCCTTCACCAGCGGAATGTAATGACACCCCAAAGCCAGGTGGGATGGGCTGGGATACCCCACGCTGCTGCCAAGGGCTGCCAGGCAGGCACCAGTGAACACAGCCCTGCTCCACACATAGTGCAAGATTCCTCAGCAGTGTGAATAACCCACGCCAGCCTCCACCCCGTCCGACACCAGCTTGGTGGGAAACGACAGAAGCACATACATCATTCCCTTTTCCCAGCTCAGGACTGATTCACAGTCTGTTTGTGCAGTGTAACAAGTTACTGCCCAACCAGGACCTGTGCCTGGACCCTCTCAGAGGGAAAGCCAAGTGAAACCACTTTGTGTGGGCTCGGAGTAGGTGCAGTGAGCACAGGGCTATCGTGCTGCAGTAACCTGTGAGCAACCATAAATACATCTGGCTCTTAAAGGCAGAGAGGTCCCCTCAAATTTCCTTGGTCTTCATCTTCATATCTAGTCACATCGGAAGATACCAGTGTGTGGGGAAATCAAGGGTCAAGACCAGGTTGCTTCTTCCCTTCTCTCTGGCTTTTATTTAAAGGAAAAAAAAAAAGGGGAAAGGGGGGAAGAAAAGAAAGAAAAATAAATGGAAACTGCAGGACTTCCCATCTGAGGTGCAGAAAAGGAGGAGCATGCAGTGAATCACAAGATATACAAACCACAGAACGTTAATACAGGAGAGAACACAGTTTTCCAACCTGGGCTTCAGCACGGATAGTTTCAAAGAGAAGTTTTTCCTGGGATTGCATGGAAATCAAACATACACAGGAGTGAGGAGAGAGGCAGCTTCCCCAAGACCCCCACGAGATCCACCAGAGCTCGGGCAGGGCTGGGAAACAGTGGCTGAGGGCTAAGCAGGATGGGGAAGAAGAGGCTGGAGCATCTCCAGGTCAACAGCACCAGGTGAGAAGAGCCATTCCATCAACATGGGGACAAACCTGATAAAAACCTGCTGGCTGCAGCTACAGTAAGGACAGAAGATGGAGTTAGTGGTGCAATCATGTCCATGCAGCCTGTAAGAGGTGGCCTGTACGAGTGTGGCCAGCACAGTCAGCTGTGAGCAGGCCAAACACCCTGTACCCACAGCCAGAAGCGCCCACAGAAGGTACTCTGTGACGCAGGGGGGTCCCTTCCTCTGGCACTGATACAGGAGGAGATGCCAGCATTACTAAAGTGTAAAGGGAACGAGCTGCAGCAGCTTTCTGGAAGATCAAAAGAGAAGGGAAGACTATTTGCTGGCTGGAGTTTAAAATAGATCAGAGCCAAACAGCTTCTAAAGTGAACCCTGGGCTCCTGCTGCTGTGACCCGTAGAGGGGCTGGGCAGCTCGTGCTGAACAGTAGCCAGAGGAAAGGGTGAACCCAGCACACTGAATCCAAGTGGTTTCACAATACCTGATGGGAATCCAGAGGAGCCTTGATATAGGAACAGTATTTCATATTCCTATGCACAAATTAAAACCACATTTTCAATCCTCTCTGAAATCTGCACGCATAAGAATAACTCGGCATTATCAGCGTCCCCACAAAGTGTATCCAAATTAAGCTCAGAGAGATATGAGAAAGAGCTGCAGCTTCCAGGAACGGACAGGCTCAGAAAGAGGAAAGAAAAGGGATGAGGGACGAGTTACTCCTGCACAACAAACCACACAACTGCACAAGCTGCTACACTCCCCCCTTACCTTGTTACATCGGGAGCGGTGGTGGGGCGAACGTGCTTCATGATGGTCTGGATCCAGTTGCGGCGAATGCCTGATGTCATGGCAGAGAGGGTGAACTCCCCTTCCTTTGTCTATGGAGAGAGAAGAACAGCTCAGAGCAGGTGGTTGCATTCACCAGCAGATCCCCAACTCCCCAAGACCACCCTGCACCCATCCCTAAGCCTTCGCTGCTTGCTGACCACACAGAGGTCAAACCCAGCTCCTCCGTCCCCAAGGACACACATGGCCGGAATTAGCACATTTCATCAATCACACTAATTCTGCCATAGGTGACACCCTATGGTGACAAAACCTTCCCTTTCCCCTTCCTTTTCCACCAGCCAAAAAACTGGCTCTCAAATCCAAGGCCACAGCTCCCTGGAACACTGTGTGGGGTGCTGGGTGGCCTCTTGTGGGTATCTGGGGAGATGTTCCCCTTGTCACAGATAAACATCCCCATCAGCTGTCCTGCAGCTGGACTCTTCCTCCCCCCCATGTTTTCCTTACATGGATCTGGAAGCCATAGTTCCGCTGAACCGGGTACTCAGTGACATCGTAGCATGTGGATAAATCGATTTCGCCATCTAGGTCAGCTGCCTGCAGAGGGGAGAAGTAAAATAAGCCACCAAGCTTTGCAGCCCTGAAGCACGGTGGGCTTCCAGGGAGGCACAGCAGGTCCCTGGGAAGCACAAAGCCCTGAAGATCAATGTTCCAGGACTTTGGCATCTGGGAATGGGGACACTGAGGGAGGCAGTGACCTGCCCACAGTCCCTTTGGGAGGACCTAGAGCTGCCCTGTAATGGGCTGAACACTGACAGAAGACACTTACCTCCTCTGCCACTGAATCCCGGTAGTATCTCAGGCTCTGGTCAGTCAGCACAAACCAGTGCTTCTTCCACTAGGAAACAACAAAGGTGGAGCAGTCACAATCCTGCTCCCTCCCCATCACTGCACTCATGGCTGGCCATCACAAATCACCCAGCAGAGACACCCTGCAGGAGGCAGCTGGATGCCTCTCCCTCCCAGCTCCACACCTGGCTTCGAGGCCCTTCTGTGAGAAAGGGGAGACCCAAACAAGCAGCAATGCAAGGGACAGTGATGGTTTGCACAACCAGGACCCCAAATTCCCCAGTGCTGCCACCCCGCAGATTTCCAGACCCTCAGCAGCACTGACCCTGCACATGACAGTGACACCACAAGAGCCACGGGGCATCGCAGCCTCCCCATTAGCTCCACTGTAAGATGAGGCTTTTAGGGACTGCTGAGGCTTTTAGGGACTGCACTTAAAGCCTTTTTAACCAAAAAAAAAAAAAAAAAAGCAGTGAAACATTCATGTTTTATCTGCAGTACCTAAAATTGAGTTGGAGTCTATTCCTGGTCCTTGCTCTATACAAATCTGCTTCCTGCATGCTCCCAGCACAGCCTCACCCAAGGCAGCTTTCAGTCAAAAAAGGCACTTGCTCCAGCAGCCAATTCTGCCTCGGCTGCCTATGGATTTGTCCTTGGCTCCAGGGGTACCCACAGCAGAGCCTGGGCCACTCACAACCACAGGCAAATTGCCCTCATTTTCCCTGGAGAGCTCAGCAGGATGGAAGAAAATCCAGGGAAGGGGCTGTTTTGCAAACTGCCAGGGTCATCCATGCTGCCTTGGCACCAGTGCCCACTCCTAAGGCTCCAACAGAGCAGCATATCCTGCATCCCTTTGGGAACTGGCAGCAGGAAAGCGGCACCAGCTGCTTCCCTCAGCCTTGCCATTTCCCTGTCACTCAGGAGACTTTACCTGAGCCTCATTTCTGACACCAAAGAGGTCGCTGGGTCGCAAGGGAGACGAGACTAATAAATAAGGGAACAGGAACATGAAACCACTGCTGCCATCCAAGCTGCCCTGGCTCACTAGAAACCCAGGATACAAGATCCACCTGTGGGACTTTGAAACCTCCCCAGGACAGAGCACCAGCAATTCCCACTTCAAGACAGTCCAGTACTGATCTATCCAGGACATCAGGGCTCCATCAGCACTGAGAGCTGCTCCATGCACAGCTGGCACAGCCAGGATGTTGGATTGAGCTGCCAGAAACCAGGACTGACCACAGCACCAAACACTGACATGAAGGGCACAGATCTCCCCTGACTCACCTGCCCATCCTCATATTGCTTTGTCAACCAGCCCTTCTTGAAGTTCAGCAGGTCAGGCTGGAAGAAAGGAGAGAGGGATCAGGAGAGGGAAGAAGTGTCTGAGCCCAGAAGGCAACAGCAGTAACTTGATAAAACCCAGACGAGCAATAAAAGAGACCAACAACAGTTAAATTCATAGAATCATAGAATAGTTTGGGTTGGAAGGGACCTTTAAAGGTCATCTAGCCCAAACTAGATCATTACACTGCATGGCAGCTAAATATTTGCTTCCAGGAGGAGCAGAGACCTGCTTCACGGTTTATTCAGGCTGTTCCCTTCCTACCATTTCTCCTGCAATTTCCTACTGCTACACCAGCATTACAGAGAAAGGATAAACAAGGAATTAGCAAGACTTCAGGCAGTTTTACCCTCTATTATATATTATGAAAGAGAAACTATGTGCTATTGATGCAAGGCTGCTTTCAAAACAGGCTGAGTTCCCAAGGCTGGAAGTGCAGGGAATCTGGGCTCTGCACCACCCAAACAACACTTGCTTCTTCCTCCAATGTGGGTGCATGGGGATGTTGAATTCCTGAAAAAAGCAAGCAAGACAGCGTGGGATAACTGCTGCCAGCCCTTCCTCCCAGCCCTGCCTGTGTGCAGGGAAGGCTGTGGTGGAAATGCTTTCACTCCCTCGAGGCTGAGCTCCTCCAGCTGCTCCATGTGCTGCAGAGTGGAGGGAAGACAGCAGTGTGTGAAATCCAGCTGCAGCATCTGAAATGGGCTACAGCAAGGGCAGCAATGGAAATTGGGTCTGGGAGCCTATTCAATCAAACCTGTGGGTCAGCACATCCCACATTTGAGTGATCCCGTGGTGGTGGGAACTCAGTCCTGCTCCACAAAAACACAAGGGAAAGTAAAGCATTGAATTATAGAAGGGTTTGGGTTAGAAGGAACAGTAAGATCATCCAGTTCCACCCCTGCCATGGGCAGGGACACCTTCCACTACCCCAGGCTGTTCCAAACCCTGTCCAACCTGGCCTTGAACACTTCCAGAGGTGAGGCAGCCACAGCTTCTCTGGGCAACCTGTGCCAGGGCCTTGCTACCCTCACAGGGAAGAATTTCTTCCTAATATCTAATCTAAACCTGCATAACTTTCTTCCCCTCACTAGATAAGTGCACTGCCACTTCATATGCACTTCTTGCACCTTTTATTCCCACCAAGAATTTAAAAATCACTCTTGTGGCTGTACAAGTCTACAGGAAAAGCTCCAGAAACACCAAGCTACTTCATTTTTCTGGTAAGTCCTTGAATAGAAGCTGTCCATCCACAAAAAATGCAACTTGTATTTACAGTAGCTCTGTAATCTATTTGAGAGATTAGCAAGCGTATTTATTTTGTCCCTACAGAAGGGTGGCGAGGGAGAGGAGAGCACTTTGTGTTTGTTCTCTACTGTTTGCCTCCAGGTCTGGTGAGCATTTGAAATATGCAAAGGGAGGAAAGCTCAGGAGCAAAGGTTCAGCCCTTCCTTGCAGCCTTCATCCCACTCACACCCACTTCCAACTGCATAAACATCAAGGAAATGGCATTAGAAAACTGGGACATGTGTTTGCTCAGCCTGGTCTAGTGGAAAGTGTGCCTGCCCCTGGCAGGGGAGTTGGAACAAGATGAGGATTCTGTGATCCTATGAAAATACATCAGTCATGACACAGGGGCTGGTCCAGGACCAGAAGCTGGACTGACCATCTGCTGAGTTGGAAATGCCCTGCTGCAGCCTCTGCTGGGGAACAGCATGGGGCAAAGAGGGCCTCTGGCCAGGTGAGGTGACCCCATCCCTTCTAGGGTGGCCTACAGCTTGAGTGTGTGACACACCAAGCAAAGCATTGAGGAAATGGGGTACTGCAGGGAAAAATAACCAGCAAAACAGGGTTTGCTTCCCAAGCTGCTGTTGTACTTTATGGAAAAGGGCTCCTTGCAAGACTCTGACTTTTAATTTCTGCAACAGGCAAAAAGTGTGGCCCTTCTCCAGCTGAGCCCCTGAGACTTTCAGGATCCAGGTCACTGAACCTGCTCCAGATCTGAGCATATCCCACATCCTACGTGCTGGCTGTGAGGAAAGCAGCAACAGTCCAGTTTTTGTGGGACTTGGTGGGAAGGCCCCAAGGCAGGAGACACGGCCCAGGTGGCTCACCGTCATAGAGGACTCTGTGGACCTTCTGTCCAGCGATTTCGCCCGGCGGTGTGGGGACAGAGGTGACGCAGACACGTCCAGGATGGAGCCCACGGCTGCTCCTTCGCAAGTGAAGTCCTGTGTGAACAGCATTAGCCCAGATCAGTGCAGGAACTAGGACAGAGTCCTGCTCTCTTGGCTCATGGCACAAAAATCTGCTTTATTTAAGGCACATCTCAGGCTCAAAACAAGTGTCATTTCCTTGGCAATACATTTTTTGTCCTTTCAGGCAATAATTTGCTCCCATTATATCCAAGCGTATCTGAGACTCTCAACCTGTTTCCTTTGTTACTTCACCGTATCCTGATTTGTCCTGCCGTGCAATCTGAAGTTTCAAATCTGAAGTTTCCCTTTGTATTTTGGAGAAAGGAGAAGAGACAGCCTGATTTTCCACTCTGATCTACACCTTGGCCAAGGGACCAGAGCAGCAAAACCCACCCAGAGTACACAGTGGTTTGGCTCCTGCAGGAGCTGCCTGCAACTCCAGATCCACATCCAGGGACAAACCCTGTAGCTAAACCCTCTATCCTGGGCTGCAGGATCCCAGCTGGCATCTTCCAGGAGACCTTGGCTGAGCAACTTACCCGTTTCCGTGGGAAAACCCTCTTCTCGCTCCTGCCCTGCCGCGTCTCACTAGAAAGGGCAGCACCTCCCGACACGTTTGTTTCCATGTGCTCCGCGTTCTCAATATCTAATGCCTCGAATTTTTCAATTACTTGGGATCTCCTGGAAAACAGAGACAAAAGGGAAACCAGAAATGGTTTAAACACAAGAGCAGGAACTGCACGGAGCTGTACAACCCCACAAATTTAAGATTGCAGAATTGCTTGACCCAGAGTTCATGCACACCTGGCTTTTGGTCCCTATTTCTCTTTGAGTTCCAGCATGCCCAAACCCAGGGTAAAAACCCAGATCATTTTACCCACAGTCAAAGTGGGGGAAAACCTCACGTTATTCAGCTCTGCACATAGCATCTTCTTCAGTAATTAGAAACCCCTCACAAAACCAGCAATTACTTTTTATTTGTGAATTTTGTAGCCCTTTGGGAAGCAGGGATTATGGAGCAGCTTTGGCTGCAGCTTTGACTCTACCCTCTAACACTGGAATTGTCAATGGCCCCCAGAGCACTGACACGTCAGACCAAGCTGGGGTGCAGAGGTAACGGGTGGCTCTGGGTCCCCCAGTGTGTTCACTGCAACAGGAACCCTCTGAAAACTCAGCTCCACACAGGGAAGAGCCACAGGACTGCATGGACAGAGGGGTGTCCATTGGTGCCTCCAGACCACGGTTCTGGCTCACAGGATGCACCAGCTGAAGGGGTGTGAGGAGATGAGGAATACCCTGTGCCATGGCAGGGCACTCCCTGAAGAACCTGGGGCCTTTCCCTCCTCTTAAATGGGCTGAAAATCCAGTTTGGACATCAGGGAGCACAGCCTGGGCTCTCAGTCACTGCCTTGATGGCCCATTGCACTGCGGCACTTGTGTCTCTGAGGATGGAGAACTATAAAGAAATGTGAATGGAGCAGGAAGCCAACCCCAGATCAAACCCAAATGGGATTCTCCTAAGGACGAGCAAACAGGTGGAATTAGAAGTGCTGTTTCAGTATGAAAAGCTGCTCGCTGACCCACAGGAGAGGAATTTCCAAAGAACCTGCTGGTGTCTAAGTTTGCATTCCCGGGAGTTCGGGCAAGTATCAGCCTCAGGTCTTTGATCACAACCTGGGAATATAAAGCAATAACCCACCACCAGCACACAGCAGCTGTGCTCCAAACTGTGAGGCTTAAAGCTCCATTTCAAACGTCCCCAAAAAGCTCTGTCCAGTCAGTTTCTTGACACAAAATCTGGACCCACATGTACCACATCTAAACTTGGGGCTGCTTTGCTCTGTGTGAGCCTCTGATGTGCATGAAAATCGCAACGGCAACCACATGAGGGGGAACAGGTTATCCAAAATAAAAACATTTTTAACTCTTCCCACAAAGAGGAACAGCAGGTTAAGGGCTCAAAAACCATGAGCTGTTCAGTTTTCAACCAACACTTGCACCAAATTCCATAAATGAGACAACCAGTCTGAGCACATCCCATCCCCTGGGGGGCTGGGGGCCCCCCACTGCTGCTCAGAACCAGGCTGCCAGGACACAACCAAAGACAAAGGAACAAAATTGGTGGGGAAGACTTTGCTTTGTAAATTTAAAGAACTTTGATGCTTTTAGGGAACATCTGCTCAGCCCCTGCTGCCTTCCAGTTTGCAAACTGGGAGCAGGCAGATCCTGGGCTCAATGCAGAGCTCCCAGTTTCCCTGGGATGTTCGGCTCATGAGATGCCTGACATAAGCCAGGCTGTGGAGCATAAATCCATGGTCTGTGTTCACTGACAGACAGGGAATTGTTTTGGAGTCACAATTTTTTAACCCTTTTTATACTGGCCCAGCCTTCTCTGAGTTTCAGTTTAGGAGGGAGGAAGAGGTCCATGAATTAACATTGTCTTGTGCCCTATTGAGTGAAGGTCTGAAGAAAAACAAATCAGGAGAAAAAAAAAAAAAAAAGAACAAAAACCCAACCAAAAAACATAAAAATAAAATCAAAAGCAGGTTGATTTCTCATGAAAGGGGCTGCACCACCAGGTTGTTCTACGGCTTGAGATTGAGATGAGATGGTAGCGAAGCAGGCGAAGTAAAGGTGGACACGTCACACAGCAACACAGCAGGAGAAGGTGGAGAGCAACAAGACCTGGAAGAAAACAAGGCTGGAAAATGAATGAACAGAAGAGGAAATTATATATCTGCATCTACATACAAAACAAAATCAAAATCATTCCAGTCATTTGTCATTGAAAAAGGGAAGAGAAAAATAAATCACTGCAACCAAATCACAGCCCCAAGGATTAATATCATCCGGATTATAGGACAGAATATTTTTTTCCCATTAGATCAACATTTCAGAGAGGTTACTGCCAGAGATCCTGGAGGGATGGGGAGGGAAGGGCTCTCCTCCCCTCCACACGTGTTGGATAGAGCTGCTCCCTCCGCACAGCATCTCTGTGTGGACAAAACAAGGCTGGGACAGGTACAAAGAAGCTTTTTAAAAGCTGCGGTGCCATTTAGTGCTTTTCAACTACAAAAGCTCATCCCAAGGAATTCCTCGGCCATGCAGGCTGTTAATTTTTTCCAGGCCACTAAAGCCGGGCTGCAGATCTCAGCTGTTAGTGGAGGGGGTGTGCAGTGGGAAGGAAAGCTCGAAAGACCAGCACGAGCTGTTGTTAAAGTGATTTTCTTTGATTGGAAGGAAGGGCTTTGTTTTTATTGGATTCATTCATTATTTAGTATCAAGAAAGATAGTGATTGTCAGGAAAAGGAAGAGGAATTTCCCAAGAGGTCCACAAGTATGATGAGGATAGTTTTATAAGGAAAAAAACCTGTATTTGGGAGAGCAGGCACTCCTCTCTATTGAGAAAAACAGAATTCAGAGCAGAGCTTTAAATCTCAAGAAACTCCAGAGAAGGAATCAGAGCGAGAAAAGTCTTTTAAGCTAGTTCAGGCAGTTCTGCTATTTATTGATTCTAGAAATAAACCTTAGCCCCTGACCACACTGCTGCAGCAGAGCTGGCTGACACCACAGTGAACTCTTGCCAGTGTGAGAAGAACATGGGGTCAACTGGGAAAGCTATGGTTTTACAGGCTGCACACCTGGCATTGTGCACAAAAAGCCAGATTTGTCAAACAAATCCTGAGATGTGCAGGGATTTATCCCTGTAACTGCAGAGTCTCTCTGGGACATGGGGACCGCTGTCTGAGGACATCCCTGCAGCTCTTTTCAGCTGTGATTTTGTGTGCAACACTTCAAGATTCATCCGCTGGGTTTTCAAAGAGCTGCCCCTGCCCTTCTGCCCTAGGGATGGGTCTGAGAGGGGAGACTGGAGATTGCTCGACCTCTCTGGCCTCCATCTGTGTCCCCCAGAGCAGTGGGACACCCCGGTGGGTGCCGCAGCCCCGTCCTGCCACGTGCCAGCAGAGGGAACTCGCACTCTGCCGCTCTGCCAAAATCGTGGAGATTATCTCCTGTTTCCTGATTCCTGGTTCTGAGTGGCTGCGAGCTCAGACGTCTGCACGGGGCGTGGAGGCAGCGTCAGGTATAAATGGTCAACACGGAAAATTCCTGGACTTAAGTCATGTAATGTTTCTTATGATAAGGAAACAGGACGAGAAGCCTTGACAAATGGCTTTATCTGGAGCTAAGCCTACAGGTGTGGCACTCAGGATGCAACACCGGGTACCAAAAATAATTCTTTTCCATCCACAGCTCTGATGCTCACATTGATTTACACCAAAAAAATGGGAGGAAGAGCTGAAAATACCAACAGAATCTGAATGAGTTCACTTGGCTGCACTGAAAGGCAGATTTGTGTGATGCCTGGCTGGTGCCTGTGGGGTTGGCACAGGACAAGTGCTCCCAGACATGTTAGTGGGTTACTGAGAAGGATTATTACAAATGGTGTTAAACCAGTGGGAAAAGGCCAACCCCACAGCACGGAAGTGAGTTACTGTATCTGCCCAACCTCAAACAGCACAGTCTGAGCTCGGAGGAGAAGAATGAGAGGGATATGGGGACTAAGTAAACTCAAGTTTAAAAAGCAGCCAAGCCAAGCTGAGCAGGGTGCTGGGGAATGTTAATTCTCTGGTGTGACACTGGACAGTCCAGTTGAGTCCACCTGAGCTCCAACATGGCTGTCCCAGCTCCAGGACACATGGCCTCTCCACCCACACCACCTGCACTGGCCAATCCCCAGGTTACTGGAGGAGAAAACAAATGTGCCCATCCCTAAACACCCACTGAGCCATCCCTGCTCAAGGCACACTCCTCCAGCACTGTGGGCTGTGATCCATGGCCAAACCCTCTGGCAGGTAGAGAACCATGCCCTAACTCTGCCATCAACCCCCTCCCAAAAGCAGGACCAGGCTGAGCCCTGTGGGCAGCAAAACCCTGGTGCCTGGTGCAGCCCCTGCTCCTCTCCCTACACCCATCTAGCTCTGATAAAAGCCCCGGGCTGATATGGGGAAATTGCTGCCAATACTGATAAAGCAAAAAAACACCTGTTAACAGCCCAGGCTAGGCTGGGTAAAACAGACTTTCCCTGGGAAAAGGCACCCACCAGCAGGCAATGAGTGGGGCTGACATTAAAAAAGGACAGACTCTGGCAGCAATGTCCTCTCCCATTATCTGTTATAAATCTGCTCCCCAGCTCCGTGCAGGATGATCCAGTGCTGCAGGATACCCCCAGAGTTGGAGCAAGGGACTGCTGGCACTGGAGGAATGCACTGTCCTGTCACACAGGGGACAGGTGCTGGCCAGGGCATCCTGTACAAATAAATGCAGCAGGGACACAATGTCATCCACAGGCAGCACCAACTCAGCATGGAAAGCTTTGATGGGAGAGAGCCACCAGCTTTTTCTTAGCCCTGTCCCCAGCCGGGTGGGCCAAGGTGGTATCCTCCTCCTCCATCCTGGGGAAAAGCCAATTCCCAAGGCAGAGAAAGCCAAGCCCAAGCTCTCATTTATTCCCAGTCCAGCACTCCCTGCACACGCTCTGGGCCAGGTTTGGGATGCTTCTGCCAAGCAGCGGCACCAGCACAAAGCTGTGCTGCACATCCCAGACCTGCTCCCAGCTCTCGGAAGCCAGTCTGGAAAACAGTCCTTTAGGGGCTGGGAAGAAACAGAGGAGAAGCTCCTACTGAAACTCTGCGAGAGAGAACATGCCCGGAGGAGGACCAGGGCAGGAAAATCAGACTGGCAGGCAGCCCTCTCGCCTGGGGCCTGTCTCCCAGTTTGCTCCACTGCCCTCACTGCACAAATGTGTCTCTCCCAGGGCGAGTGGATCCCGTCCTTGGCCTCGCCCGGAGCACACCCGGCGCGCGCTGCGGACGCCCTCCCCGTCCTCCTCCGCACTAAGCTGTTTTGCAGCCCGCTGAGCCCTGCCTTGGCACTGCACCCGCCTCTCCCTCCTCTCCCAGATTAATGCCGTGACATTTTGAAACCTCTCTCAGCTCATTAGGCAGTTGCGTAAGGCACCTGGCACTAACGCCATTAGGAGAGCTAACCTAATTAATGGTGCTGGCTGCCAGCGTGTGCCGCGCTGGGAGGGGCCAGCAGGGTGGGCTTGATGGCAATGTGGCCATCCGACACCACCCAACACCAGGGTAGGTTTAGATTAGATGAAAAAAAGAAATTCTTCCCTGTGAGGGCGGTGAGGCACTGGCACAGGTTGCCCAGAGAAGCTGTGGCTGCCCCATCCCTGGACGTGTCCAAGGCCAGGTTGGACAGGGCTTGGAGCAACCTGGGATAGTGGAAGGTGTCCCTGCTCATGGCAGGGGTGGAACTGGATAAACTTTAAGGTCCCTTCCAATGCAAATCATTCTATGACCCCAGAACAACCAGGCAGGGTGACCACCTGCCCGCTACCACTATTAAAGGCATCCCACCAACTGGTCAATGTGGATAAGCATCCTTAAAGCCAGGAGCACTGGGTAACAAAGAGGCTTCACCCAGCAAATTCCACCTGCTCCATCCAGGCTGTGCTGGGGATGCAACCTCACTGCTGCTGGAAGCATGCAAGGAGATGAACCACTCATCCCTTACCTTCTCTCATTCCCAAAGAGCCGGGCCACTTCTTCTCTCCCAGGGCTACGAGCCCGGGTTCTCCGCTCTAGCCGCTTTCTCTCCACCTGGAAGGCCTCACGATTACTGATCCTAATGGCCTTGGGAACGTCGGCCAGGGTGGTGTACTGCCGGCTGGCTTTAAAAGAAAGGGGACGCCCCGATTTTTCAGCTCCCCTTCCTACATCTCTGTTGCTGGAGTCCTTGTGCATGGGGCAACTGCTCTTCGAGTCCAAGGAGTTCAGAGAGAAGCTGTGAACCATTCGGTCGCCTGATCGGATACCTGGGGAAGGAAAGGGCTGGGCATGCTCCTGTGAGGGCGATTTGGGATAACTGTACCTGTTGTTCGGGGTGCTGGGGCTGGGAGGGCTTGGTGGGGGTGGCAGTTGCTGCTCTTCCAGCTTCGAGTCTTGTTTGGTCTTCTCCAAGGAGAAGTACCCGCTCTCAACACGCGTCTTCCGCCCGCAGTCTATCCGGTCTCCGTTCATGGAGCTCTCCTCTAAGGGACAGAGAAGTCACCGCGCTTGGTTTCAAGTCCAAATTCTGCTTTTAAGAAAAAATGACCCTTTTTCCACCCAGGACAGGGGCGGGTATGAGAGCAAAGTTGGTCTGGGCACTAGGCCCATGCTGTGCTGCACTCCTGTGCCCTTGGCTTTTCCACCCTGACCACCCCTCATGTCTGTGGAGATGGTGGGATGGTCTGCAGGGAACGGGGGATGCTGATCCAATGCTTGGGTCAGGTTTGTATAGGTGAAAGATTTAACCTTTCAAACCAAGAAATGGGCAGCTGCAGTCACTGCCCTGCATCCATTTCCACCCCTGTTCTTCCCAGCCCAGCATCAACCACAGCTCCATAGGTGCAAGGCCATGGACACCTCACTGTGGAAAACATTCCCATCTGAGTGGGCAGGTAAGGGAAATGTCCCCAGCACCAAGACCTGTCCCCAGCCCCCATTGTTCCAGGGAGAACAATGGCACAGCCCCACCACCTTTCAGGGAATCATCATGGAGATCAAATATAAACAGGGCTGCAGGAGGAAGCAGAGGGCTTGGCAGCCTAGATGGCTGCGCTGAGCGTGACATGGCCCTGCACCCTCTGGGTGCCCAAGCGGGGATGTGGAAGGGCTAGAAAAGGCATTTTCCCTCTCATTTTTGCCCCCAGTGTGAGGGCAGGCAGCCCCACCTCTCTGGCAGGGCAGGATAGAGCCCCACACTGTGATTTTCCAGCACATAATGCAAATTTTCTCCTTCCTGAACTCCAGCTTGCAATGCCTTGCTCTGGTTCCCATACAGCACGCACAAGGTCTGCCTCCCCATCCTTGCTGGGATGCTCCAGGAACCAAACCCATGGAAAACTTCCCTCTATGGAAGTTTTTTGCTGGCTCAGCCACCTGAACCATATCACCACAGTGTTACACCAGTGCTGGCAGCCCCGTCCCTCACCTTCCTTGCTGTCCAGCACAGGATCCTTCATGGAGCTGGCAGCCCCAGCCTGGCCTTGCATGGGGCTCTGGGCTGGGCCAATGCTGCTGCCTCCATCTGCTTGGTCTTTGCCCCTCATTTCTTCCTGCCAGAGCGTGGACTTGGTGGCAGGGACCTTCTCTGCACTGGGAATGTTGCTGCTGGTCACAGCCATCTTAGCTGGACCAGGCTCCTAAAAAAAAACCAGCAGACACAGGAAGTCAGAGAGTTCGCCCCAACTCCACACTCAGGATCCTCAAGGGCTTGGCCCCAAGGTGTGAGTTCCACATAGCTTGGGTGCTGCCAATGACACATGGAGAGGGATGGGACAGTGACATGTGTCAGTGCTTTACAATATTTTAAAACATTCCTCATCATCTTCAGCGCGTCTCAGCTACCAAGGAGCTCTGGAGTCCATCAGATGATGGATGATGCCACTTTGGTGGCCACTGCCCGGCCAGCCCAGGTTCAAAGTGTGACCCAGAAGAGGCAGCAGCTTTCCCAACTCCTTCCTTGGCTTTGTTCATTAGCAGATGTTTTGCTGCTGTTGTATTAAGCTTCTGCATTCACGGATTATTTTTCTTAAAGCCACCAATAAATCAACGACAATTAACTCCCCTTTGGATTGTGGGAAGTTTTCCAGCTGCTTGTTCCCTTTCCATGGAGCAGTGGGGAATACAGGACAGCATGAACTGGCAACTGAAAGCTGGCAACAAGGGCTGCAAAGAGCATCCTCTCCATCCCCTCCTCCTACATCAGGTGGGTTTTAGCCCTGCACCTCCACTGGCATTTGCAGGACTGTGCTGGAGCCACCAGGGATCTCCCAGGGAGTGAGTTGTGGCTCCATGCACAGACATGACAAGCAGCAAATGACCTCAATTAAAAAAAAATCCCCTTGGGAAATTTCACACTAAAGGAATGCAGCATTGGAGGTAAATGATCCAGAGTTCAAGGGCATCCTGCTCAAGGGGACCCTGCTTGAGCAGAGGATCAGGCCAATCTCTGAGGTCCCCTCCACCCTCAACTGCTCTCCTTCATTGATCCAAGCCCAAGCTAATCACCAGCTCAGGATATATATCTTTATATATCTCTCACACACCCCCATGTCATTATTTGTAGATATGTATTTAATTAGGCAGAGATGTGGGCCAAAAAGAAGTCTGGGAGGGAGCAGAGACATTAACTCTCTGCTGCTCAGGGGTATGAACAACTCCAAAAGGCAGAATGCACCAAAATCGGCAAAACCGCCCTCCGGTTGCGTGAGGTGTGTCTGGGCACGCTCTGCTTACCTGAGTCTGCCACACCCCTGTGCAAAACCAGGGCAGAGCCTCAAATCCCACATTTCAGCCCCAAACCCTGCCTCAACTTCCCATGGGCAGCAGGCAGGCACAGGCATTCCAGTCTTTCCTGCTGCCTCCACCTCTCTGCCAGAGCATGGCAAAAGCTGCAGGAGAAACTCGAACTTTTCCCCCTAAAACTGCAACCTTCTTGCAAAGCAAAGCGAAAACATCTAACACTCCCTGTCCAAAAATCTGCAGCAGGAATGATATTCCCTGCATTGCTCCCACACTGGTGATTTTGCAGAGGGGTGATGCAAAATGATGGGGGGAGTTGGAAATGACCTTAATGCTCCAAGAGCATCCAGCTGTAACCAAGTTCTGCTCTACCACAGACAAGGAAAAACTATGTGAGAGTGAGAAAAAGCAGAAATATTCATTGCTGAAGTTCTTTTTTTAAACCACAAAGGTGTCCACTTCTCCCTGAGCAGCTTTAAGACATGATCTATTGCCTGATTAGTGTGTGGCCATCTTTAGGAAAACATCAGGCTTTCTCCAGCAGCACACAGAGAGCAAGCTGAACTTTAGCTGAACAGCAGCCAACTTCAGGAGATGCCTTTTCACAGAGGAGAATTTGGTGCTGATTTTCTCCTTGGCATCTTCTTTCCTTCCCTGGACCAGCCACCTGCATCAGCAGGATTTGGAAGACAGAGGAAAGATGCTGCTTCTGCCTTTGCAGGTTGCTTGTAAGTGCCTGACACAACACAGCATCCATCCAGCAACAGTTCCCAGTTCCCATATGGAGGTTGGCTTTGCAAAGTGAATTTGAGTCTTTTTCCAGCACTGTGGGGCTGGAAGCCATGGGATGGAGAGAGTGGAAGGAGGGTAGCAAGCAAGACAGGGTGGCCTGTCCCAAGACAAGAGGGCAACATGCCACAAGGGTCCATGCTCCCCATCCCCAAGCACCTGGGGAGCCCATCTGTTCACGGGGAGCCGGCATCCTTCCCACAGCCGCTTCCCTTATTTGGTGCTCAGGAGCTTGGATCCTGTATGGTTTCCAAGAAGTTGCCATGGTGATGAAATGTAACCCAGAATGATGTTTTTCTGGCTCTGCGCCTCTTCTCATCTCCACCCTGTCCCCCTCCTAAACCCAGCCTGGGTTTAGTGTTGCACCCTGGACAGGGTGAGCATCCCTGCCATGCTGCATCCACTCCCTGGGGTGCCCCAAATGCAACAGTCCTCTTCTTGGGAATTGAAGATTGACAACTTGTAACACAGACAGAGGAGGCATCTTCCCTGGAGCATCACCAGAGCCAGCACTTGAGGGGTTGTTCAGGCTGTGAGGACCCCAGCCCTTGGCAAGGGGTGGCTCAGACTTACAGCCTGGTGTGCAAAAAAGGATCATCTCCCCCTCTAACTTTTTTCCCATTGCCCAGAACATCTTTATCCAGTGGAGTGATGAAAACTTATTCAAACAAACAGAGTACAAAACCCATCCATGGCCCAGTTTGCATCACGGCCATCCTTGGAACTTCATCAAAGAGAACCTGAAAACCAAGGCTCAGGGGAGCCCTGACCAAGGCTCAGGGGAGCCCTGACGCTGGTTTTGGTCCCCCAGCATGGCAGCTCGGCCGGAGGAGCCCTCCCAGCCGGACCCCCATGGCAGTGGGACGCACGCCCAGAGGTCAGGCGGCCTTAGGGACATGGCTGTTCTCAGCCCCGGCGAGGGACGAGGGTGGCCTTGGGGTCACGTTCCCCATCTGTGGGATTCTCCCCCACTCCGGCCACGTGGGAGCCCGGCAGGAACGAGTGAGTCACGGCCAGCCCCACTTTTTACCATTTATAGTCAAAGTGAGCACGAAGCCACTGCTGGGTCCCTGGAGAGCCCGGCTCCGGCCCCCGGAGCTCCCAGCCTGGCCCTGGCCTTTAGTATTTTCCTTTCATTCCCATTATCTCTGGGGTCATCTCAAAGGGAGTAACTGGAGCCCGATGGAATTTCATCCTGTTTCTGCCGAAATGGCCCATGAACAGCACCTCTCCCTGGTCCCCCATGGGGACCATATGGCTTTGTGGCCACTCCCAGGACTGTGTGCAGGGCTGGCACCATAAAATGGGACCCAGGGGGCAAAACATGGCCCCAAAGCAGGCAGGAAAGCAGGAGTGTGTGACCCTGGAAGTGATGACCAGGAATTAATTCAGACCAGTCTGCTGCCCAGGCTCACCCCAGCTCTCATCCTCTACACAGGCAGCATCAGAGGGCTGGTAATCCCAATGGCTTGGGGGGATCTCCCCCAGGAGCAGAGCAAGGCCATGGCCCTGAGAGGGAGGCAAGGGTCTGGATCACAGTGTGTGTCCCCCTGGGGTTACCTGGGGAGTTGGGGGCTCTACCTTCCTCTTCTTCTTCTGATTCTGCTTGTTTGTCCTGGGATAGACAATCAGCATCTCCAGCCACCTGTGGGCAGAGAAAGCAGGAGGTGAGGTTTGTGTCACAGGGACAGGAGTGACACTGACCTGGTTACGGTCAGCTTGGTGAATAATACCCAGAAACCATCCCAACCAGCTCCTGAGGGAAAAATAAGGCAGGAGAAGAGGGACAACCCCAGGGTGTTTTGGCCCAAACCCCGCTCTCTGCAAAAGTGAAGCCACAGCCAAGGCTGACATGGGGCAGGGATTCAAAGATCCTGAAAGACAGTGGAGAGGGACAGAGCCTCTGGCAGGACCATCCCCCTTGAGCGATGCCAACAACCGTACACTGCAGACAAAGCGCTTTTGTCCAAGGAAGAGCAATGTGAACTCGGCATTGAGAAGTCCTGTGTCCTCCCACCGCGGCCTGACAACCTGCCCCCGCATCTCTGAGAACTCCACAGGGATCCCTGGACCACGGGGAAACATTCCTGCTTCAAACGCCCCTGCTCTCCTTTCCTTCTCCCCCCACTTTGCACGCTACTGCTGTAAAGCGTTCGGAGATGACCACATCAAGTGGGGTTTGGTTAAGCAATAAATGCCAGAAGCACAGAATGAACGTAAAACAAATTCTCCCCCAGCCAGGGAAATCTTCCTGTCGTGCTGCAACTGCAAACGAAACCAGCCTGGCTCAGCCCCAGAGTGGGACTGCTTGGGGATGATTAATGCCTGCAGTCAGGAGCAAACGCACTGCTTCAAAACCCATCGCTGGGCCGATGAGCAATAAATCAGCCCCACCTCGCTCCGCAATGCCTCTCCCTCCCGCGGCAGGCAGGACCGGCAACAAAGGCTGAGCTGGGAACCAGAGCGTGGGGAGAGGGTGGAGAGAGCAGGGCATGGGGGCTGGCCACAATTTGGGGCATAGTCACTGCTCCAGCCAGGGAGAAGAGGAGCTGGCTGCCCTATGCCTTGATTCCCCCATGGCTCTGCATCCCAGCTCCGCAGTCACTGCAACGCGGCGCTGTGAATGGGGCTGGGGGGACAGGTTTGCCAACCCAAGGTTCACCTGTCCTCACTTGTCTCAGTAGAGCAGGGAAATTTTAATGCATGAAATCACTTATCTGGTCAAAATCACAAGCTCTTGGTAGAAAAATGTCTATTTCAACAAGTATTTACAAAATGAGGGGAGTCACAACCTAAGAGAAGGCTTGGAAATAGAAATCTCGGCAGAAAGTGCTGACTCTGCGGCTGCCAGGGCTGGGGGAGGTGGGAGATGCCGTGCCTGGGGAACAGTGGGAAAGAGCAAGTGTTCATCCCTTCAACTTCCTGCTTGAGTTTCAAATGTCAACAAATTTTGGGACGGAGGGACTGAGCTCCAGGCACTCCAAGTGGGAAAGGGTCTCAGGTGAGCAGCAGCACAGCCACACTCTGTCACTGTGTGCTGGCAACTCGACTCTCCCAGGGCTCTGCACCTTCACCAGCGCCAGCTGCAACCCCAGCTGGCACGTGAGTGATGGAAGAGGATGTTTCTAGGTCACCATCCAACACCTGGAGATGGGAAATTTACCCCGATTTGCTCGTTTTACTGGTCTAATCTTTGGTGTCACTGAGCCACTGTATTCCATTGATATTTTAATCATCCTTGGAGGCCAGATGCTCCCCTGGGACCACGGAGGTGAGGAGCATCCACTCCAGGATTCCACATCTGTTCAGGGATGGATGAGGACCAGAGGGTGTACGGCACTCACGGTCAGGCATGCCAGTTCCATTATTATGGGACCTGCCACTGGTGTGGGGACAGGACCTGAGTGAGCTGGGTGCCTACTCAGATCCCTAAAAACACTGTGGGGCCATCACAGCACCCATCAGGATCCCCAGCACCCAGGATCAGCCTGGGTATGCACAGCCATAGCACCCAGCCTTGGGCAAGGTCCTACCTGCCCTCTTCTTCCTCCTGGCTAATGGAAGAGCCTGGGAGTGGCTCAGCCCCAGATCTGCACTCACCCACTGATGATCTCCTTGTTCTCGGCCCGGATGAAATGCTCCTTCTCCGGTGTCAGGATGCACAAAGAGAATTTCTGCCCTGTCCGGCTCTCCCCATCCACCACATCTGTGCACTGGTTCATGTTGATGGTGCCCTGCGGGAGCGTGGTCGGCTACAAAGGAAAGGAGAAAGGAGCAACTTTAAGGAGGGAAGAGCAGAGGAGTGCAGAGCCAAGCCCTCAAACCTCTCCTGGAGGACACCAGGATCCTACCCACCAAGATGCTTTGCCCACAAGTACCCAGATCCATCTGTGGGCTGTGCCCAGCACACAGCAAAGCCCTGTGCCACACATCTGGGGACACAGAACAACACGTACAACTCCTGCCAGACCAGTCTGGCTCACTGCTGCCAGTAAGGTGCTCCTCCTATGCCAAATACCAAGGGAAGCATGGCTGCCCTGCTGTGGCACTGGGACACCAAGGAAAGGCACCAAGTGGCCGGCTTTGGGTCTGCAGCTGCAAGCCATCTGGGCTGGTGGGGTGGCACCTAGGGACGGGGGTGGCAAAGCAGCAAGGTCCCACTGCCCTCAGCACAGGATGGCTCAGGGACAAACAAACACACACAAATGCCAGGTTTTTCCCATTAAAGTTAAAACAAACATGGAGTTTTCCAGGGAAGGACTGCAGCATGGAAGGGACCTTGCTTGGTGGGTTTTGTGAACAGTGTCACCTCTCGGCCCCATTGCTCCAAGCAGACCTGGTGAAGTGGGACAGGTGGTGGCCCCTGTGGCCCAAGGGGACATTGAGGGACACCCAGAGGGGTGTCAGCACTGACAAGAGCTGACAGGTCCATCTGGAGCAGCGCTGGCTCATCTGATTACAGAGTATCCACACGCTCCCGGTGCCTGGTGCCCACAGCCCTCCCCCCCTAAGCAATTACACGGCTCCCATGTCCCCAGCCTGCCTGTCCCCACCAGGCTCAGTGACACTGGGATCCTTCCAGCATCCCAGGGCAAACCTGCACCTGAGACATAAATGACTGAGGGAGCTGCCAACGATGCTAAAGGAGTACCTAAAGCAGCCTGTGGACACCTCCTCACCCTGCCAAAGCCTCCTTGTGCCCTCCAGATGGCCGGGCCAACAAGGAGACGGATTTCTGGCAGATGCTGTTAAGGTTTTTACCATGGAAACCAACTCCCCTGCCAGCAAAACCCCTCCAAAAGCAGCCTGTGCCATGCAAAGAAAGGGTGACTGGGGAGAGCTCAAAGGCCCCAGCCTACAAACCCAGAAAGTTCAGATCAGTCCCTCAGAGTCCCCAGTTTAACCATCTGCAAGCAGTGGGAAATAGCCCCTTTCCCCAGGAAAAGGGCTCTCTCTGCATCTGTGTCCCAGGGTGGGAACATCCTACGACAGCCCAGGGGTGGCAACGAGCCATCACGGGTGCTGCAGCACTGGGTACATGAATGGGACAAGTTATACATCAGGGACACGAAATCCTCCTTTTTCCTCGTGGAAATCAGCATCCAGAGACCCTCAGGATGGAGGGAGGGAAAGCAAAGCCCGGCCCAGACCCCCAGCACGGCGCATGCCCAGCCTCCCGCCCTCCATCTCCGCGGGTAGTCAGCTCCTAAGAGGATTTTTTTGTCTTAGACAACAAAAATAAAACCCCGCTTTCCGGGAGCTATAAAAACCCAACGGAAAAACTTTCTCCTGTTCCAAGTGGAGTCTTAGAAAAGTTTTTGCCCCGCTGGCCTCCGGCATAGCCAAGGCCTCCAGGACTGTAAGGTCCAGGTCCAACCTCTTTCCCCTCCCAGAGCAGTTTTGCACCAGGGAATGCAATAAGGATGGGGGGTGAGGAGGAGGGAAGGAGCCCCAATCCCACAGGTGGATCCTGGGCCACTCAGTCCCTTGACTGTAAGGCCCCAGAGGGATTTGGCAGGGAGCTGGCACAGGAGGAGAGGAAGAACCAACACCCTCCCACCCCATGGCAGTTCAGGGTGGCTGCTCCTGCTGCTCACACCCAGCCCTGACTGAAGTGTGCCGGGAGCAGAGGAGCTGCTTTGGGGCCCCCTCACTGCCAGGCTGGCCCTGCAAAGTTGTTTTGCCACACAGCCCTCCTTGTGAAGGGTGAATGCTGGCATCTTGCACAGCCTGATGCATGGGTTTCCATCCACCACCGCACCTCTGAGCCAGGACACCAGGAAAGGGCTGGGAGCAGAGCTGGGAATGACCCTCTTCCATCTGTGACCCCAGGGATGAACCATCCATCCCACAGCAGCTCCCCTGCACCCCCACACCCCTCAGCAGCAGATGAAACCTGACAGACCAGCAGCCTTGCTTGCTTGTGTAAATTCCTTTACAACATTTGTTTCCTTCCTTGGAGGCAGCGCAGGCACTTTGAAGTGAAGCAAAATGCAAATGGTGCCTGGTGAAAATGCATGTGCACACACACAAGCTCCACGGAGGGAAAGGAGATGGCTTGGACCCCTTCTCCACCTCTGAGCACTGGTTTCTGGGCTGGGGAACCCTGGAGAAGGATGAGCAAAGCTGGTCCCTGGCCAGGCGAGGACTGTGTGGCCCCAGCAATTGGAAGGGAATAAATAAATGCGGAAGCAGAGAAGTTGCATGGCAGAGACACCAAAACAAAAAAGCTGGGATTTCAACCAGCCCTTGGAAGAGCAGATACCTTGATCCAAGGCTGAATCCAGCATCAGCCCCCAGGGTGGCTTCATGTCTGGACGAAGCAGGAGTGGACACTCAGGCTCAGCTCCTTCTCCAACTGCTGGCTGCTGCCAGTCCCCGGCTTGGGGACAGCCCCATCCCCAGGTGCTGGCCCTGCCTTTGCCATCTCCCAAGCTGCTGCCAATGGGATGGGGCCCACAGCTATCCCAGAACTGGATCTGGTGGCTGGGTGTGTCATTTAACTGGGGGTAGGAGTGGAAGCCCAGCAGGCTGCACCTCTGTGGAAGCAGAGGACACCACTGTGGGCACCATCACCAGCAGCAGCTCTCCTTGGTGCCACCAGTGCCATCAGGTGACTCCAGCCCAGTCAGCTGAGCAGCCCCTGCCCCCATCAGCACAGGAAAGGGTGCACTTGCACCACATGAGCAGCTACAGCCCTCCACGCTGCCAGTACCAGCAGAGGAACCAGAGCCAAGAAACAACTGCGTTGCTGTTTCCCTCTGGAATGACAGATCCCTATTGACACATGCTCGCAGTGTCTCTCTCCATAACACAAAAAGCCTACAGAGCGCTCTCCTCCTCCTCTCCCTGCCCAGGTGTCCAGGGTGTGAGTCATACCATCCTCTCCAAATCAACCTCACCGGCAGCCTCTGGATGAGATGCTGGGACCTTTGGAGGGATGCTCCCAGGATGCAGAATTCAGCAACTGCAGCAGCCCCCTCCCCAGGCAGTGGAAAGGAGGGAAAGATAGAATGGCGACCTCTTAGAAGCTTGAAGGAAGAAATTCCAAGCAGGGCATTACTGCATCCTCCTGCACTGTGCTGGATGCTCTATGGGTGATGAACTCCCAGGCACAGGAGTTGATGCTGTAAATCAAAAGGGTTTATCTGCAAAGTCCCTCATTTCCATAAGGCATTGCAGGGCTGAAGTAGAAAAACAGGATTATTTAGATTGAAAAATCTCTGATTTTTTTTCCAAGGACCTTCCCTGTCATTTCTAACATATGAGGCTCATGGGAGCTCAACACAAAATACAAAGGAGATTTGCTCAGGAGCTGTACACAGGATGTTTTGGAGCAGGTAACCCCATAGCCAAACTCCTGAGGAGGGGCTCTGCCACAGCCTCGGTGGGACATGGCCAGTGCCCAACCCATTCTCTGGGGCTATTACACAACGTGGGTTGATGAAATCTGGAACACAACCTTTAAAGAAAGGCGATGGGCAGGGGGAGGAGGAAATCAAACAAAAGGGACATTTTACTTTCTGCCAAGAACCAGGAGGGGAAGAGAAAAAAAAAAAAACCTACAACCATTTGTCTATCTCGCATGGCAGGCTGGTTGCCTTGGCACCGGGGCCTGGCTGTCCCGGGGGAGATCGTGGCTCTGCTGTCCCACTCTGGGCTCAGGATCTGGCTGGCTCTGCCCTGGCTCCCAGCACTGCCCTGGAGCAGCAGTGAGCCTGTGGCGCCTGGGGAAGAGACATCCACGCTACCTCCATAAATGTGTCTTGACAAATGTTAATTCTCCCAGCTAAAATATTCATAAGGGTGGCTGCGAGCGTTGCTCACTCACAGCACTCCCGAGTGCTCTGCAAAGGCAGCTCTTGTGTTTGCTAAAAGCTTCACCCATCCCAGTGCCCAGACTCAGCTGATCACTGTGCCCCAGGCAGGATGAAAACAGAAGGGAGAAACACTCCGCTGTCCCATTGTCACGGGCACATCAGGGTAACAGAGACAACCACAGCTTGGGCAAGGGCACTGACACAGCTTGGACAGGCAGCTCCCAGCACCAGCACAGCACTGGGAGCCCAAACCAGAGCCACATTCACCATTCCCACCTGGAGGCTGTCAAGAAAGCACCAACTCCTTGAAAAGTTATAGAATTGTATAAACACCTCCAGCCATTAACCCAGGGCACTGCCAGGTCCTCCACTAAACCATGTGCCTAAGCACCACATCTACATGGTTTTTAAACACTTCCAGCTATGGTGACTCCACCAGTTCTCTGGACAGCCTGTTCCAATGCCTTACCACCCTTTCAGAAAAGAAATTTTTCCTAATATCCAACCTAAACCTTCTCTGGAGCAACTTGAGGCTATTTCCTCTTATCCTATCACTTGTTAGCCACGAGAAGAGACTGACCCACACCTGGCAACCACCTTTCACGTAGTTGCAGAGGATCCCTTTTTAAATGTAGCATCACCCCTTTTCAGCCATGCAAGGCTATGTATGACCTCCCAAATCCCAGCTGAGGATGCTCCACGCACACACGGGGCTGGCTCAGCCTGCCCTGAGCTGCCCAGGCGCCAGGCGAGCACAGTTGGCACAGCAGCAGGGCTTTAATGAGCCTTTCGGGCTTCCTGCCACCAGGCATGAGGCTATCGATAGGGCCACAATGTGGCTGGAGCTCTGTGGTGGGTGGATTTTATTACACTTATAGATCTGCTGGCAGGCTGAGCATCCTGGATTTATTAAATTAGACAAAGGCTCTTGAAAATAACCTCTGTGGGCTCTGCAAAAGGATGGACTGGAGCAGTCACCCATCAAAGCGCAGCAGGTTATGCTCCCACATCCCCTGGCAGCTCTGCTTTACCTGTGCTATTCAAGCAAGAGAGGTATCTTTTCTTGGCCACCTGAGCACACCTTTCCCGCCTGCAAACCTCCCATATCAGCATCTACTACTCAATGAAAGCCACTGAGAAATCTCCTGCCATGCACCAGGCAATGGAAAAACAGGTTTTTACCACTGGAAAGGGAATCATAAAGGTTGGAAAAGACCTTTAAGATCATCAAGTCAGCCACCAACCCAGCACCACCACGATGTTTACCATTAAACCACGTCATTAAGTGCTGCATCCATGGGGAAGTACCAAGAAACACGCGTCCCCTGCCCTTCAGTACTCGCACCTCGTGCCCCTGTGCAAGAAACAAGGGAAGACGCCCCCAGATGTCACCATTGCCTGGATTCACCAGCATGCCAGAAGCCATCATGCCTTTCACAGATGGAGGCGCAAGCAGTGCTCTGCAGATGTGGCCTTGACACGTGCTAATGTGCCTCTGCACTGGCAGCAAACCTGTGCCAGCACAAGGAGGGGACAAGGACGCTTGCCCTGGTGTGCAGCCAGCGATGCAGTAACACCCTGCAGATGGATAAATGCCATAAATGCCACTTCCCCCAGCCCCACCACAGACTTCCCCACTGTTGATCCTGGCTTGCTCATCACAGGTAACGACAACCAGCTCCTGATATTTGTTTTGCTGAAGGAATTCCCAACAGCCCGAGGTCACACACCCCAAAGAGCTGGGATGGGTTAGCAAGTGCCACATACACCTGTCCCTGTATGCCAGCCCCTGAAGAGCACTCCTGAGCCTCTATCAGGACATGAAACAACATCAGCTCCCCTTTTGCCGGTGGGAAGGAATTTTCTTCCCTGGGAGCAGCTTGAGAAGGGGGTGAAGTGCAGGGGCTGGGCAGGAGAGTTCAGCCAGGGGCCACTTTAAAGCAGAGTCGGTGTTTATGTCCACAGACAGCGAGTCTAAACACTGAGCGAGGCCGGGAGCTGCCTACGAACTGGCTGGGAGCACCCTTGGGCTCCTCTCCTACCCAGTGCCACCTCAGCCAGGCATGAGCAGCACCCATCCCAGGGGTGCCCAGGCAGCAAGTTTGGGGCCACACATCCCATTTGTAGCCCCATCCTCAAGGGCACCCATCCTGCAAGCGGGTGCTGGAGGGGAGCGAGCCCGGCCGGGGCTGTGCGGAGGCTGGAGCCGGCTTGTCTTGGCCTTATAAGGCTATTTTCGCACTGCTCTTGCAGCTCCCAGCTGCTCCCCACTCCAAAGCAGGGTCGGAGTTGGCAGCCAGAGCCTAGCCTGCCTCCTTCCTGTTAACCTCTTTCCTGCTGAACAGCCTCTGAGGGGTCTGTGTGTGGTGGGAACAGCCATATCCAGTCCTGGCGCAACCACCCGTGCTGGGCAGGGAGGGTCAGCAAACCCAGTGGTGGTTACCAAGTGCATTCAACCTCTCTCAGCACTGGTGTCTGACCCTCTGGGCCCTCAGCAGTGTTGACAAATCCAGGGAGCCTTTCAGGGAAGTCTGCACCCATGGATACGCACATTCCACTTCCAACGCCACTGGAGAGGAACAGAGATGCAGAAAACATTGGCACCATGATAGGAAGGACAGCAAGGACCCACCAGGATGGGGGATCCAGAGGCTGCTCTGAGTTGCCATCCTGGCTGTTTGCGGATCAAAGCAAAAGCCAAATGTAGCACAAAGAACTTAGAGCATCCACTCAAGCCCTATCCCAACTCTTTGGGGACCAAGGTAGAAGCCCAGCAATGCACAGGCACTTGCCAGTCCTGCAGTGCAAAAGGCACCACCTCGCAGCCCTGCAAACCCAATAGTTATTCTTTCCCCTTGCTCTATGGGATTTAGATGCATTTAAAATGCAAAATCTCCTCCCCTCTGAGGAGGGGGGTGGGAGGAATACATGATAACAGATCCGACCCCATCTGCTCGCAGCTGCCAGCGTGGCACCCTCCCCACTCCCCGATGCACAGGCACAACAGCCAAAGGGGAAGCAAATATCTACAGCCTTCCAGCAAGTTGTCATGGTAATCAGCCCAATGGCAAAAACCCGGCAATACCACAGAGGGACCAGGGCTTGGTGCAGAGATCATGGCAGGAGTTTCTTGGAGAGGGAAGCGCAGTCATCTGGGGGTGGGAAGGGAAAATGGGCTTCATTTGCATCTTGATACTTGAATTTTAAATTGTTCTGTTCCAAATTGGCCTTGTCAACTTTATCCTCCACCCCCACAGTGTAGGAGACGAGTCCCAGGTGGTCTCTGCACAGCATGCCAGGCACACATGTGCAGGAGCTCACCACCACCTCCACGCATGCCGGCTCACACGGCCCTCCCCAGCAGTAAGGGGCTTCACCAAACACCAGCAACCACATCTCCCTAAGGTCACCCACACATCAAGATGGTCATACACACAGTGATGCCAGTTTTGGACACAGCTCAGGAGGAGGAAAGCTTGGATCAAGGCAGGATGACCTCTACCCATGTTGGCCAGCCCTGTTCCATCACAGCCAGACCTGGATTTCTGCTTCATGGGGGTGAGGAAAACATGATCAAGGTAATTTACATCCAAGGAAAGCAGCAAATTAAATCAATCAAATCCCTGTACCTCCCCCTAAGGGAATCCATCCCCTCTCCAGCCTAGAGTGGAAGAAGGAATGGGTCTCTTGTCCCTAGCCATCTCACAACCTATCCTGCAAAAGCAGCCAAGCAGAGGAATCGGTGCAAAGACACAGGGACGGCCCATCCATCAGCAGCATCACAGCCACGAAGAGCCACCTCTGACAGCCGTCATCTGGAGCTCTGGATAATCTCAGGCCCTGCACTGGGCTTCCCACCTTCACCCCCCAGGACTGTCAATACAGGGTCTTGTACTGGTGCTCAATGACTGCAGAGGAGGAGAGGACAACCCTGGGGATCAGCAGCACCAGATCCACTGGAGGCTCGGGGAACTCCCACGGGCACAGATGCTTCAGTGGAAGTTCTTGAATCCGGCCAAATTAGTCTGGAAATCTCATTATTCCCCAGCGCCGCTCTTATGAGCTTTGCAGAGCTTCCTGCTGGGCTGGGAATACCAGGAGGCTGGGCTCCCAGGGAGCTTGGGGGGGTCTGCATCTGGAGGTGCGAGGCCCAACCCAAGTCAAAGAGGCTGGCTTGGCTTGGCCAACCAAACAACATCCACATCCTGCACCCCACATCCCTACAGAGAACCCTACACCTACCTTGCATTGCTCCCAAAGCTTCCAGACAAGCTTGGACCCTGCAGACCTTCCCAAAAGCCGATGTGATGGCTGGAGAGGGTTTTCCAAACTTTGACCATGGGTCATCCCCCCAAATGGCACAAAATGGGAGCTTTTTGGCCAGTTCAAAGGAGAAAAGTTCCCAACAGGCGCACACGGCTGTTGTGGGGCAAGGAGACCACCCAGCAACAGCGTGAGCTGGGCTTTGCTGCCACATGCATGAGGTGGTGGAGGCACCAACACTGATGGCAAAGAGCTGTCCTGGCCAGGCAGACACCACCAGGTTCACAGGCAAGTGGCACCTGCGGTAAAAAGTGCCCAAGAAAAATTCGGGAATAACACATGGAGCCTGCTGGAGCTGTCCCAGTAGCAGCATTTTCTCCCTAAACCTGCTGCTCACATCTGGCTCCAGCAGAGGAGTACAGGGAGAGGAGGGAGTTCACAGCTGTGAGCTGCTCCCAGGAGCACTCCAGAACCTCTCCTTTGGGAGCAGCTGTGCAATCCCAGCAGAGAGAAGCAGCCTGGGACTAGTGCATGTGAGGGGGATGAGCCCAAGAGGTTTCTCCATCCCCCATGCCTGGGATGACAGACTTCACCCCCCCCCAGCAGTGGCCTGTACATGGCATTAACCACCCATGCAAGCCCAACATCCCCTCCCTCCACACATCTGCTCCATCCATAATCCCTGCTGTCCCTCCCCTAACGGGAAAGCAGCCAGGAAAGTGAACCAAAACCCTAATTATATCCCAGTAGCTCCCCAGCGCCCTGGTGACCCCTGTAACTTTATCGATGCAATTGCAACAGGGCTGATGAAATGTGGAGGAAAGGGCCAAGGCTGGGTGTGCTCCAAAACCCCACCTTTTCTCCCCGGTCACACCATCACAACAGGTGGAAATCCCGTATGAGCTCAGAATGCTGCTGGAACACTTCTAAAACCGTCCTGTGTGCCTTTCTCCTCTCTCATGCCTCTGTCTCGTCTGCCCAAGGACCCATCACCCACAGCAAAGGGAACAGGGAGGAGAGTGGGGACAGACGTGGGTCACAGCAGGAGAGCAGTCCATGGCCTCACTGCAGGTTCCCAGGGCTCTGCTTGGCCATAAAATCATAGAGAGCCACAGCTACAGCACCTGGAGCCACAGCACCCAAGGCTTGGGGAGAGCAAGAGCCAAGGCCCCCAGGATCAAGTCACAGAACCCCAGAATGGTTTGGGTTGGAAAGGACCTTAAAGCTCATCCAGTTCCAACCCCCTGCCATGGGCAGGGACACCTTCCACTATCCCAGGTTGCTTCAAGCCCTGTCCAACCCGGCCTTGAACACTCCCAGGGATCCAGGGGCAGCCACAGCTTCTCTGGGCACCCTGGGCCAGGACCTCCCCACCCTCACAGGGAAGAATTTCCACCCTGCAGCCCCATGGCAGGGGGTTCCATGGCAGCAGAGACAGGGCATGGCCGTGGGGTGCATGCCAGGAAAACAGGGGGGAAGAAAACCTCCATAGAAGGTGGGACCTTCCCAGCTTTCTGCAGCCCCCAGAGCACCCCAAGCCCCCCATGCAGCACCTCTGCCCCTGGACCTGCTCTCCTGGAGCAGCACAAGAGGCCTCAGAGGAGCTGAGCTGCCTGCGGGCGGCAGAGCACAAGCCTGTTAACACACTCTGACAAACCAGCTTCTGGATCAGATCCTGCAGGAAGGAGGTGAAGGGTAAGTGAAGTTGCCACACACGTGATTTACCTATGGTAATTTTAACTTTCAGCAAGGCTGTCTGGCTGTTTTATCTCATTACCTACTTGCAGTCAGACTTCAGTGACTGCAGGGAAGAGCCTCCTCTGTAGCTTTGAAGGAACAGGTCAAAATAAAAAGGCCTTACAAAATACATATTACCAAGAGCACATTCACACGCTGTTACCTGGTCCAGCGTGAAGGAAAAACAGCATTTTGATGGCCCTTTTTTTTTCAACTTTTGTATCTTGCAGCCCATGATAATTCAAATAGCAAGACCAATAATCAAACCTGCCTGGAAACTATTTTTCACCAGAAATGCCTCAAAACAGTACAGACAAAAGGGGGAAGACTGCTGCAAAAAATCTGCATTTGGTAACCCTGAGAAAAGCCGTTTACAAAACCTCACTGAAGACCTCGGCTTGTCTCCACGCAAGTTTTAACCTGACGACGTCCCTTTTACAGCCTCCAAACCTGATGAATAATTCATGCCTGGGATAAAGCAGAAATATCATATTCACCAATGCTTACCTAACAGAGAAACAAGGACTGCAAATAAGTAATTTATTAACCCCGAACCGTGTTGCTGCTTGAACAGAGGGCACACCTCGGCTTTTGGTGGAAAAATCACTCCTGAGCTGAGGCGAGAGCATGTCAGACACTGAGACCCCCTGCCACTCTCATCACAGCTCCAGCACAAACATGCCTTGTCCTGGATTCAGTGAGATGCCAGTGGGGGAGAAGACCCCAAGAGCAAGGTTGGGAGCTGCCACCCTCCCTCCTCCTCCTTGGGGGTCGCAGCCACGCCTTCTACATCGGGAGGAGAGCAGTGGTGGGAAGCCCACAACGCCCACGGCTCCAGCCGCTTTCTCAGGCATTCCAAAATTTGGCCGGAGTCTCTTTCTGCAGCACGCCCCCCTCCATGGCTGGAAGCCTGCCTAATTGCGTATTTATTTATTTCTGCATTTTCCCAGCTCCCCGCACACACACTAGTGCAGGGTGTGGGGAAGCCAAGGACGGCTCCCAATGCGGACCCAAAAAAAAAGAAAACCAAAAAAAGAGGGAGTGCAGCTCCCCACATTCCCCGGAGGGTGGGAGGAAGCTGGGAAGCGCAGGGCTGGCTGGGAAAGGGGTGGGAGCAGGGGGCAGGAAGGGGGGACGCCGGCGGCATCGCCCACCCCCTTTGCTTTGTGCGCGCTTGGGGAAATTAAAAATAGCTGCATCCAAAGAGTGGCTGCAAGCACCACAAAGAGCGTGTTGAGCGGAGGCAGCTGCAAGCTATTTGCTGCCCCTGGTAATCAGCATCTTGGCTTGCAGAGCCCCTCTGGCCCCCCCAGCCCCTTCCTCCCCTGCCAGAAGCTGCTGCTGCCTTTCTCCAACCCACATATGTCATGTCAACAATCAATGAATGCAGGATCTCTGCCGGGGAAGAAAAGGGGGAATGCGCTTTGATTTTTGGAGCAGCTTTGTTGCCTTGTTCCATTCACGTCCTCGTCCTCCTCTCTGAGCTGTCACTGAGGGGTTTGCAGCACTGAATCCCACCAGTCAATGCCAGGACACCTCACGACCATTAGTGGGAACAGGGATGTGCCAGCTGCTGGGATGTTATTGCCTGGCATCACCCAACCTGTAGTCCACAGCCCACTAGTGGTCTTTACTGACCTGATCCAGGGGCCTACAACAGGGCTGGAAAGAATTAAATCTGACCCCATCCCCACCACACGGCTGCAGCTGGTGGGCTCAGGGTCATTCTGCAGGAACCTTGTTTCACACCCCCACCCTAGCACCAAGCAGCCACGGGGAAAAAAATGGTGGTTTTGTTGGTCCTTTGGGTGGTTTGGTCGAACTGGCACAGCCACCCTGGGGCTGGGGGATGCTTGGGAGCCCAGCACTGCCTCGGCTTGGAAAGAGCTAGGATCAAGCTAGGATCAGGCAGCCCCCTCCTCTACTGCCTGGGGGAATCACAGGGCCCATGTGAGGGTAACTGCTCAGCCTCAGCTGTGTCATTTCACTGCCAGCCCTGACATCTTCTCTCTTAAATGCCATCAGAGTTTGATTTTCACATTAACCTTTTACAGTAGATACAATTTTTCCTTCACCAAGAGCCTGCAGCCAGGCTGGAAGCCACAGGTCCAGGAGTCACAAAGGAACTCCAGCTGCTACAAGTGCCTGTTTCACTCTGCCCCCCACGAACAAGATAAATGCAATCTAAACTCTAACTCACTTCCCTCGCTGCTCTGGCACACGTCTTCTACACAAACGTCTTTGCTAGATCCCAAGGGATGAGGAGTGGGGAAAAAGCAGAAGGATGGAGCCACTTGAACCTGTCCTCGCTGCTCAGCCTAAGAGCAATTCCAGCTTTGTGGCTCGCCCTGCAGAAGACAATAGGGGCTGTGTTGTTTCCAGGAAGGAAGCACCTGGGCCAGGTCATCAAAGCAGCTTGTGTTAGGAGGTCGCTGGCTGCACTGAGCTTTCCCAACTCCACTTTCATCCTCTCTCTGCCTGTTAACTCCCAAACCTCCCACCATGGACTGTTTCATACCAGAGCCCCTGCCGAGCAGCTCCTGCAGCCACAAAATGTCCTTCTAGGGTGGCTTGGATGTGGACAACAGTGTTCTCCAAAGCTCACAAAAAACCCAGGCACTTCTGAGGCCCTGATGATGGTCCCTGGCCACTGTCAGTCACCAGAACTCGTGTTGGAGTCACCCCTGGAGGAGCCCTTCCCTGTTTCCTCAGCCCCCCCAAACTGCCCTTCTGCAGCTCAGCAGTTTTGCCTTCCCAAACACACTAAGACAAACTAAAGACATAAAACAGAAGAGGGTTCAGCAGCGTAGGGAACCATTCTTGGAGGAGCCCACAGGTGTCCTGACAGCAGGACCCACCTCCAGCAGCAACTGGGGCCAGGCACTTGGAGCAGAGAAAAATGGGAAGACAACAATCCCCCAAAGTCACTGTTACAGGATCCCCACACCCAAGCCCAGTAATGACATTTGCATCAGCATCAAGACAGACATTAATACAAAACCACAAATGAAGATCTGTGTAACCTCCTCTCACCCCCTTCAAGGCTGCTTGGTCCTGGCTTCAGCGATGTCCTGGGGAATGAGCTCCCAGGGCTCCCTGTAGATTCATGGATTTCTTTTCCCCCAAATCAACATTGAAAATTAAACACAACAAATTTATCAAGTATATCTGGAGTTCTGTCCAGAGCCACCAGTACTTGTGCTTTTCTGAATCTCCTTTAGAACAGTCACAAGGACCTGCTTTGTCCCCTTCCTGCCCAGCTTCCCTGAAGGAGAAAGGATCTCTGCTTCCCAATTTTCCCATCATTTCCTTATTGCTACCGCATCATCTTTGAGACGTGCACCAAACATCCCACATAAAACCTCCCCAGAGTTCATTGTCCACCGTGCAGGGCCCACCCTGACTTGACTACATCCAGTCTTGGAAAAAAACCGGGATGGGGGTCCCTGTCACCGTCTGAGCCTCACATAGTCACTCCCATCCAGCCTTCCTGTCTCTGCTTGCTTTAAATTTCAAACACGCTTTGATTCAAGCCAAAAGCTTTTTATGCTAAACAGAAACTGAAAGTCTTGATCTGGCAAACAGAGGCACTGGCAAAATTGTGTCCATGAGAGGAAACCACTGGGGATGAGGGGAATGGGGTTCGTAAAACCTGGGGCTCCCACAGAGGAGGGGGCAGGGAGAGGTTGGAAACACTTAAATGGCAAAACGTGTGGAAAAAGTAAGGACAGACAGGCCAGGATGTTTAAGGTTCGTTTTTAATCCCTGCCAATGAATTTCAATTCTGTGCCAAAACTGAAGTAAACTGCTTTGATCTGAAAAGGAGGAAAAAAAACACACACGGGGCTCTTGGCTTCTTAAAACAATACAGATGACAAAGGAGGGAACTACAACAAAAATTAACGTGGTGCAGCTTTGCTGACAGTGACATTTTAAAATGCCCATTTCCTCCAAATAAAGAGGATTTTGGAGGGGAGTGAATTAGGAAACAATAATTACACAGGTCTGTGGATCACAGCATCACTGAGCACACATCCCTCCCTTTGATCCCCCTCCAGCTGCCACCAACGCTTACACCATTCTCCTTTTTTTACCCATTTATCAACTCCTTAGGTTTCTGTGGCCAGGAGCAGGGCCTGGGGCTGAGCAGGTCTCCAGATGTGACCCCACAGCCCCACTGTGTAGTGCCAGACCTCCCACCTCTGAGCTGGCCTCTCTTCTCCTATTTATACACGCAGCCCAGGGGTCCTACTACTCCCCTAACCATTCCCAGATGCCAGGCTGGTCTCGTTCTTCATTCCACCCCAGTTCCATCAGCTCCCAGCTCCCTCTTGACCTCCTTCCCTGCTATCACAGGCTGGAACAGGGATGTCTGCTCCATTATACTGAGGTTAATGACATTATGATCCTTCTGAATTCCTGATTTAGGAGCAGAAGCACCCTGCTGTGAGCTTAGGAAGGGTCTGCAACACCATCATGGAGGGCACAACCACCCAACCCCAGAAAACTCTGGTACTGAGGTAGCTGACTATTGGTTTAAGCATCCTCTTAGACCCCTTCCCAATTTCAGAAAGCAATTTGACTCCAGAAAGTAATGGGCAGGGTAGAGTTAGGGCCCACAGCCCAATCCTCACGCTTCACCAAGCTGGGAAGTGCCGGACACAGAGTGAGGTCAGTTTGTTGGGAAAAGGGTATGTCATGCCCAGGAATGCTCCTCCTGAATCCCTGCAGGGAAACTAGAAGAGCCCATCCAGAAGATGCTCTCACCTTGGCTCTTACCTACAGCACCAGCAAGTTTGCGATGTTCCCAGACAAGCCTAAATTTTGTCCTGTTTTCAAACCATCATATCCACAAAGCAAAAACCTCTAAATTAATAGTCTCAGCTACCAAAAGGAAGCTTGAAGTGACACATCCCAGGGAAGATGCCAAATGACAACCTAGTAAAATCCCAGCTCAAGAGAAGTAGCACAGGAGTAAACTGAGGCACAAAGACAAGGCTTGGCCCTGGACATGAAGTGGGTCATTAAGAAGCTGAGCTGGAGATCCAGATGCTCTCCTCTGACCTGCCCCAGCCACGGGGCTGGATCCATCCCCAGGCAATGCTTGAGGCCACAGGCCCACCTGCAGGCCCAGGGAGGGACAAGGCAGCACTCTCCATCCCTATAAAACCCCTCCTGCCTTTCCATTCCCACGCAGACGGGCTCTATTTATAGAGACCTCGGCCGCTAATTATAGATCGCAGCAATCAAAACAAAAGGAGGCAAAAGCTCTGCACTTGCCACTCGCTGGCTCTGGCCCGAGCCCGGCACTATTCTTGTGGCAGCTCCCATATCCCAACAAAAACCTCCCAGACCGCCCCAGCACTGCAGTGCCAGGCTGCTCTCCCACGGCAGTGGTTTCACTGGAGACCACAGGGTGTTTTACCAGGAGAACTGAAACTTGCCCTTGGATTCTCACAACACAGCAGCTCAGCCTGTCCCTGACTACATGTCCCCCTCTTCGCTGCCTTCCCTCAGTAAGAGGGGCTTTGCCATCCTCCAGCTTCTGCAGAGAAGCATCAACCCCTGCCATCATCTGGCCCAGCACGAAGGTTTATCAAACAGCAGGAGCAAGCCACCATCAGGGTGCAATCGTGGGTGTTCAGCATGGGAAGGCAACCCCAAGTGATCACACAGCCTCCACATCCACCCACAGTTGGGAGGCAGGAATTTCTGCACGTCTGAGCAGGCTCAGCTTAGCCAGGGCTTGGCAGAGCTGGGAACGGCTGCTGGCACAGTCCCCGCAGAGGGGAAGGGGGTGGGATCTGCTGGACATTCCCAGTGGCCAGGCCGGTTCTGGGTGTCACCAGCTGCATCCAGCATGAAAGAGGGAGACCCCAGGGAAAGAGTCTGGCAGCTCAGCCTGGTCCAAGGGGATGAAGGTCCATAGCCTGTGCAAACTCTCCCTATCACAGCCATCGTGTAGAACTCATTTTGTTTTCAGACTGGAAATATGGCAGAGAAAGGACAGACAGAACGATGGACACACAGAAAGAAGGTGGCCAAGCAGGAGCAGACTCAGGATCAGCTCAGGGATGTCCATGGGCAGGTCTCAGGAGAGAGCTGGATGCCAGCAGGGCAGCTGATGCCTGCCTGTCCCACCTTCCACGCCTAAAATACTCCAATCCAACATGAAATTTGACCCACACCATGGCAAAAGGCTCCTGTGCTCAAGGCTCCCCATCCCATGGCCTCTGAGTACCCCAGCACCAACATCTCTGGGGACTCCCTGAGGTCTCCCCAACCTGGGGTTAGGCTTTGAGCTGCCCCTCCACACCCCAGTGCTCTCCAAGCTGCTGGGAGCCAGGAGCAGTCTCCCTGGCCAGGCACAGGAACGTCTCCATCACCAGCCCAGGACTCCCCTTCCAAGGTCACCCCTCCCTCCAATTCCACTTGTAATAAGAGCAGAAATTGCCAAACCAACAAAATTAATGTCTAAAAGGTTCAAGCAGAGCCATTCAGTCCCAGCCTGCAACTGCCTGGGAGGTCTCCAGCCAGCTGCCGCCCGGCTCCCGCACGCTCCAGAGGCTGTTCCGCACCAAAGCTCCCACGGAACCCCCACCCAGCTCCTGGGGAGAAACTGGGGCACCATGTGTCAAACCCCAGTGAGGAGAAAGGATCCATGACAGTCTCCTCCATCTATGACTATGATGAGGCCAGGCCCTCCTAGGACCCATCACACCACAAATGGCCATGGGGCAGCGAGTCCAGGTGCCAGCACAGCGGTGTCACAGTGCCTGGGACACCATCCCATGCTGCACATGTGTACCTCCCCTTTTTGTCTGTATTTTTGCACTTTCTCTGTTCTCAATAGGAAAAAGCCCAACAGCTGCCTGGAGAACTGCAGGACACTCCTGCTGTCCTCTGGGTGCTCTCTGGCAATGGCCCCTATGGCACAGGGCTGGGGCACTGCCTGTCTGCCTCTGCCGAGATGCAGCTGAACCTGGGGCATGTCAACCTCCTCAGGATGCAAAATAGCAAAAAAATATTCCAGATTGTATTCTGCAGCATTCTTGCACCTCTACCTCAGATTGGGGCATCTCCCTGCTCCACCCAGACACAAACCACTCTCCTGCCGGTGTAGGACAGGAAACACCAGCCCAGTGTAGAGCCAGATTGCTGACGCTGAAAATGTATTAAAAGCCTTCAGTGCTCCTATCAAAGACATTTAAATTATTTAGGGCACTTGGACCAACCCCAAGTAAAAATACAAACAAACACAGCATGAAATCTGAGCCACACTTGCTGTGCCTCCTCATCCCACGGTGCCTTCGCAGGAGGCATTGGAGGAGGACCAAGGCACACTGACCTCGCAGGGAGCCTCCCTGACACAGACACAGGTCCCCATGTCTCCCCTTCCCACAGGTGTGCCATCCCCAGCTGGCCTCCTGAGCCTCCTGCCCTGTCAGATCCCAGCATATGGGTGTCCACTGTGCTGACCCACTCAGCCTTGGGCACCTTCCCACGGGCTTCCTGTAGCCAGCAGAATAACTCAGCAATCCTGGGTGCTCCTGGGATTGACCCACTGGGCTCTTCAGCCCCACTTTGCAGCTCACACGGGATGGGTTTCCCTTCCTTTGATCCCGTTTTACCGATGGGAACAGTGCTGGTGACAAGCTGCAGCTCCAGGGCGGGCAAGCAGTGGGAAGGCGTTCCAGCTGACCTACTTTCCATGGGCATCACTAGGCAGGGCCTCCTTCTTGGACACTGCCAAGGTGATTCACCACAACCAAAACCCAGCTGGCACAGAGAACAGGGCAAAAATGAGGGGGGATGACCTTGGGGAACCCCTCCAGCACTTCCTGTCAGCGTGGGATCTGTTGGCAACTGATGAGTCCCATGCCAGGTGGGACCCACATGCCTCCGAAACACCCACCATCCTCTGCAGAGCGTCCACAGAGCTCCCACACAAACCTAGCCTGGCACAGAGTCAAACCCAGCAAGCACAACTCTCCTCCAGCCTGGCAGAGCACTCCAAGGGCAGGAGATAATCCAGCTGACCCCCAGAGCCTGGACACAGCAGAGTGGCACTCACCATCTCGTCGAGGGCGTAGCGCAGCAGCCCATGCTCGTAGAGGATGAAGAACCGACGCTGCCATTTCTGCAAGAGAAGACATCGAGGTGGGTCATGGCAGTGCCCACCAGTCCCTGGGCTTTGCTGGGAGCACTGGAGCTGCACATCAGCTGGCAGGGCTCTGCCAAGGGTCTGTGTACACCAGCCCACATTGCCCAATGCTGACTGCCTTGAGCTCTAGCTGCCTTGGGACCACGGCCATTTCCTGGGGAGCCTGTTCAGTGCCCAACGACCCTCTGGGGGAAGAACCTTTTCCTGATATCCAAACTAAACCTCTCCTGACTCAGCTTCATGCTAGGAATACTGGGGACACCAGAAGGATCCCCAAACTAAATGCTCTGAGCCCTCAGCTTCATCCTGCATCACCTATTCCAGCACCCAGTGCTGGAGGATGACAAGGTGTCATGTCAGATGTCCCACAGCAGCACATGAGCTCAATTTGCATGGTGGCTGCACTTCTGGCATGGCACTGCCCAGGCAATCCTGACATCATGCTGGCACTGCTGCTTCTGCAGCTGCACAGCAAATCAGATTGGAGAACTGATCTGGCTGGAAAACTGCCTTTTTTTTTTCCATGTGTGCCAGGTTGTTTTCAGCCAAGAGCAAAAACTGGTTGAGCAGGCTGAAATAAAAAAGGTCCTGGATTCATAGCCCCAGTGCAACAATTCTTATCTCACTTTTCTCAGCCCTTCGGGCAAAGTCCAGGGTGTTCAGGGACAAGCAGAACTACAGAGAACCTTGTGGACCTCCACAAGCCCCAGCTTAGCAGGCACCTGGGTTCTGGGGAGATACAGGTCCCCTGTCCCCTTTATGTCACGCCAGCAAGCCTATGACGAGCTGTGACTCCACATAATGACCCATATACCCCAGGCTGAACTCAGAACCCAATTCTTGCTCATTCGGGAGTGATTTTTTTATTACAAACAGCTCCGAGAGCATTTTGGCTGCATGACAGAGGGTTCACGTCCCATTACCATCCCTCCCACGCACAAGACAGCCCCATCCTGGCAGCCTCAGCAGCAAGCTCCCTGCAAGACAAGCTTGGGGATAGGCTGAAAGTCCTCATCACAAGCCAGTAGTGAAAGGACATCAGCCTGGCCACATCCCTCTGAGCCTCACACCCCCAAAGACAGGAAAGTGGGGGAATGCTCCGACCCCACAATGCTGCTGTTTCTGCCAGGCATGAGAAAACCCCTTTGGGAAGGAGCTGAGTGTGTCCTGCTCTGTCTGCTGGTCCCTGCTGCCAACACTTGGCTTCAGAGCTCTGCAGGGTTATAGGAAATGGGAACCACCTCTCAGCCCCTTCATTGCTGCAGGACCTGCCTGACATTGGCGTATCTACACTCTGGAATGGGATGCAGCCTCCCTCTAGAGCCCTGGGCACGCTCACAAGGAGCTGCAGAAAATAAAGGAGTTGCTTCGAAGCCCTGAAGGAAAACTGGGAGCCTTTCTGATGGTCCCAGCATGGCTCAGAGCCACACAGCCCACACTCCACTGGCCTGAGAGCCTTCCTGCCAGTGTGGCACGTGTCAGGCCAACCAGAGCAGCATCAAAACATCAAAAAGCAAAAGCAACAAGCAATAAAATTGCACAGATTGAGCCTGACCTGCACCTGCAGTGCCCCAGGCTGCTGCTCAGCACAGGAGACCTTGCATCCCAAAGAAGGCATTCGAGCCTTGCTGCAGGAAACATCTCCCAGCTTCCTGGTTTGCACAAGGGGATGCATACATGGAGGTGCCTGCGGCACTCCTGGGGTCACAGCCACCCCCATGGGCAGAGACAGGCCCTTGCTGCTCCTCCTGCTACCCCCACCCATGTTACAGGGAGTGAATATCTCAGCTTCACTTACCCGGGAGCGATGGACAGGGTTGTCAAAGTCCGTTCCTTCCGGGGCCAGCAGCAGCCAGCCACCATAAATGGGTTTGGCCTGCAAAGAAACAGCAGAGAGACACTCAAGCACAGCGGAAAACTGCTCAACATGGATCAGCACCATAGGGAATCAATGGTCGGGAACCACAGGAAACTGCAGCAGCCCCAGCACGAAGGCAGCTGAGTAAGCTCAGCCTCCTGCACGCAGACAAACTCAGCCTTCCCAGCGCAGGGAACGTGGTGTCTGATGGCAACCCATGGTGTGACACACACTGCATGCCAACGGCACTAAGACTAGGACTCGGGAGGAGGCAAAACCCAAGCCACAAACTCCAAACACAGCTGCTCCTGCATGGCACCGTGCCCGGAGCACCAACCTCCCGGGTACTGCCGAGCAGCAGAGCCCATCCCCACTGACAGCTCTTCCCATCGCCATCGGCAGCGTGCCTCTACTCCAAAGCAAAAACACACTCCAAAGGAGAGCTCGATGTTTTCCGTTCATTAATTAAAAGAGGAAAAACTACCCAGTGCTGGCAGTTCTCCAGCTCCCAGCCGCTTCCCGTGCCGTGCACATCCAACTGCTGCTTCCCTGCAGGGGCAGCCCCTGCCAGCCCGCTCCCCCCACCAGCAGCATCCAGCAGCCCACGGCTGAGCACACAGGAAGGTCAAAGCCAGGAGGAGGGAAAACAGCTCATTCAGCCAGCCGGGAAGAGAAAGGGAAAGAATACTCGGAAAGAACCTTGCAGCACTGCCATATGTCAGTGGAAAAAAGATATCCAGGCTCTTTCCACCGGTGGCTTGGATGCAGAAGTGGCCAGGGTGAAGCTGACCCACACCACAGCAAGTGGTGGGATGGGGATGGGCACAGGGCATGTCCTCCCACGCAAAGTCCTGGGGGCACCGCTCCTGCTGTCTGTCAAGCTGTAAACGATGAGCCAACACCTGGCAAGGGCTGGGGCCAAATCCTGCTGCAAGAGTGGAAAGGCATTGCCACACCAGCAAGGCGGCTCCACAGATACCAGGACAGACCAGAAGGGAGGACCCAGGGCAGATCCAGCTCCAGGAGACCCTGGGTCTGGGAACACTGCTTTCCACCATGGAACATCCATGCACGTCCATCCCGGCCCAGCCAAAAAGCGACAAGAACACATTCCCAGCTCGTCTCTGATTCAGTTAATCTTGTTGCTTTCATTCTTTTCTGTTCCTTAAAGTTTAAAACTGTTTCCAATTCGGTACCTCCCCTAGATTCCTCCTGCCAGTTTCTGTGGTTTTGTAATGTTAAAAAAAAGTTTCCCCTCTGGAAAAATCCCTGCAAACAATAGAAGAAACTGCCTATGCACCAGAAACTGTCAAATGCATGAAACACTGAGTAAGCAAACTGGAAACACGCTGGAGGAGACCTTTTACTGTTTATAAAGTGAAAAGAAAGAACAAAATCTCTTATCCCCTCCACAATGTGACATACCAGCTAGAGGTGCTGCTCTCCCAGCAGCTGGGAAAACACGATTTGAGAAGACCGACCTTCCTTCCTTCCTTCCCCCTCCCTTTAAATGAGATTTAAACCAATGAAAACGAAGCGCTGGGATTGGGATCCAATTGGGGGAGTTAGGGGGGCCCACGGCACCCCTACACCTGTTCCCATGACCACACTGGGGGCACAGAAAGGCACCTGTGGGCACCACAACCCTCCCTGAGTTTGGCAAAGTGCCCAGAGCCCCCCATCACCCCTGTCCAGCTCACCTGGATGCTGGTGCCCAGCTCGCCCGTGGCCCCCATGCCACCTCCAGCCACCCGGCACCGCTCTGTGCCCAGCTCCGTGCCCGTCTCTGCGCCGCCCACGCTGCCAGCGCCCCGCAGGTGAGCCAGGCTCTGCCACACCCCCAGCACACCCCGCCCCGCGCCCCCACCCAAAGCCGCCTGTGACGCATCCATGCCCACGCGATGGGAGGACTTCAGAGTGGGGGATCCCACTGCTCCCCACCATGCTGGGATGTGGCCACGGCCACCTGCATGGCCTGGGAAGAGCCAAATATCCCAAATTTCTCTCGTGTTTTACAGGGGAAAAGCAGAATTGCAAATGACTAATGATGACCCATGTGAGACCCTTCAATGGGTCACTGTGACAGGAAATAGGGTCCTCAAATTCCCATGAGAGAGCTTGGGGTGAGAGCTGAGCAACTGGGGCTTGAAGAGATGTTATGAGTGGCCTCCACCAAGAAGGAACAAGATGACCGTGACAACAGCATGTGACATCCCCAATGCCTGGCACCACCACATCAACACAGCACCCTGGTGATGCTCTGAACAGCTGAGCTGCTTGCAGGGCTCAGTCCTCCTCCATCCCCCAATTTTTCCATCCCCCAATTTTTCCCTCCCTGCCCCAGCACAGCTCCTGGACACAACCAAGTGCTCAACCCAGCAACGCCCCATGAGCAAAAAGCTCTCCCTAACACAAGCCACAGCACTGCAGCCATCCCAGAGCACCCCACAGCATCCAGCCCCTGTGTGACAGGCAGCAGACAGGTCCCAGTGCCACACCAGGGACAAAGTAACTGTGAAACCAACAGGGGACTTAATCACCAGGCCCACCAGCAAGCATTACAGGCATGAAGTTCTGCACTTCCTCAGCCTGGCTCACACCCCCCAGCAGACATTATTTTGCCCTCAGCCACTCCAATTTTAGCTAAACTGTCTGTAAATAAACACTGAGCACCTGAAATACACACCCTTAGCATATAGCATGGTCATTTCTGTACCAGCGTCATAAAAAACCACCAGTGGGCTACACTTATTTTGGCAGAAGCATCCAATTTCAGATATTGAAACCAAAATAGCTGAAAGGTATGAATTAGAGCCAGGCAGCGTGGGCAGCGTGGTTCCACCCATCAACAAATGAACACACAGCAGCACTTTTTAAAGCCAAACCAAAACAAGCTCCTGCTAAAACCAAGAAAATGCCCAGAGAGGTACAAGCCTAAATAAAAGGGATATGAATTAGCACACGAAGTGTCTGAAATAAATTCATCACACCTGCATTGGAATGGCCCTGCTGAAGCAAGGTTTAAAATAAACCCGATGTGGGAGGCAAGTCTGAGGGGCTGTTGGAACACGAGGACGGAGCTGGAATCACGTCGTTTCCACTGGCTCGGCTTCCTCTGGAGAGCTCGTCAAGAGGAGGAAAATGCAACACCCAGCACTGAGCAAGAGCTCAGGGCAAAAAATTCCCTCTTCCAAGCAGATTCGTCCAACCTCACATCAAGGGATGGTGTTAAAGCAAGCCCAGGGTTCCCCAGATGTCTTGACCATGCAGGGCCCCGTTTGCTTCCCGGCAGTTCCGGTGATATCCAAAGGGCAGTTCCACGTAGTTTCTCCACAGGTAGCAGCCACACAGGGTGCTTGGATGCTGGGTGGGTGGCTTTGCTTTTATCCAGAAGGTACCTGGCCAAAGGGTGAGTCACAAAATGCCATGGAAAGCAAAGTGAAGAGGGGCTGCTGGTGGAGCTGGGGTGGGGTGACGCTCACCCCACCACCGCGGGGGAGGTGTGGCCGGCTTGCAGTCCCACAGTACCCAGTTACATCCGATCCCGATTCCGTGGGACTACTGGAGTCTGACTCACACAGAAAAACCCCCACGTCACCACTCCGTTTCCTGTCACACCTCTGGGAGTGTCAAGGTGTCACATCCCACCTTTGATCCGACGCTGGAACCCACAGCGCCTCACCTGCCTCTCAGGCCGCTGTTCCAGCCTCTGCATCCATCCCCTCAGCCCACAGGCCTACAGTGCATCCAGGGGGAGGACACTGCCTCCAGCCCAGCGCTGGCAGCACAGCGGGTGGGAGGAAGCGGAGAAGGAAGCGGCCCCAGCTGGGTTTACACAAAGCTGTCAGGCTGCTGCGCTGATGCTGCCCAGGCACGGACAAACCACCCCAACCAGCTCCACCAGCACTGGGAACGCGATTCCCAGCAGATGGGGAACTGGGCTTGAAGGACGTGCAGAGCCACTCAGCACTTCCCAAAGCCCAGGGTGATACAGGAAACCCTGCACACCCCCAGGGCTGCAGGGTACCCACTTCCAGAGGGCAGGATGGGTCACAGGAGTGTGGCACCCTATGGAGCGCCAGATCATGGGGCTGGAGGTGGGCTGTGACACCAACCAGCTGCCTGCTGGACAGACTTTCACCCCTCCTGTGTTTTGGTGGTAGCCTCACCTCTTCCCTCCCCATGCAAGGGACACAGCACCCAGCAGAGCCACGCCATGCCAGCCCCACGGTGCTGCAGGAGCTCATTGCACAAGGTGGAACAGGAGAGCTGTACCAACATCCACATCCCCTCCTAGGGTCCTGACTCAGCCCCACAGCAGAGTACCCACATCCCCACTGGTGTACTGGACATCCGGGTGGGCTGGGACACCCCCACAGCCAATGCCCACCCACCCCCACATGTTCCAAGGGAAGTCCGAATCCATCGCCGGGAGAGACTCCTGGCTCCGAGCGCGTGGCGAGAGGGATAATCTGTTTAGGCTGCTGGCAGACGTAATCAGCCTGTCTCGGGTGGAGGCAGGGCTTGTTTTGTTCAAGCTTGGCAACTAAGCGGGAAGGGGAAGAAAAATGGATTGTTGCATAGGAGCTTTAGGCTCTGCCTCCAGCACTGGGAGCAGGGAGCCCTGGGCACCAGGGAAGTGATGCTAGGGCTTCCAGCAGCCCTACAAAAGAACAATATACACAACCGGGCACAGGCTGTGTGTGAATCCACGGTGGACCTCATCCCATCACCTTTATTGGTCAGCCATGACATTCACCAAAGGAGCCTCTCCAACAGCAGCGCCTGCTGCTCCCCACACCCAGGGGAGAACAGTGGGGTCACAGCTCTCATCGAGACCCACAGAATGGGGGGCGACAGTAAGGTCACTGTCCCTGATCCACTCAGAGCTTTCCAAAGGCAGGAACCTGTTTCTGGCACAGTTCAAGGAGAAAGTCACCACAAGCACTGTGGCTGCAACCTCAAAATAGGAAATCTGGGCGGTTTCAGCTCCGCTCTGCTCTCAGTTTTGCACACCTTGGAGCCAAGAGAACATTGCTGATGGATGAGTCGGAGCAGCCGTCACCTGGCAGGAATGGGGAAGGTGACACAGTGTTCAGGGAGGGAACGGGATGCGATACACAAGCATGTGTTCCAGCCCACAGCATGGCTTCTAGGAACTGAGAGACAGGATCACTTGACATTCTGTGTGCTCCCAGTGGGATGGCAGATGGAGACCCACAAGAGACCCGTGACCCCGGCAGTTGGGAGGCTCTGCAAACACCGTGCTCCGGCGGCAATCCCAGGGGCCAGGATGAAGCCCAGCCTCAGTAGTTAAGCTGCTTACATCCCTGTTTCCCTGCCTGTACAGCATTTCCCCTCTGCTGTCTGTCACCTGGCGATGCCAAACCCCAGCGTGGAGGATGCGGCACTGCCTCTGAACATCCACAACCATTCCTGGAGGAAAAACACTCTCCCATTCCCCAGCTCGTCATCCAAGTGGCTGCTCACTGCCCCTGGGTTCAGCCCAAACAGTGCTTTTCCCAGGATGAGACCTGGGCAGCTCCTGGGGTCCACCCTGGATGATGAGGAAGAGTCCCCTCTCCATCCATATCCTACTCTTCTGCCAAAATACATCTGCACAAAGCAGACATGAGTTGGCCACTAGCAGAGCTGCAAACCCCAGGCCAGGATTTCACCCCCAACACATCTCCACATGCAGCACAAGGCCAAACCAGAGCGGACAGACTGGACCTGGAGCATGAGGAGCACCAGGTGCCACTGCCATGAGCCAGCTGGTGGGCATCGTGCATGGCACAGCCCTCCTGGCACACAGCTAGCACCGACACAGGCACTCGCAAATCCCAAAGGACAGAGCTGCCTGGGCAGTTTGATGTGTGGGCAGCAGGAGTCACTGACCAACCAGAGGAACAGGAAGGGTAAAGGCTGAATTCACCCCTCGTGCAAACAGCCAGCCTCCTTCTGCAAATACCCCTGGTTTCAGGGCTGTGCTTGGCTCTGAGCACTGCCATTGCCTGGGGCAGTCGGAGCAAGAGCTGGCCACGGCTGGCTGCGGCATGCACAGGGAATCTGTCAAGCAGCAGCAAAATAAAGCAGGACAGAATGGACTTTGCAATTCCAACTCCTCCTCGAGCCACCCCGAAGCTGGTGTGCCGGGCAGCGAGCAGGCGTATCTAACCACTTCCCACCACTGGCCTTCCTCAGCACCCGGGAGAAGCCGCAACATCTCTCCACAGTGCTGGAGAGGGGATTTATCACTTTGTCGGGTGCCAGCACAGATAAGGTGCGGCGCCATGCAAAATCCCAGCAGCAAGTGAGTGTGCAAAGGGAATGGTTCTCCATCACCCAAAGGCGCCGCCACGTCCCTTCCCTTGGGCCACGCAGAGGTTCAAGTGCACCCCAAACCCACCCCAGCACCCAACACTGCTTCTGAGTGCCCGCTGCCCTCCCTGCCTGCACATCACTCTCCAAGGATGATCAGATGCTGGCTGTGGGGCAGAGCCACCATGACCCTGCTCCCCCAGCCCCTCTGGCTGTGACCCCCCCAAGTCCCTGACCTCTCCAGCAACCAAAAGAGGAGAATTTGACATTTGCAGAGAAATCTCCCCCTGTTCAGTGCTAATAACCAGTCAAGCAGGGGTGGATTTTTGCAGCATGATACAAGCAGCGGGGAGCAGGGAATGCAAGCACAGGGGCTGCTTTCCAGGAAAGTGGGGGCTTTTCCTCCCGAAAAGGAGCAGGGCTGGAGGGAGAAGTGGCCGGGACATGATCCCTCACCCTGTCACCCTTTGGACAATGCAAGGAGCCAGGACACAACCCCCACAGCACAGGGCATCCCAGCCCCATGGATGCAATGTCCCAGAGCAAAGCCAAGCCTGCGACCCAACGCTGACACACTCCAACCTCAGGGCTGCTGGCCACCAGCTGCTCAGCATCCAGAACAGTAGGAAAGCGATAATGTCCAGTGGAGATGAGATGGAAATAACCACCCCCTGCCACTGGACAGGGGTGTCACGGGAAGAGGCAGTGGGAAAAGTCTGTGAGCTCTGTTTTCTAACTGGGTGGTCCTCTGGGCATCTATGCCATGACCTCAAATAAAAAGAAAAAAAGGAAAAAAAAAAAGACAGTGGTAGCTGGAAAGACGTCCTCAAATTCCTCTATCTGTGCCAGTCCCCACGCCCCGAGAGAGCAAATGCATGGAGAAAATTAAAAGCAACTGCTTTACACTCTGCTCTTCTTCCAATTCAGGCCAGGCAAAATTTTTAGGTTAATTCCCAGCCCATCCCATGTTGTTGGGGGCTTCATCTCACAGACCAAACACATGTGTGTGCAGACACTGATGGGCCCAGAGCAGCCAGCATGGACAGCAGGGACCCCACGGGACACCCCCATGAGAGCCCTGGGTGGCTGCTTCAGAAAAGGACAGGCTGGCTTTCTCTTGGAGACAGAAGGGGGTCCCTGCAAACCATCCATCTTCCCAGAGCAGGTTCTGGAAAGCTGAGCTGCATACGAGGTTTGCAGGTGGTTACAGGGAACTGTGCAGTGCCAGCATGGGCACGTCTTGCCAGGAAAGTGGAAATTCCCACAAAAGGGGAATTTTTCCCTTGATGGGAAAGGAGCAGCATAAGATGAGCTGGCAACGGGTGGGTGGCACAGCCAGGACAGAGCCACCAACAGCACCACGTCTGCCAGCAACCAGATCCTGCCACCACACTGGATCAGGGGATGTGACAGCCCACGACCCACAGCAACAGATTTTCCCAAAGGGAGAACAGCCGTGCTGACTGACCCAGTTTTTCCCATGCTGTGTGGGCACCCCAGAAGGTCAAACAGAGATTAGCGGGGGGACAAGGGCACATCAGTTCCCACCTGCAACCCTGGGAGGGCACAGTCACGTCTCCAACAGGTGGTGGGACCACATGTAGCTGCCCCAAACCACACCAAGCGCTGTCCGGTAGCACAGCCACGCACAAAAACAACTCGTGAACGCAGCGCTCCCGGGATTAGGGACTTAGCGTCCGCACAGCCCTTTGAAGTTGGAAGCGCTAAGTCTGATTATTATTAGAGAGCTCCAGCTCATTAATCCTGATGTTTGGGGCTGGATTTCCCCCCTCCCAGCCCCATTCCTAAGCCGGTTCCCGAGTACGACGGAAATCCACTACTACCACTAAATATTTGTGACTCTTTGCAAACACACACCGGGTCTCTGCCCCGAGCAGCTCCAGCACCCTGCAGCACCCCAGGAAGCAGTGGGAGCAGCATCTGACACCCACACAGGTATTTTTATCTAATAAAAATCCAAAAGAGACACGAGTGCGTAAGTGCGAAGTACCTTCACCTTTCCTCCAAGCCAAGTACAAAGGTCAGATGACTCCAAAAGACTTTTCTAGCCTCACTCTAGGTACACACCAACACTGTCCCTGTCCATGGGGTGAGCAGGACATGCAGGGCACAGAGCCCCCATGCTGCGGAGTGGGACCCCCTAACCCAACGCAAGCTTAAAAAGATTGAGTTAAAAAGGCAGAAACATTCAAAGCTGTTAAATGAACCGTTATTCCTGGGTGTGCTTCGGAGCAATCACACCCTCACATCCAGCCAGGCTTCGACACCGGGCACAAACTGGGAGGGGAGGCGGGCAGGGTGGTGGGGAAGCACCAGGGTGGCCGCGGCCGTGGGGCTCCTGGGCACGGGGAGCTGCGGGCAGGGTGGGAGGTGCGTGCGTGCATCACACACTACCACAGCCACCATCTTATCTGGGAAGCGGGATTACTTCACCCCAGCTGCAAGGGAGAAGCCGAGCAGAACTGCGCCGTTTTCCCAACCGGAGCCCCCCGTGCAGGGCCTGGATCCGGCCACGGGGCTGACCCCGACCCCATGGAAACCGGACGCGGGGGCAGCCCCCCAGGGCCACCCACCAGCCCGATGGGAACAAAGCCAACGAGGGCCTGCCTGGAACACGTCCCTGCGTCCCCTGGGTGGTGGGTGGCCCCCGTGGCAGGGCAGGCAGGCACTGCGGGGGGCTGCGTGCGATGCTTTGAGCCCCCCAACAAAAGTAAATAAGCTTTGCACGAGGAGGCAGCGCAGCTCCCGGGCAGCGGGAAGGGGCCGGCCAGGAGCAGGGGGCTCTTCCCGAACCCCCTCCGGGACGGCTCCTTTGTCTGGGCACGGCCGCGACGCTCCGCACCGCCCGCCCCTTTCCCGCACACACCACGGCATTTTTTCCAGTTACATTTTTTCCATATTAGCCCTCAGATTTCATTATGCCCCCCCTCCGCCGCCCCCCCAGCGAGCGCAGCAATATGTCTGATCTCATTGCCATAATAGGATCGGGAGCGGGGATGGCAGCCCTGGCCCAGAAAGGTGTGGGAGGAGGGAGAGCGGCCCTGTTCCCCTCACCCCAACACCACGGACGGGCCCCCGCACCCCAAAACGCCCCTCCTACCCCACACCACCCCTGCCAAGGGAGCGTCGGCNTTCGTCAGGCCTGGAAAGATGAGGAGGAAGAGGAGGAAGAGGAGGAAGAGGAGGAAGAGGAGGAAGAGGAGGAAGAGGAGGAAGAGGAGGAAGAGGAGGAAGAGGAGGAAGAGGAGGAAGGCCCAGCCCTGGCAGCCCTCCAGGGCTGAACCCTCTCCGGAAAGGGGCTGGGATCGCCCTCCCATGTCCCCAGGAAAGCAGGGGGCTGTAGGGCGGGAGGGGTCATGTCCCACACGTCCAGGAGAGGACGTTTTGTTTTCAACGGAGTTTTTCCCAGGACTTTCTGGATCGTCTGATGGAGCTCACAGGATACCCCCCACCTGCTGCCGTGCACCCCAAGAGGGGACAGGATCACCCCAAGTGCTGGTGCGGGGCCCCAGATGGCCTCAGGGGGTGAGGCCCCAGGGGAGGTGGCACTGGGGTGAGCCATGGCCTAAGGAATCTGTGGGCACTGTGGGTACTCCGTGGGACACCTGGGAATCTGTGGGGTCAGCAGGCATCCCATGGGATTGCTGGACATCCTATGGGACCAGAGAGCACCCAAAGGACTCTTGGACATCCCATGGGCTTCACAAATACCTGAGTCTCTGTGCTGTCCGTGGGGTCAGCAAGCACCCCAAGGGACCACACACTATGCGTGGGACCAGCAGGCACCCACTAGAATCGCTGGATACCCTATGGCACTAGAGAGCACCCATGGGGCTCCTGGACATGCCATGGGATTCACAAATACATGCGGGTCCCTGTGCTATCTGTGGGGTCAGTAGGCACCCCATGGGACTCCTGGACACTTCATGGGACCAGAGTGCACGCATGGGGCTCCTGAACACCCCACAGGATCCATGGATACCTGTGGGTCCCTGTGCTATCTGTAGGAGCAGCGGGCACCCGATGGGGCTCCTGGACACCCTATGGGACCACGGAGCACCCCTGGAGCTCCTCAACACCCCATGGAATATAGGGATACCTGTGGGTCTCTGTGCTATCCACGGGACCCCACAGCATCTCTGACAGCCCATGGCCCATGGGAGCAGTAGGCACCCACAGGACCCTACAACATCTGTGAGTCCAGCAGACACCCTGTGAGACCCCTGGGGATCCCATGGGATCCTGTGCAAACCATGGGGACAGCAGGTACCCGTGGCACCCTGTTCTACCCGTGGGACCCCAGGACATCCATGGGACCCTACACTATCCATCTGATACTGAGCTATCCATGGAGACACCCATGGGACCCTAAGCTACCCAGGGGACTCCCAAGGCACCTGTGGGACCCCAGGCTACCCACGGGGCCAGCGGACACCCCACGGAAACCCAGGGCACCCTGGGGGCGGGCAGGGGGCAGGACCTCGGGGTGGGTTTTGGGGGGAAAACAGTGTGCTTTGGGGTGAAATCCCACCTGGTTGAGATCCTCGTCGTTGAGCAGGTGGGACTCGCGGGGCTTGAAGCAGTTCTGGCACTTGCTCTTGTTGAAGATGTTGGCCTGGAACT
>VZTX01003745.1:6645-32982 GCA_013400915.1 Pardalotus punctatus | reverse complement strand
CGCTGTGACAGTGGCACGCTGTGGCCGTGCCGATGCAGTGGCTGCTGTTCTCACAGCCCTTCCTGGAGCAGCCTACACGGGCTCAGATCAGCCCAGAAAACCCCGCCGTGCCCCCGGTGCTGCCGGGGCGGCTCCTGCGGGTGGGGATCCCAGCCCCTGTGGCCATCACTGGGTCCCTGCCGTGCCAGGGCTGTGTCTGATGTCACTTTGTCCCCTCTGTTCCCCGCTCAGGAAGCAGCACGAGAGCGAGGAGGGGGAGAGCCACCGGCGCCACAAGCACAAAAAGAACAAGCGGAGCAAGGAGGAGAAGGAGGCCAGCGAGGATGGAGCCCCGGAGGGCGAGGAGCAGGACACCAAGGAGTGAGCCGGGCCCGCCGCCAGCCCTCGGCAGGAACTCGCTCCTGTGCGACCAGCATGGCATTGGTGATGTTTTGGTTGGGGCGGTGATTTTTTTTTATTATTATTTTTTACTTTTTCCAAGGGAAGAGGCTGACTGGGCGAGCCGTGGCGCATCCAGCAGTGCTTTGGGGGCTGAGGCTGCACGTGCCCTTAAACTTCCTTTTTTTTGTTCGTTTGTTTTTGATACGAGACAATACAGCAGTACTAGTTACAAAGCACTGAGCTACTCTACTCATCCACATCCCTAGGGAGAACTTTGGTGTATCAGATCCTATGGTTTCTGATGGAAGATGGCTTCAGCTGAAACTAACGCAATTAGGTCATAGTTCTCGGTTCTTTTTTGTCATCATCATTCCTTTTTGAAAACTAGGACAGTAAGTGCAACTTGAAATTTATTGTCCAAAGAACAGTGTGACTTAGATCCCGGGAGCCAGCTTAGAGTCTGGTGTCTAGTAGTGAAAAGTCTCATCCCCGAATAAATTTCTTTATAGCTACAAAAACAGCTTCTGGTTTGTCCGTGGCCAGCTGGGCCTGTCAGGAGGAGCTGCAGGACCTGCTCTAGGTGGGCACAGGGGCCTGCCTGGATGTGACAGCTTCCAGGAGCTGCTGAGGGCATTCACACAGCGTGTGCAGAGACTCCAAAACTGGCTTTTTTTATCCATTGCAAAGGTAGTTCTGTCATGTTACACCTCAACGTGGGGAATCAATGAAGATCATAGTAAGAGCATGAATTTCTCTTTAATTACTTTTGACTTAACTATTTTATTTCCTTTTTTTTACTAAGAGTTGAGTGAATAACCTAGAGTGCAGTAGACAGCACCAAGTCCCAGTTAGCAGTTTGCCCTCATGGGGTTGGCGTTTCTATTTGGGTATCACCAACACTCCTGTCCAATGCATTCCTTTCCCTTAGATCCCAAAATAAATTTAGTCGAATTCCAAAGTTTTTTTGGACTTAGTATTGGTTGGGGAAGGGGCAACAGATGTTTCTGGGTGGGAAGAACAGGGGAAATAATTTTGAGGGGTTTTGGTCTGTCTGGTCTTTAGGATCCTGCCCTTCTGTTTGTGTGAGTCCACAAATGTCTTTTTCCTTTGACTTGTTATTTAAAACTGTCTGAAATATTTGTCCTAAAATAATATGGTTCTGAAATGTTCTGTATTTTTTGGTATTGTAATACTGGAAGTCTGAGTGTGCTGGGAAGTGTCCAGTCTGTGCCAGGAGAGCCCTTTGAGGGGTTAACCATTGTGCCAGTGCAGTGATGGGTTTGTAACTCAGAGCCCAGGGGAGGACACCTGGGGCTTCTGCTGGGTTTTGGTTTTCATGGAGCTTTTTTAATGTGCTTGGAGCTGGTGGGAAATGTGTGTGCACTGAGGCAGGGGTGGCTGGGATCAGGCTGCAGGGTGTTCCTCCCTCTGCAGCCACGCTGGAACCCACATCTAGGAATGTCTCCCTGCTCCCCTGGGCTGCACTGCAAGCTGCAGCACTCCCAGCTCTGGCACTGGAGCAAGGGAATCCTCCTTGGCAGCTTCTGCTCAGGGCAGGGGGTCAGCTGCGAGTGCCCAAAAGCTTTCAGGAGCCTGGGATGAGCTCACTTCTGCCCAGGAGAAATCCAAACCAGGCTGGTGAGGAGTCAGGAGTGCTTGGTCCGTGCCCCCTGGCACCACCCAGGCAGAGGTGCCCACCCTCCCTTGGGCTGCCTTGGGCAGGGCAGTGCCAAGGGGGAGTGGGCTCCCTGCCCCTCAGGAGCCTGCACTGGGTGATGATGAGATGGGGTTGGTTTTTTCCCAGCACAGGAGCTCTGACTTTGCTGGGGCAGCCAATGCCAAAGGGGCCCGGGCAGTGCCCCCAGCCCACTGTGAGCCTGCCTGAATGAGGAAAGGGCTGCCACTGGATCATGGCACCCAGCCGAGTGGGGGTTGGCCCCAGCCAAGGACATTTCTCCCACCTTTGCATGCCCAGGTGGCCGTGGTGCCTCTTCAGGGGGTGCCAGAGCTGTTCACACCCAGCCCCAGCCCTGCTGCTGGAATGACACCAGCCAGGGTGATCACAGCCCGTCTGCAGCCCCTGCACCTCTGATGGGGCTGGGGGAGCAGGGATGGAGAGCCCAGGACCAGGTCAGTCAGTGCTGCACCTCTCCTGTGGTTTTTGAACGAGCTGCACCCAAGTCACAGAACACGCTGAGGGGGAAGGGACCTCCACGATTGGGAGGAGGCTTTTGGGGTCAGGAGCAGCTGTGAATTTAAGGTAAAGAGGTGTAAATTGGTTTATTTTCATTAAATAGAGGGAAATTGTTTGCCTTTACTATTAGGGAGATGTAAAGGTGGGATGTTGGAAATAATCTTTACTTGCATCAGGAAGCTTCTGCAGGTTTCCTGGTGTTTGGTTTACTGTTGTTGAGGCATTTTTCCCAGCCACAGTGTATTTTAGGATAGTCCAGCTCCTTTCCTGGGAGAAGTAAAGACAGTTACACTTTTCCTCCCTCACAGGGTCAGTTTTTTTGTTGAGAGGAGCTGTTCTGGGGGCATTAGCTGATACATGGAAGGACCACGCCTATAATCCATATTTTTCAGCATTACAATAATTTATAAAGGCATCAAAACAAATTCAACATCTATTAACAAGCTGATTTTGGAAACAAAATTTAAATTACGAGGACATTTTGGTGAAGTTGAAGGCACCTTGAAAGGAGATGGAGTAACAGTAAAAATGGTTCTGCAGCCTCCCCTCACTCCCACTGCCAACCCAGCAGCTGCACAGCTCTTCCCTCCTGTACTACCCACATTTGGGGCAGGCAGTGGGAATCGCCCTCTCTCTGTCCACAGCAATATTTACTGTTCTAGGCACAGATTCTGCACATTGATTGGAAAGAGAGAAAAAACTGCTTCAGGTTTTTGTGTCCCAGCGAGGTCAATGACGAGTTGCCCTTTGTGGATTATTTTGCTCTCAGCATTCAGCAGAAGAACAGGAACAGCAGCCCCGGCGCTCAGGTAGCCCCAGCTGTGCTGTCAGAGTCTCCAGGGGTGTTCATCAGCCAAACAAAGGCTGCTCTGAGGATGGATCCAGCTCCTGCTGTGTCCTGGGCTCTGGAACAGGCCCTGCTGTCCCTGCCGGAGCTCCCAGCGCAGGAAGTGAAGTCACTGTGTGTAAACAAGGCCCAGGGACAGCAAGTGACCAACTGCCAGCCCAGGAGAAGCTTCAGCCACGGCTGGACTCTTTCCTGCAGGGCTGCTACAAGGAATTAAACATTCATTTGAGGCAGCATTTGGACAGGGGACAGACTCCTTGGATTCCTGCAAAAGGTGCAGCAGAGGCAGCACAAGAGGAAAGATCTCTCAGTGCAACCTGGTTTTGAGAAAAACTCATCATTTCTACTGCTCATGAAGCTACTAAAAAAAGGAATTGCTTCAGGTGGAGTTTGCAAGTGGGAACTTTCACAGTGTCAGAGGTCAAACCAACCTGCCTGGGCTTCAGTTCTTTAATTCTAAATTTTAACTGCACAGTGGGTTTGAACTGAAGGCAGGCTGGGCACAGTCTCCTTCTGGAGGTGACATTTCCTGCAGCCAAGGCCCCTTTGAGCTTCCCCCGATGCCATGAGTTGGCATTGTGCTCCAGCTGCAAGAGGGACAGGAACACAACTGCAGGAGCAAATCTCACCTGGCTGACTGCAGGTGCTCCTGCCCCTGCCTGAGCTCTGCTTCTGATCACAGGGAACAGATAAAAGGAAGGCAGGCAGCAGGCTGGGACAGAGGTGTCTGTTACCCACCTGCTCACTTCCTCACCTCCCTGCGGGGGCAAAAGCTGCTTTTATCAATCCTAGAACCAGGGAAACTGGTGTGCAATAAGAGTGACTCTTGCCCTTGACCTTTGGTAAGGTCACACTTCGCAACATCGTATTTCAATGAAACCACTCGTGCTGCTACCTTTGAGAGTGGTTCTTGAAGCTGTTGAAGTTGTCAGTTTGCAACAAAGGAGTGGAGCTGGCAGGATCCGCAGTCAGGATTTGTGACAGGGCCCTCCTCCAGCCACAGAGCTCCACCAGGCTGAGCCTGCAGCTCTCAGTTACCAGGGGCTTTTAATGCATTAACACATTTCTTGGGTTACTGAAACCTAAAAATACTGGGAAATCTTGATAGATAGGAGGTGCCTAATTGGGTCCCTATCCATCCTTACAGATTTATTGGCTGCTTCTAAAAGCTTCTGTTTTAACCCCTTCAAGTACTCAATGGAAAGCAGAGCCCTAAAATCAAGGAAAGCCTCAGCAGCCTCCACAGCAGGTTGTGGAGAAACACTGGGAAGAGCTTTCTCTGCACCACCAATCCTAAGGAGCTTTAATGATCCTGGGAAGCTCCAACAACTGTTGGATTAACCCTTACTTTAAATTCAACATCCAGGTTTGTTGGTAAAATGTTTTCCACAAAAAGGAAAACAGGAGGAGTCTTCCACGGCACTGCACCAGCAGCAGGAGTTGAGCAGTCCCTGTTTCTCTGTCAGGTGCAGCTCTGCTGCTGTTGGATACCTGGAAGTGCTGGGGCTTTGCTGGAGCTCTCACACGAGGCTCCCTGGCCAGGACACCACGGTCAGGGTGACTTTGTTCCGCTGCTCCTTCAGCATTGGGATTAATTCCGAGTTGCTCATTCCTATTGCTGGCACTCCGTTCACTGCCACGATTTCATCTCCGCACCTGCCCAAAGACAGGAGCCGCGCTTGTCAGGACTGGCTTCATTATTAACACTGCACCCGCGGTCACCCTGAGCAAATTACCAACTCCTCCTTGGAAAAACTTCCCTGGAGTCGGAGGGGAAGGGAAAAGGAGGACACTGGAGGTGCTTGGGTGACAGCAGTGAAGGGCACCAGGAGTGTGAGCAGCAGGGCAGGCAGCAGAGGCAGGAGTTACAGACAAACTGAGGCCCGAGGTCAGCCCCACAGCTCCAGGCACCGAGCTGAAGTGCTCTCCAGGGCCCCCCTGTCACCATCCGAGGTGGGAGAGGGACCTGCCCCCATCTGGCCCGCCCAGCACCTTCTGAGGTGCTGAGCCCCTCACTGGTGCCTGATGGGGAAAGCACAGCCCTGTCCCAGCACTCAGACAGGAGCCCAGCTGAGCCCAGTCCTCCCAGCTCTGCTCTGGGAGCACAGCCCAGCTCCCTGCCCCAACCTGTGTCCCCTCCCTTGTGTCTGTGACAGCCCTGCCTGCAGAGAGCAGCTCTTGGTTCCCAGAGATACCCTGGGGTCCTCCAGCCCCACCCCTGCTCCTCATCCCACGGCATTTGTCACCAACAGCCAGCAAAACTCGCGTTAGGGTTCCTGCACAGGAGGGCTGTTGGTGCTTGTATCGGGATAGTTTTCCTAATCCAAGAGCTTTTATACTCTGCAACCTGCAAGATTCCTCTCAAACATCCCCTTTCTACTTTCACCTAATTACTCCATTAAAACTTTCACAGTTAGGTTTTAAAGGGCTGTAAATTCCATTTTGTCGCACCTTTATGGAGAAACCAAAACACTGCTTAATGCAGGGCTTAGTTTGTTACAAGTTTGGCAACAGTATCAACTCACAAATGAGTGCAAGAATGAGTCACTAAGTTGGAGCTGAGCTCCTCACAGGGGTCAGAGAGTCTTGGGAAGCCCCCGAGCACTGGTGGTGGTGATGATCCCCGGGTACCTCACACCTACTTGAGTTTCCTGTCGCGGAACGCGGGAGTCCCGGGCACGATGGTTTTGATGAAGAAGGGCTGGTTTCCTTTGCTTTCCTCAAAGCCTCCCACGATGCTGAAGCCCCAGCTTTCCAGATTTCCTTTACTAAGGACGATGTCTTGACAGAAGTGAAGGTAGCTGTGTCAAAAACAGAGAGGTTATGAGGAAAATTGCCTGATCAGGAATTTATGTTTTCCCTCATGGAAAGCACAGCTGTGTAAGAGCCTCATTTTCCCTTTTTCCAGGATTTGAGACACCCCTGTGCAGGGCATGTCACTGAGTTAATTCTCAAATGTGATGATGCCAGTCCTTTAGAAATCTTTTCTCAGTGTTGTCAGCACTGGTTTAAGAGCTAACAAGAAATCACCCAGCTATAAAAGGTTTGGGACAGGAAAGACTCCTGAATAACTTCATGAATTCTGCTAATGAACACACAGCACCAGTGGCAAACCCAAATTAACAGTGAGCAGCAGCTCTGGGCCTGCAATTACTGCGAGCAGAGGGGATTTTATTCCCTCTGCCACTGCACTGCTCCAAGGAAGCCTTTCAGCAGCTGGCCATCACTGGCAGCAAATGTGAGCTACAGCAGCCTCCCTTCAGCTGCCGGCTCAGGGCAGGGCTTTCCTGCAGGATCCAGGATGTACAGTTCAGTTGGGCTCCTTGGTGAGAGCTGCCAGGTTCTGGATGCCGGCCAGCGAGGTCTGTCTCCCCCGGGAGCCTGAGGAGCGTGAGATGGAAGTGCCAGCAGCACTTGCTGCCGGAGCTGGTGGCACAGAGCCCCGTAAAGCCTTGGCGAGGTGACACAGAAGGTGTGGCAGGGGCGTCTCGTGCGCTGGCTCCCAGTCCGGTTCCATTCCGGTTCCATCCCGGCTCCAGCTCCGGTTACACCCTGGCACGGAGGAGCTGTGAAACTGCTGCTCATCATCACCCCGCTGAGCTATTCCAGCAGCTAAACTTTTCCTAATAAACGTTTCTGCCTCAAGGGCTTTGCTGGAGCAGTTTGCAGAGGAGTTTCAGATTTCAAAAGCCTTCTCAGTTAACTTCTCACCAGGAGAAAGATCCAATTATCTACTTTCCAACTGTAATTTACTTTTGTAGGAGTTTTTCACACATAAACACCAGGAGACCCAGCTCGAGCTTACTGATTCCTCCACGGTTTCCTTCCACAGGTACCACACAAGTGCAAACACACAGCTCTGAGCCAGGGCTGTGGCAGCTCCTGCAAATAAATAGCCCCAAGAGCAACAGTGGCGAGTGCTAGGTCAGCAGAGAGCATAAATAAAAACATCAGGCACATTCTCCAGGAGCTGGAAAGGGCTGTTTGCTAGGAATCACTTTTCCATATTAAAAAGGGGATTTGGAAGAGAAACTTTAATTTGCTACAATCAAAAATGACTGTGGGAAAAGAATTCGAGAGTTTAGGGAAGGTTGAGGTGCAGGTTTTATGGTGCCAAGCACGCTGCTGAGTTCGCAGTTCCTGGTCCCTGGTGGAGTTTGGAGCTGCAGCAGGGCCAGGACTGGGAGTTCCACACAAATGTGGGAAGAGCTCAGACTTCAGGGAGACTGGAGTCAGATAAACTCCAGGGAAGAAGGCAGGAGGAAAACTGCTTTTCCACCCCTGAGACTTATCCACAAGCCACACACTGCACAGGGTTTTCATAAGGGAAAGGTTTTAGAGAGAAAAGAGAAATCAATCTGTAAACTTTTGTTTCTGGTACCTTTAGGATGCAGGGTGTGTTGAATTAGGACATGGGCACGCTCCAAACCGGCTTTTGAGATGGTATTTTATACTATCAGTGGCTGGTATGGATTTAACATAATGCTCTGAAGAAATTAAAGTTCCTGTTTGACAGAAACCACAGGCACAGGAATCGAGACCCGAATGAAGCACTGCAGGCTCAAGTGTGGCAAGGATCAAATGCACTTCCCTAGCCCTGAGCACTCATTCCATATCTTTCAGCGTCAAGTTTGGGTTCAATCTAGAAAGAAACACATTCCTCTAAAAAAGAAAGGGATATTTCTGCTGGAGCAGAGGAATAACTGAGGAAAAAAAAAGCTGAACAAACCCAAAACTGCACGTGCAATAAGCTCTGAGCTGTCACCATGCAGAACGTTCCAACACACTGAGGCCAGGGCAGCCAAAAGGAGCAGATCCCAGGGAAAAAACAGGTGCTGAGGGCACAGGGTCCAGTCTGGGCACTGCTGGGTGTTTCTGCAGCGTGGTGCACACAGGCTCTGTGCAATGGACATTCCACGCAGCACCGGGGCTCTGGTCCTGTTCAAAGGGAAACAAACCCACTTCGGGTGGGTCAGGACCTCTCTGCAATGGGATTGCACTCCAGCTGCACAGCCCTGAGCCAGCCTGAGATGCCAGAAGCACCCTGAACATTCCCAGGTGACACACACGGCTTCTGTGGGTGACCAGCCTGTTGCTACCAGGTCTCACTGGGAGCAGACGGGGAAAAGAGGGAGAAAGCACAGGAATTACAGCCCTGAATTTCAGTGCTGGAAACAGGAGGATTCTATCTGATCCTGAAGTGGAATAACCTTGCTGTGTGCCGCCTACCAACCCTCACACCAGAACGGCAGACAAATTCCAAGGCCAGAATTCAGGCTGGAGTAAAAGGAAGGAAGAGCAGAAAAGACACCTGGAATCACTTCTTGCTTCAGGAGTTACAGTCAAATGAAGGAGGGCAACGTCAATACCAGCAGCAAAGGAATTTCCAGCAATGCATTTACAGGTCAGGACACTCCTGAAATGAAGGTGGGAGATCAAGGAGCAGAGAGGGCTCCAGTCCCTGCAGCGCAAAGTGTGGGGATGCCACAAGTCACCTGACAGCCAGAAAAATGGGAAAAGGAAGGAAAGAAGTCCAGCCAGGTTCTGCCCTGCTGAAGTTCACTGCAGCAGCAGCACGAGGAACAGCAGCTGAGGGTTGGTGCCCAGGTTTGGGTTCTCGAGGTGCAGCTCAGGGCCAGCTCATCCCAGAGCAGCCTGGAGCAGTCAGGCCAATTCCCAGGAGAGCAGAGGGAGCTGGGAGGAGGGTGCTGAGCACAGGCCAAGTACAGGAGACACAAAAGCTGCCTTTCCTTGGGCTGCCTGGTTGAGCATTTACAGGCTGCTAAGTAACACAACAGAGGCTTTGTTAGTGGTTCTTCCTTAGGTGTCTCAAGAAGGCTGTAAATAATCCACAGCAGGTTTCCTGTTCCACATGCAGATGCTCCTGCAGCCAGCTGGGATGACAACAGACTCTGCCTTTCAGTGTTTTGGTGCAACTGCAAAAGGGAGCCAGGAAGGAGAGGGAAATTCAAGCTTTCACTTGGAACTTACCGGGTCAAAGTCTTTGCTAAGCCTGTGGTGCAAAGCTTTGCAGCAGGAAAACTCAATTGTGCAGAATCATTTCTGCTTCATTCTAAAGAGGACACAATTGCAACAGCCAAGAAGCATTAGACTGAAAGAATGTCTGCCCCTAAGTGAGATGATCAGATTAGAAACTCCCAAACAGCCCAGGTGTCTCCTGGCTTGCGCTAGGGGATGCAGAAAGAGCCACAGAGAGATTTCAGTCAGTATTTTAGCAGGGACTTTATCTAACATTGACAATTTCTCTTTGCAAAAAGTGCTTCAGGAGCTCCTAAGCCATGGTTGCTGTCCAACAGGAGTGTGGGAATGATGGGTCACTCCATAAAAACAGAGTAAGTTCCTTATGCACTCATTATTCCATGATCTCATTGGCAAATAAGGCTTTCCACTGCCTTCCAGCTAAACTAATGCTTCCAAGTTCATCAACAAAGTCATTAATTTCTAGTGCTTGAGTGAAAGTCAAGCTGGTGATGAACAGCTCTCCTTCCAGCCCCTGACAAACATACCTCGGCAATCCAAGCCACGTGATCCAGAGGGGAGACCAGCTGAATCCCTGCTCCCTGATGTCCAGAGATGGCTCTGGGGAGTTCAGTGAGAGGATTTCCAAGGCTTTCAGTGTCACTGAGTGGGAAGCTGCATTGGATTTCAGTGCTGACACAGCTTCATAGTAGTTCAGATGAGTCAAATCAATGCCATTTATACTCAAAAGTACATCCCCTGTTGATGAAATAAAATGGGATTGTTACACACCTTTGGCTATGGAGCCCATTTCAGCCTCAAGGGGTCATGTGAACCCTGTTTCCAGCCTCTCTTTAGTGTCCAAGTCCAGCTTCCACTGAAAAAAACCCCAGTTCCTCAAGGATAAAGGGTCTGAGAGTCTCCCTTACCTCTTTTGATTCTGCCGTCCCTGAAGAGGCATCCAATGGGCTGCACACTTGTCACATAGATAGGGAGCTTGTTTTTGTTATCCCTTCCACCTCCAATTGTGATTCCCAAAGATTCCTTTGGCTCCTTTTTTATTGCAACTGTCTTCTCGTGACTTACATATCCCTGAGGCAAATCCTACGAAGAAATGACAGTACAAAGTGCAGCTTCATTAATGCAATTAACAGGAGAAGCCCAGCTCTGGAAGACAACACCACAACATGTGTATCCTTAATCCAGAGCATTCCAGCAATGTTGCTGGACAGCAAAAATAGCTTCCCATGTCCGTGCTGTGGGTGGGAATACAGAGCAGCATTTCTAAGGTGACAGCAGAGCCGAGGCAGTGCTGTCCTACTGATCCCAAAGCCATTTGCTGTAGGGAGATGCTCCTTCTGAGGAGAATAATTTTGCTCTGAGGATCAAACTATGAGCTCATCTCAAGGCTGTTCATGCCAAGCAATGAAGCTCTCCCTGATGAAATGTTCAGGCTGCAGTGAAGGCACACATTAGAGCACAGGCTGTACAAACAGGCTGTAAATGCTGCTCAGGGATGGAAATGCAGGAACCACACTGCAGCCACGCAGGACAGCTACTCCCTGAGCTCCAGGGACACTGAACCACACCGGTCTAAGCAGCCACAGCAGGTTTTGTCACACAGAGAGTCCCTCTGGCTTTACCATGCTGGGTGAAGTCCTCGTGCTCCTGCTGTCTGCTGTGCCAGCAAAAGGGGGGCAGACACACACTGCAGTAACAGCAGCACCACGGGGTCACCTGGGGCTTCTACCCCTGCACCAAAAGGGCTCCCCAGCAGCACAACTTGGGGTCACTGCAACACCCGCAGCGTGTGGGGCTTGATGGATGTCAAGAAGCAAATGCCAAGTGTCTCATGGATGGCAAATTTCCCACTGCCCTTTCCAGACTAGAAAGGATTAAACACCAGCTCTGCATCAACACTGAAGAAATTTTGACACCTTTTTCCCCTCAAAATGACGTTTCCCTGTAGATGGCAAAGTGGTTCTTCAGCACCGAAAGCCCCACAACTGCCCAAGCAGAAATGGAGCTGCTGATCAGCCTTCTGTGATAAACCTCCATCACAGAACAACACAGACCACCTGCTAGACCAGCAATAAGCAGCACCTTTGCCTCGTTCCCCAGCCCCACCTTCTGGTAGCTGGATTTCCGTCTGTAGTGGTTCTGGTCTGGTCGCCTGCGATGGTGCACTGGGCTCCCCCCATTGCTGCTACTGCTGCTGCTGCTGCTGCTGTTGGAGGTGCTGCCATCCTCCACTGGCTCCCCCAGCTGCACCCCAGGCTGCCTCAGGATCACAAAGTTCACTCTGGATTCCGTGGTCTGCCCAGAGAAACAAGGAGTGGAAATAAAAAAGATTTTAAAATGGGTTAGAAACGAGGGACAGCCCTCATTGCCTCGGGGAGAGAGAAGGGTTGGCATCAGTTCCTACAAAGGTTCTCCAACAGCTCCTCAACATGATGCAAAGTCTTTTGTGAAGAGCCAGGGAATGTGATTGGAAAAAGAAAAAGGGAATTAGCGAACATGAGTCAGAAGGAACAGGAATAGAGGCAGGCTTCACTCGTGCCTTTCTCCCCCACAAATGCCAAACAAGAGAAGGTGGAAAGGGATGATTAATTCCTGCACTTCAGTACAAACAACCAGAATAGCATCTTGTGTTGTGCTACAGAATGAGCAGAGCTGCAACACTGACTGGTCCACACACAGTGACCATGAAAGCCCTGGTTGCTTTTACTGCACAGAAAGTTGTTAAAGCTCCCTCCTTCCCAGCTTTGTTCACCTATTGTTCACCATCTCCCATCCATTTTTTCCCGAGTACCTCTGGTCTGGGGTTGCTGCCAGTTAAACACTTCACCAGCTGCAACTCTGGCCTTGGCAGGGCTACAGGGGAAGTGCTCACTATTGTTCCTGCTCTTCTCATTGGGTTTGTTCCTTCAGATCACCTGACAGAACCTTCTTGTGAAGGACTCACTGGGGCAAGGCCCATGCGCTCCCCCCGGGGCGTTTCCTGCCCTGGATGACAGAAATGCAGTTGCTGCTCTCACTCCTTGACACAGGACCCTGTTTCTCTGGTGCCACAGGGAATTCCCTGGCCTTGGAAGAAGGACTCTTTAAGTTATATTTAAGGAAGAATTTGAATTAGCCCTCAGAGGAACAAATCATGCTTGGAAATCTGTCAGTTTTACATGAATGTCACTTCAAAAGAGATTTAACCCCCAAACCTCATGAAGCCTGTTTCGACACTTTGGTTGCAGGTTCCAGTGGGATCAAGAGTTCCTCATATGGGAGTTGTGTGTGCACATTGCAACAGGAGTAAAGCAGCACGTGTGGGATGAAAACCAGTTCTAAGAGGCCATAGAACAGAAGCACAGGTGCAATATAAAAAAGGATCTCAGTGCTGGAACTCTGCTCTTTCCCTTCTTTTCTCCTATGGCACTGCACTCCTCTGATAACTGTGTGGAGAACTGGCTCTCCCTCCTGCTGACCTCACATCCTTTCTGGGATATAAACACTATGGGATGAGTTGTATTGTGTTGGGATCTTTCAATAAAAACACACACTGGGGGCGCTCGCCTGGGGGGATAAAGACTTTAAACGGATCTATGTGATACCTGCTGCACATGCAGCAATCCTTAATCCTTTCACCAAAATGCTTGCCCACTCCTTTCACCAAAAGGTCTGGCATGCTGCAACAGGAGCACATTCCACAGGGACAGACCACCCCTCTTCTCCATTTAGTGCCTTAGAATGCTTTCAGCCTCATGTGCTCCATGTCGTTTTCTCACCTCTCATCCCAAGTACAGGTAAAATGGGGAGAAGGGGCTTCAAATCAGTCCGAAGGGATCTGTTCTGTGCTGCCAGCCCATCCCATCTCCCAGCCAGCACCTTCAGTGTGACTGCTGGAAGCACAAGAGGCTGCCCTGATCCCTCCTTGTCTGCTGCATGAATCCACACCGGGCATACCAACATTCCCTCTGCAAGAGGGGCTGCAGGCACCACACAGGAGAGCCAATCTCCTCAGGTGAACTCCTGCTCCATGAGCCACTGCTTCCCTTCAGACCTGGCAGGGATGACTCACCATGGATTCCCACTCTTCGTGTTTATCTTCATTTGGAAGTGGTGCTTCCCGCACATCCGCAGGGGAGTCGCTTTCCACGGGAGACATTTGGGGGAATGCAGGTTGCCCTGGTGTGCTCTGCTAGCCCTGGCTCACAACAGGAGCCCTGCCATCAGCCACACAGAGCCATTTCCATGCAACCTCTCCACGTCTGAGCTCACCTGGATTATCTGGGCAGCAGCCTCAGGAGTTCCTTGCCTCAAATCCTGGCCATTTATTGACAGGACTCTGTCATTCCGACTTAGCTTTCCATTCTTGGCTGCCAAGCCTCCCTCTAAGAGATCCAGAATGAAAATCCCTGCCTCGTCAGTCTTCCTGATCAGTTTGATTCCCAAGGGCTCGGATCGGTCTCTCTTTATCAAGGTGACGTGGATCACTTCCCGGTTTGTAGAGGTGGAATCCTGCTGTGCAGTCTTGCTGGAAAAGCCCTTCTCCTGCAGGACCATGAGGTGGAGAACAGGGCCTGGGTGGCGCAGGAAGGAGACAGCCTGGCAGTGAGTCACACTGCTGATGTTGACGCCATTCACCTACAGAGACAAACAAAGCACTCACTAATCAGAGCCCACATTAATTAGGCACTGTCCACAGTGTGAGGCATGGCCAGGATGGAGCAGGATGGAAAACTCCCTGTGCAATCTCTGACTGAAGCAGCTGCTTCTGAGGCACATCAGGGAGCAAAGTTTTCTAAAAAAGAATGAAGAAAGCTGATGAAATTAGACTGTAGTTGGTGAGTAAGTGAGGACAGGGACAAGACAAGGCAACCCACACAACTGAAAAATGTGAAATTGCAGAATGTTCAGTCATTCCTTCCATCCCATGGCAATGCAGCACTGCTTTTCCTTAACTTCCAGCATTTAGTACAGACTTAGAGAACAACTGGAAACTGCCCCTGCTCACTTTTGAGTGGTCCGTAGTCTACAAGCTTCTGGAATCATCCATCTGCTTCTGTTTTTGCCAAGGTGACTCTGAGAAAGAGACATTTTGCTTTGCCTGTTATCACATAAGACTCTGCAGTCTTTTATAGGATGTGAATAGGGCTCCTAAGTGTGGGCCCTGCCCTATTTACAGCCCAGCTGAGACATGGACAATCCAGCTGGATAAATCCGGAGTCACTCCATTGGTCTACCTGAGAAACCAGCTCGGAGATCATATTGGCTACTTGTTTGTGCGGGGGGCTGCCAGCCCTTCCTGCAGCCCAATCCCATGGGACAATGAGGTTTCCTGGCTTGTCAGCTGATTGGGCAGCCATGGCTGGAGGTGCTAACAGCTGTCACCGTGTGTACAAAGTGTCACCCGGGTCAGCCAGGGCCACCCAGCCCCAGCAATGTGGGCAGTGCCCCGGCCTGGGTCAGGCTGGGGCTGGAGCACTGCATTACTCACATTTTGCAGCTGATACTCACTGCAAGTCAGCAGCTCTTGCTCTGGACCTGCCCATGGAGAATATGCAGCTTAAGCAACACAGGAGAGCAAGCAATTACGAGATTTCCCAGCTAGAGCAGAGCCCTTCGGAGAGAAATGGGGCTGCTGTGTGTAATGCATCAGGTAGGGATCTTTTATCCAAAATGGTCTAAAATTTGAAAAGCTGTCAAATATGCAAGGGAAATACAAGTCAGAATGGAAGGAAAGCCAAAAGTCTGCTCCTCAGCCCCAGCAGACACACTGTGCTGCTGACATACAGGTCTGACCAGTGCTCTAGAACCCTCAGCTGCAGAGATTTCCCAGTTTTTCCAGGCACTCTCCTCCCCTGGTCAAGGGAAGCAATGGGACTACGAGTGGGGCTTTTCCTACCTCAAGGATGTGGTCCCCAGGTGCGATTCTTCCATCAGCAGCAATCACAGAGTCCCGCAGCACCTCCTGAACAACGATGTTCCCTAGGGGGGTGTCCTTGCCCCCAACTATCCTCATCCCCAGCTCTTCCTCTGGGTCTTCCCGGTGGATTTCGATGGTGGTCGTTTCAGCCACAAGACTGGTTCTCTGAGGAAGGTCTGGTTGTGGAAATTGAAGAGAAAAAACAACACCTTAACAGAATTTTCCTTTTCACGGCACCCCAAGATTCAAACCCCTGGCAGGTTGTGTTCAGTGCAGCATCTGGAGACCTCAGGTCACATAAAAAGTTTAAAATCCCTCTGTTTCTTTACAGTTTCTCCAGAATCTTTCCCATTTTCTCCTAGCTTATGCTGAATTCAAACTCTTTATTGTTGTTGCTTGGGGTTTCTGAAAGGGCATTCAGTATGTTTTGGCTATATTTAGAGATTTATTTTTCTCCTGTGACAGCTGGCCCGCTAGAAGCACACACATAACAAATTCCAATTTCCATGATGCCCATGAGGGAAAGGGACTACCCAGCTGTAATTACTGCTCTGCAACTTCCTTCCTCTAATTTCCTTTGCTCCTCTTGTCCCATCCCCCCGGTAAAACAGGAGGGATGTCTGGCTGTTTCACAGCATACAGGAGGTTAAGCAACGCTGCACTTTGAAGATGAAAGTTGTTGTTAGCGACTGGGATGAGATCTCCCAGCACTGGGACACTCAGGCAGGCCCAGCACTGTCAGGGTGAAGGGCAGGTGTCACATCAGCGATGCAAAACCTGCCCCAGGTGTGTTTTAGGGAAAAGCCAGCAGGGAACTGAACTGACCTGTGAGTTACCTCTGTCCCAGGCACGGGGGTTGCCAGCTCCAGCGCCTGCACACTTGGAAGCTGAGCCTAACTTTGAGACAAGGCACAGAGGTTTCCACGCTGCTGCCTCCTACCAAGCTGAGACAAGTGCTGCTACACTGAAGTGGAGATGGTTACTGGATCTGCAAGGCTTTCAGAGCTGGTTGGTAATCCAAAACCTAACTTCTGCTATAAAAACACCAGGAGGGAGGTACTGACCACTCCAGGAAACTCACTGTATATTTAACTTTCCTAACAAGATTAAAAAGAACCTGGAACACTTCCTAGTCACTAATTATTTGGCTTCTGCAAGGGCTTTACATGCTCCATGTTCACACTGACAGGCACTGCCTTTGTTTCTCCAAAGAATACTGCAAATATTCACTGCAGTCCAGCAGAGATTCTCCAAATTGTTTTGCAGTTTTGTGTTTGTGAGCAGACTCTGCCACCCCTGATGTACATGAATACATCTCCCTTCTGCTCAAGGAAAGAGATTCCTCTGATGGCTCCTAATGGCTGACATTGAGGATGTCTGAGAGTGCTGGGGACACTTTAAATTTTAATTTTCTGATATAATTACATCATTTTTACATTATGAAAGATAAATACAAAATTCCACTTCTGTACCAAACTCTCACCTTCTTCAGTCTCCTCGAAAGCTGGATTAACCAGTCCGGGCTCTGCAGTCCCCAGTGACACCACAGCAGCTCCAGAGCTTTCTGCCACAAGTGAGGAGCCTCCACTTGGGACCTCTGCATCCTTCGGTGTGTTTGTCTCCCCCCTGGCAGGAGGATCTTCCTTCCCTTTGGAAATGTGATTCTTTTTCCGCTGTAGTTCAGATTTGTATTTCTTAAACCCAGGACACCTGGAGAGAGATTGGCAGTGACTGTCAGGGACTGTGACCCAGCACATGAGACTCTGGCTGACAAACCTGTGGGAAGAAGCTTGTTCCAGATCTCACCAGTGCAGTGCTGGCATCTCAGAAGCTAAAATTTAATCTTGTTTGACCTTCAGCTTCTACTTAAACAAGTATCAGCTTAAGAGTAGGCTTGCTATTTCACTACTTTTGAAATTATTAAGCAAGTTATTTTAAAAATAAGAATGTAATAGGAACAGGAATCTCCCTTGCTAAATATTTACCTGGCAAACACTCCACAAAGAAAACAATCCTTCTTAAAATAAGCAAATACTGAGCTCTGACGTTTTAGAGATCACTCTGAACTGTACCTTGATATAAAGGAAGTGGCTCGAGTTTCAAGCTCAGCCTTGAATTAGGCTTTGTTTTAACACACCAGCTACACACAGGACCAGCAAGGGAGGTTTGGGCATTTTCTGTTGTAGAATGAGACCTGACCCTGGACCTGGTCCACTCCTAATTCTTGCAGGTGATGGCTCTGCCTGAATGGGAGCAATTCAGTTCCTAATCCCCCTGACTGCTTCCCACAGAGATCCCAGATTTGGGCTGTAATTGTACACACAAAATGTGCCCTGGACACCTCCACCAGCCTATGTCAGCACTAACGGGTGGGGAAGAACAGCTCTTTTATCAGGAATATTTATAAAAATGTGATAGGTGAGGAGGTGATAAATGCAAAAACATCACTTTCAGACACATGAGTAGTATTGTGTGTTTACCAGTCACTTCTGAAATTAAACTTAACTGTTTCCATTCTGACTAAACAAATCTTAGTATTACTTCCTCTGCTTTATTCCTACTCATTCTCCAAGCAGTAAAATAACCCTGCACTTAATGACAGAAGTTAATTAATCCATTTGTGCACATGTCCCTCCTAAGCTGTCAAGACACAAATTCATTTTGCTAAAGGCAGGGAAATCTCCCAAGAAAATAAATTACTATGTGCTTCTTATTTGCTTAAGTCTTCTCCTATCTCACTTAAATCACTTAATCTCACTTAATCACAAGTAAAACAAAAAAACCATCCAAATCTCAATGTAATTTTCTTATCTCTTAATTTTCCTTCCACATTTTTCAGTCTGACTGTGCCCACAGCCCAGGTGAAATAGCCTTGAACCTTAGAATACACTGTCCCCAAGGAAGATACAACCAGTGAAATATATAAGAGAATGATACAGTTTCCAGGCAGGTTTCTAATGTAAACATTTATGGTGCCTCCCTCCCCTGTAACTCCTGAGCCAGAGGGATTAATGAGCGACAGAAGTTTACTGATAGCAGGGCAGATTTACAGGGCACAGGAAGGCCCAGCCCTGGGGTGAGCCAGGGCCCCAGCCCTGCAGCCTGAGCACTCAGCCCAGCCTGATAACGAGCAGCCAGTGCAAAGGGCTGCTTCCAGAAAAAGGAGATTACCAACTTTCACTGACCAAGGGAAAGGGGCACACAAGCACCTTCCATCCCTTCCCCTGTCAGAGCTCTCAGCTCATGGGGACCAAAGACAAGCAAGAACCACAAGGATAGATCCTTGGCTGGAACGGCACAGGTATCCTAAGTGTGCCTGTTCCTTGATTGGCTTCTCTTTAAAATGTCATTGCCACAACAAACTACAACACGGCTGAAGGAAACAAGCCTGTGGCATTTCTCATTGCTGACAAAATACACCCTGCCAAGGAAGGTCTGTTCCACCTGCAGCAGGGCTTGCACTTAGCTCTGTTCCTGCAAATCATTAACCAGGTAGGAACAAGGGCTCTCCAAGCACCATAGCGAGAGTTTTGTCACCTCCTCTTTTAAAGCAACAGTATTCTGCCTGCCAACAGCTCAACCAGCATGGAAGCACCAAAAAGTCTCCCTTCCTCTGCACAAGAGGAACAACAAAAAAACCAGCAAAAAGTAATTTTCATTTGCTTCTCTTTCTCAGCAAAAGAATGAGAAGATAATGGAATTATAAGTAGGTGATTCAGCAACTGTATAATGTGCAGCTTGGAGGGACTTGCACTATTTGAATCAAAGACTTACGTATTGCACATCTTAATTGGACCAATTAAACTGGCAGCACTGCACAATCCCTTGCTTTCAGAGCATTGATTCGGTGCCTTTCTTCTCCACGTAAGGAAAACAAGAATAAGCTTGTTTGTAACAACTCCAGAGCTGGTGCCCCAGATCAGGACCCACAGATGGCTGTGGGTTTGACAGGTTGAGTGTCTGCAGACGACCTGAAGGTGAGCAGCTCACCCTTCTCCTCCAGAGCACACACACAATTACACTGTCTTCACCCACCCACCTCTGCAGCCTCACCCTGGCAGCTCCAGTGTCCCACCTTGCCCCAGTTTAGAGCTGCCCTGAGAATGGATGGTTCTGATGGAGCAATAACAGCATGGAAAAGGGAATGCACCTGTTCTGCAGGTGAGCTTCCAGCTCACAGCGCTGCATGGTCTGCTGGCACTCAGCCTTGAAAGGACACAGCACAACCAGCTTATCCAACAGGTTCCGGACCAGGAGGCTGGACTTGTGGCACTGCTGGAAGGAGAGCTTCTTGCGGTCCATGGGACAGAAGTTGTACTCCTGCATGAAGTTCTCGAGGCACTTGAAACAGTACGTGTGGCCACAGGGAGTGTCCATGGGCTGCAGCAGGGGCTGCAGGCAGATGTGGCAGATGAGCTCATCGTCCACTTCGTCCTGGAAGTTGTACAGGTGATTGTCCAGCAAGAGGTGAGCCTGGCCGCACTCACAGCACAGCTCAGGGGCTTGGGACGCGTGTTCCTCTGCGATGGGGTCAGCCATGGCAGCCAGCACCAGGGAGGAGATTGTCACACTGCAGCTCTGCCACGCACCTCTAAGGAAAGGGAGAGAGAGATTTCCAGCCAACTGCGACTCTGGATCTAGCCACGTAAAAATTAAACTGTATTCCTGCCTTGAGCTTCCTCCCCTGGCATCTTCACCCCACCTGCCCCCCATAGGGCTCCTCCTTCCAGAGCCACCCTGTGAGCGAACAACCCCGGGATCAGAGGATGCAAGGACCTCATTCAGCACAATGGCTGAGCATGTGGATAAACCGAAGCTTCAACTACTTCACACACACACCAGAGGCACAGACTAAATAAACCCCTGCTCAACACAGGGACTAGAAAAGCTGAGACAGAAGCTGCATGTTCTTGAGGCAGAACAACCCAGAGACAGAAAGGAAAGAAAGGACACACAAGACAGTGATTTTTAAACTGACAAATTTTCTCTGGCTTTCCAGATTATACCAAGTACTTTAAAGACATGTGTGGTGAAAAGCCAGTTTGGGGACTTCTGGTTGTTAGGATTTTTGTTTGGTATTTGGGGGGTGGGGAGGATGAGGCAAAAGAAGAGGAAGAAATTTCAAAAGAAACTTAAATCTAAACCACATTTCCTTCCTTTCAAGCCCACTCCCTTAAAAAAAATTTGTTTTAACAAACAATGCATTGTTCCCCACTCATCCATGCCTAAGTTCCCCCATGGAAACAAATTTCCTATAAAAAGACTAAAGCTTCCTAAGTGGAAAAAACCTAAAGAATTGTCCACATCAGTCTGTTGTAACTTTGGGCATGGGCTTGAGCTCCACCTCCTTTCAGTGAGGGAGAGGAGGATAAGGGACAAAACTGAGTCCTTCGTAGCTGCTGCTTTGATTTTAACAGAAATGTCTTCAGTCACATTCATTTTGAACCTTGCCTATTGTAATTAAATATAAAATTCACTTGCATTTCCTGGCAGATTACAGGCACAGGGATGACTGCAGGGAGGATTTTTTTAACCTGGCAGTTATTTTAATGAAGTAGGAAATGTGGTATTAAAGGAAGCAAACTGCATTACACGGTGGGGGGTTTGTGGTGTGAGGTGTTTTGAGGAGTTTGCAGTTGGTGGGGTTTTTTAAGCAAAGAATCCCAGACTCTTTGAAAACAAAAAAAAACTGCCAAACAGTGATGAAATGGAAAATTTCTGAAAGATGATGTAGAAAATACCTGAAAACAATGGCTTTATCTGGAACAGGTAAAAGCCCCAGCAAGAGGGAACACTGGTCTGCACCAGTGCCTGGAGGACACGGCTGGCACGCAGCAGAACTCGGGAGGAGGGGAGACAAGAACAATAAGATAGCAGGAACGGCAAGAAAAAATTAGTCATGGGTTTCTAATAAAAATCATACATCACTCCAATTAATTGTCAAGGTAAGTCAGCTATTTAATTAAAGGGAGAACGTATCACCAACAGAATCAGCCATTTCGCAGGCGAATTTTTACCTAGCCATAGGAACTTACTCACTTCAAAAGATGAAAACATCACTGTCACGGTTCCAGGTGGGTACAACAAGAGCTGTTTGCTTCTCTCTCCCCTGCTGCAGTGCCAGAAAGCATCTTCCCCTTGAGGGAAGCACTCAGGCTGGATGAAAATCCCTAACTCTTGTGTTTGCATTCCCTGCTTAACTCCTGCATGGCTGACTTGGTGCTCCCCAAACAAAACACAGCTCTCAGCACATGGAAATGAAAGTAGATGTGCCCACGTGGTCTCCTAGAAACCCCCCTGTTGTTTGGTGCTTGCCTCCACCAGAAACAGGCAGCCCTGCTGTTTGCCTTACTTGCCTTTTTTACAGTCTTCAGCTGATCTGGAATGATCTTACAGGTGAAAAAGGAACATTTCAACATCAGACCATCACTTAGCATCCCTACCAGTTCTAATCAATCAGCTCAGCACCAGCAGTTAATGAAACACAAAGCTTCCAAGGCAAACACTACCAATCAGAAAGACTTGTGCTTCGGGTTGGACTATTTGCATAAAACTTTGGCAGGTGATGAAACAAATCTACTTTCTCAGCAGAAACAAACCCCACAGTAAACTACTGCTGATAAACTACTTTTATAGGGGGGTTTTCAGATTATTTACCAAATTCATTCTCCTCTGTGTTTAATGGTTACACAAGATGAATCCCACTGATGAGTAATTTCTGAGTAATAACTTGTAGAAGATAAAAGTGTCACCACAATTTTGCTGCTCTAAGCTGATCTGCTGTCTCACTTCTAGATCCTTGAAAACAAGGGGTGAAGACTGCTTTTTAAAATGTCCAGGTGAATTTTACTGTTACACCACTGTCCCTTCGCTAAGGAGGACACTCCTGCAGACACCGGGGAACCCAAGGCTGACACCTCAGTGATGAAACCCAGCCCAGAGCCTTCGGCAAGGCAGGGCTGAGTGAGCAGCACGAGGGCAGCAGGCTCAAACAAGCCTCCCTTGCTCAGGGACTCGGGCACAGAGCAGAGCTTCTGCAAGGGGAGAATGGCTAAAACCTCATCCAGCACAGATGTTGCTGCAGCCCAGCGAGGCACAGCTGAAGGGTCTGCAAAATCACTGTTTCACCTTACCAGGCCTGGCTCCCCTCAGCGTCAATGAGCCACTCGGAAGAGTCAGTCCAAGAGTCCACATAATTCCACCTTTGGAGGGGAGGTTTGACACAAACTCAGTCTTTTGCAATCCAATCTCAGTTCCTCGCTCTATCCTACAACAGTCAGACCAACCCAAGCAACCCCTTCCATCCCTGTGCTGCCTTTTTGTCACACATTTCCCCACTCTCCAGCTTCCTTCCAACAATGCCACTGTGGGTGGCACCTTCCCTGCTCCTGCCTTTCTCTGTACCACTAGGATCTCTCCATGTGATTTCACTTCCACATAATGAGGGAATCTCAACATTGGGATCCAGCTGGGTCCCAAGTTACTACACAGTGACTATGTGAAATTGTTAAAGCCTTACATGTACATATGCTGCTCTAATGGACTCTGCTGTTCTAAAAGTGTAATGTAAGGAATGCCTCTGGAGTCAGAATTATTTAGAGTAACACACCCCATTCCTATACATAACAAAGAATTGAAGGAAATAAACAAGCAGAAATCTCTTTATATTTCCTCATTTCTTACCCCATAAGGATTTCTTTGGGATCACCTTTACTGCATTAAAAAAAATACAATCAGAAAATCCCTGTTGGCTTAACGTAGGATTCCTTGTACTGTAACACTGACTCAAAGACTAGACTTTTTTTTTTTAAGATGACTTATCATGTAGTCTAATCTATATTCCTGCCAAAGCAAGACTCTTCCTGACAATATTAGCACATTGCCTATTCTTGTTTTAGCTCTGCCAGGGCACAGAGCCTCAGATCTACACCCCCTGCACATCTCCACCACTGGTAATAGCTCTAGGAGGGGTCTGCCAAGAACCACACCAGCAGTGAACCCCTCGGCACCATTCCTGGTGGGCAAACTGCTCATTCCCTGCTCAGCACCCCAGACTTGGAAACAGAACTGATGACTCACTTAAACAGCTTAAAAAAAACCCCAAACCTTTTTTAAAAAACACGATTATCTAAGAAATCTTTCCAACCCCGTGCCTCCACTTGTGCTGTGACTGAGAAGGACCCGTGCCTGTGGTACCTGGCTACCCCAGGAGCAGCATTCCAGCTTCCCAGCTTATCGTCAGCATTTCCAAACACAGCTCTGGCTCCTGGTTCTAAGGCATTTCACTGTGCCACTGTTAGTGTGCAGCACAAATCGAGGCTCCATCCAATCCAGGCCTGGCTGCTCACACAATTCCAGCGTTTGATACAAGTCCATTTTGGTCATGGATGTATCTACCTGGATTACATTCCTTTGAGGTGTAACATTGCTGCTATTCCCATTTAAAGACAGAAATTACATCACCAGAGGCTAAAACAGACCCACAGAGGTAGCAGCTCCTGGAAATTTAACACTTTGTTATGTCTCTGAAAAGGACCATAGGGGACCTACCTAAGACCACATTGGAAGCTCCTGGCAAAAAAAAAAAAACAACAAAAAAAACCAAAAAACCCCAACCCAAACGAAAATAATAAAATCAAGCCTGTTCCTATTAACCAACTGATTTATAAAGCCACAAATATGGTGAGTAAGCAGAGCACATTCCATATGTTGAAAAACACTGAACCATGCAGCCAGTCTGTAGCAAGGATGCAAAACAGAAGTCTAAAACTCCTTCTGAAGGATATGGGTGACTAGAGAATGTCTCATAAGTTCAAAAATAATTGGTTCTCGATAATAAAATCTAGTTGTGCCCTGAGAAGTATTTTAGAAATGCCACGGTTTATGCTTTTGGGCAGCTGTAGGTGAGCACTGACATGTTGATAGAGAAATACTGGGCTGAAAACCCAATAGAAAAGCTGGTTTTGGGACTGCAGGGCACGTGCCCCACATCTGCTGCTATGTAATACTCCACTGCAATAATTATGTCAGTTATTATATTTATAACAACATTTCCCTGGGAGACTGGAAATGCAACATTCCAACTAAAGGCTAAACAATTAATTAATTTTTTTTGTTGGACCAAACAAAGCCAGCACAATCTGGATGAAGATGGCTGAGGGCACTGACCAAACCTAAAAGCAAGTTCCAGATGGATTGTAATGGAGCAAACGCAATCCTCTAGAAATAAACCATGAGAAAAGGGGGCAGAGCTTTACCTAAACTTGCTTCAAACAGTTTTCACTCAGTTAAGAAGTTCTGTGTTTCACAGAATGATGATTTCTTTTTTTCCACTCCAGAGACAGAAAAAAGTGCATTGAAAACATGTTCTGTAACAGAGGTTTTTCTGCTGAATTTCATTGCTGCTGTGAAGGAGGATTCATGGAATGAGACAGGTTTTATGGGACAGGCACCACAGTCCTGACCAAACATTTCCAGTATTGCCACAGGGTTTCACAACCGTCACTAAACTGTCCTTAGTTTACACCAGTGGCACAGAAAAGTGTTGAAATAGCAGAGGATTTTTATAAACAATATTGAAGTAGGTCAATTTTACAAAAAAACACAACACCAAGAATGGTTTCAGGTGTTGATACAATTTCTTATGATCTTTATGCCACTAAATGTAAAAGTAGGAAGTCAAACCTGTAAATGGTGAATTTATACAGCTGAATAAGAACCAACTCTTTCACTAATTGACCCTGCCTTGAAGCCACAGGGTTTCTAATGAGCCACCTCCAAGAGCAACTGCTCAGCACTTGTGTGAACAGTTTGACTCAAAAACTCTAAGTCAAAGCTGCTTTACTGTGATCAATGCAAATGAAAATGGTAATAAAAATTTCCATTGGCCCCATCATTCTTTATACCCATTCTTTAGCCATAAAGGTGAAAATAAATTGTATTTAACTCCCCAGTGTTTCTGTGCTCGTTAAACAATTTGGTATTTTATCTGCTTGAGCTTCTGGGCAAGTATCTATTTTCTCCACCAGAAAACAGAAAACCAATTGTATTTTCATTAATTCTAATCAGAATCATTATCCTGTTAGACCAGAAAAGAGTTATTATCCCAGGAAACTCTATCCTGAGAGATGAGCTAAAAGATTTGAGTAGAGCAGGACGATCCCAAGGAGTTTTCTGCTGAGCAACTTTGGCAGGATCAGCTCTGCAGCACTGATGGATTTCCATTTTTAACATAACTCACTTCCAGACAGATTGACTTTTTTAAAAAAAACCCGTCTGGTTAGTATATCTGCAAGTTCAACACAAGGAAAGATTTGTAACAGTCAGTTTAAATATCTTACTAGCAATCAGCAGCCTAAATTGCAAGAATTTTTAATTTTAGGGGAATAAAAAGCTGACATGAAAACTTAAGAAGCTGGTACTTATAGTTTATTTCTCTCACTGCCATATGCTCAGAACATTTGCTCCTCACTCAGTTAAGGATTGCACAGAACAGGAACAGTCTCACAGGACCCAAAGTGTTAAAGTAGCAGGGCTACACAAATGTAACTTCAAAAATTAATCCCAGTTCTTTCTGTAGAGCAGGAGATTCTGGCGTTATCGTTCTGTTAATATTATCTGGGTAACAAGAGCCAATAAATTTCCTCTCTCTTTAGGAATTAATCTTTCCACCTACACTTTTCCTCCTAAGGGCATCCAGCAGTGACTATTTTAACATACTGCTAAGAAAAATTGATAAATTAAATGCCATCAAATTGAAGGCAAGTGCTACAGAAAAAGCTGTTTATTGACATATTTCTTCCTGCTTTCTCACCCCTGCAAGACGCTTCCACTATATCCACCCTCCTTTCTGCACCACACTCCACACAAACATGCAAGCTGCTCATTTTATGCTTGCAGGAATTCTTCAGTCACTTAAATCAATTTGCTTCTTTGCAGAATTCGACCCAAAGTCTCCTATGGAAGTTTCACCACCACATGTGTGGATTGTCTTCTTTTTTTTTTTTTTTTTTTTTT
>VZTX01003740.1:0-34109 GCA_013400915.1 Pardalotus punctatus | reverse complement strand
GGTGGTGGCCTTGGCAGGGCTGGAAGAATGGTTGGGCTCAATCTTAGCGGTTTTTTGCAATCTTAATGGTTCTATAAGTTTCTATATCAGTCACTGCTGTGTGAGATACTGGGATGGATTTATGGCCTGGCATGATCCAGGAAATCCTTTGGGTTGTGCCTGTGCTGAGAACTGGCAGTGTAACATATTTAGGTGCTCTGAGTTTAGAAGTGATTGATTTATAACTTAAATGTAAGCATATATATATCCCCATGTATATATATATATATATATATAGTATTATATATATAAAAGCTGCTCTATACGCACATTTTATGAGAGTGACTTCATAGATTTTAGCAGAAATCAGTGTAGTGTGGGAGTGAATATGTTTATGTATGCACTAAGAAATTAAAAATATAGTTGAAGGAATGCAATATTGGGATTGCTATCTTTTCATCTTGTGCTAGTTCTTGAGTGTATAAATATAAATTATATATTTAGTGTTCCCTTTTTATAGATTAAAAAGTAAACTAAAAAAAACCACTAGCCCTCTCAAAATGAACACAACAGATACACCTTATATACTGAGTATGGTTGAAGTCCATATTATTTTATTCCTTTCTTTAGTTCTTTCGCCTTGGTGTGAAGACTGTTCATAAAAGATGATCTAGTAACAATCCCTTGAAACCACAAAAAGCCTTGTTTGGCATTACAACCAAATGGTTAAAAAAGGATGCAGATTCCTGGATGTTAACAAATCCTGTGTCTTTCCACAGCTGCATTGTGACTTGTGGCAGTGATGGAGACGTTAGGATTTGGGAAAACCTGGATGATGATGACCCAAAGTCCATTAATGTGGGAGAAAAGGCCTACTCATGTGCTCTAAAGGTATGGTTGTTAACAACTCCTCACAGCTGTGCATTTTCCAGCTCAGGGATGCTGTTTCTGTGGGTAACACTAAACAAGAATTACCTCTGACAATTCATTATATCCCATACACAATTGTAGAGGAATAATTTCTTATACTAAACTTTTGTAATGTATTTTTCCCTCCTCTTCCTTCACATTCAGTTATGTTAATTTCTGACTTTGATCTCCTTTCTGAGAAACAGACCTAGCAGATTAAGTTAATCATGCAGTGAACTTTTTAGCCTGTTTCAGTGTTTTCTCACCATGTGAATTACTAGAAGTTTCCCAGCATAGAATGTGATCATCAAGTATTAGGAAGAAAGCCAAGAGGTTGTTTTGTGTGGGTCTGTGTTAAGGTCCAAGGAATTATATAATCTGTATTAATCAAAACTTGCTTTCACCAAGTGACTAATGGTTTGGTAACACTTTTTTTTATAATTAGTTGATGTTTCACTCTCAAAATTGTTGTTTGGCCTAAAGATGCCTCTGACCCAGTGTCCCTAAAGTGAGAAGAGGATTTATATAATAGAAAATCATTATTTTTACTATGCATGTTCATGTATTTAGCTTGAGAATTGTCACATTATTTCCTTCATTTCCGATTTTTGTTATATTACGTTAATAATTGTGGGTCTAAAATAATGTCTTTGTGGCAATTTTAGACAAGAAGACTTCCAGGAGCCTACATCAGTCCTACAAATATTGTGTGGTTAACTTGGAAGTGATAAAGGGAAATTTTAAAATTGTTTTTCAACTACTTCCGATTTTGGAGAGGAGTATGAAAGAAGGAATAATTGAGTATTAACATATTTGTATGGCATTATAAGAATTATCATTTGAAACCCTATTCAAAACTACTGCCTTAAGTGAATCCTCTTTCTTGTGTCCTTTTTAACATCCCTCGTGTATCTATTCTTCGATACCTCTACAATCTATTTTCATCATTGATTTTTAGGGTGTTTTGCTGTTGATATTCACCACATTCCTTGTTCTTTCACAAACCAAGTGAGGTGACTTGAATGGGTTCTCTTAGCAGAGCCAGAAATTGCTAAAACTATTAAAGAATAGATGAGGAAAAATCCTGCATTTAAGACTAGTGGGAAAAATGGAAAAAAGTGCTCCTAGTTTCAAGGATTTTTTATTTTTAAACAGTGAAAGACTTAAATGTCAGGAAGCCTTTTTTCAAAAATTACTCTTCATTAATGAAGTGTCCTGAGGGACTGTCCTGAGATGTTGATGTAATTTAAGTAATAAATCTAATATCTTTATTTTTTTTTTATGTTATTTACTACTGACTGCTGCTTTCTTTATCTTCCGGATTTTTACTGTAATTTTAGACACATTAACAAAAAACCCCACAATACTGCCTCCCCTCATGAAATACACAAAATTAAAAAGGAGTTAAGGCATTTCTTTATATTTATTTTAAAGTTTTACAGCTGTGTACAACTGGGGACTAGTATTGTCAGTTAAAGAGATATTATTTTCCAAGTATGGGATAATTATTTCCTTTGTTTTGCCCTTTTTAAAATCTGGATTCATTTTTAGTAAACATCTGCCTTCTGTTTTCTGCAAAGAACTGAGCTATAGTTCATGAACTTCTCATCTTTCCCTGGTTGTATTTAACTGAGAATTGCAGTCCAAGGGTGCCCTCTCCTGGTGCAGCAGCATAGAATCTAAATAAGATGCAAGTTAGTTTGGTTAAAGTGATAAATTATTACAGTTACTGTGCTTGTCTGTATTTTTATTTTGAAGAAATAAAAGAGTATTTCCCTTCCTACTCTTACTGTAAGGCCTTTTTGGAACGAATAAAGTTAATCAGCCCAAATATTTGGGACATCAGGGCAGTACTTTTGGCTCTGTGGCATAAATGTGTTTCAACTAACAGATTTCGTGGCGGATTTTGTTGTCAGAATGGAAGACTGATCACGGCAGTCTCCAACAACACTGTCCAGATCCACACATTCCCTGAAGGAGCTCCAGATGGGATCCTCACCCGTTTCACCGTGCATGTGAACCACGTCACCTTCAGCAGTGATGGCACCAAAGTTGCTGCTGGATCCAGGTAATGGGGGCACCACAAGGACAAGCACTGCTGCCCTTCAGAATCCTGCAGCTCCCTCACAGGCTGGTTTTTACCTATGAGGTCATGAACCCACAAACCTCTAAGGGCTTTAAAGTGTTGGAAAATGCCTTCAAGGGGGTGGAGGGGAAGAAGGGAATGAAAAGAAGTTTAGGAAACAATGCTCTAAGAGATACTTGATCCACTGAGTAGTTTTATATAGAAGTCTGGTGTTGTGAAATCATTTCTTTTCTTTATGATACTTGAGTGTTTTCAGCTCTCAGTCTGATGCCCAAATGTTCACCCTTATGGATGTCTCCTGTCATCGAGGGTTTTGTCACTGGGAGCTGAGGATGATGTCCTGACTGCTCAGGATCATGGAGCTGCAGATGAATGTGCACATCTAAAAGTTAGATTGGTTCTGATTTGTGTGAGAGCTTTGAGTCATTCTCTGGCATAAGCATCACCGATCTGTCAAATGATAACAGATGACACTTTCAAGACTTGCCTGAGGGAAATCTAATATGCAGTTTAGTTCTTTTCTTAGGGCAGCACGTGTGCTTTTACAGAATATGCTCTAGTACTTTAACAGAGAAGGCAAAATAGCCAGCAGGCAGTGGGGTTTTTGTGGGTTTTTTTCATGTATTTAAGGCTCAGGTGATTCTTAATTGGATTTGGTGAACTCTTTGGGCAGTCATAGCTAATTCAAGCTGTCTGCTTGCTTCTCCTCTGGAGTTTCTGCTCCACGGGGGAGATGGCAGAGATCTGCTTCCTGACTCCTCTAAGTGTGAATTGAACCAGAAAAGCATTTTGGCTGAACATGCTGGACTGTGAACTCTGGCAGCAGCTCCACCAAAACTGGGAGGCTGGGCAGTACCCGCTGTAATCTCCAAATCTGACAGGGATCATGGCTCTGGGCCCTTTGCCAGTGCTTGTTTCTGAGGGAGCAGCTCTGCCCCAGGATCTGACTTTGATTAGAGAGATTAGGCAGACAGCAAACTCCTCACTGTTTCTAAAACTTTTTAAAACGCCCACTACTCCCGCAGCCTGGCCGAGGCTCCCACATTTTTAGGAAAATGAGCTCACAAGACTGCCAGGCCACCCCTCACTGAGGTCTTCTGTAAGATAATGAAGGAGAAGATGACAGCCATGAAGTGAAGGAGTACAGCTAAGAAAAGTTGCGTTCATTTGTCACAGATTTCTCCATTTTTACACGGAGTTCAGTTTTATATAAATTTAACATCCAACTGGCTGCCAAATTTCATGTGAACTATATGAAAATAGTTAAAAGTAATGGTTAAAAGTAATGGTTATCCCTATAGAATTAGGTCCTAAAATGAAATTTCTCTTGAAGGGTAGTGCAATGAGGTTTGAGAGGGAGTGGTACTGGAAATTTGTCACAGGAGCTCTTTGTCTTAGGAGTTAGGATTGGTATTTTGAGTTAATTACAGCCATTGCTGCAGTTTTTGGAAGAAGGACTGAAGTTGTAGAAATTCTTATTGTATCTGATACACTAAATAGTTTTAAAAATCTTGTTTAAAAAGTCACACAAAATAAACTACTTGNAAGTTGTAGAAATTCTCTTATTGTATCTGATACACTAAATAGTCTCAAAAATCTTGTTTAAAAACTACTTGCACCATTTTTTTTTTTTAAAAAGCCACATGACCAAATAATTACAGTAATGAATATTGGTCCCACTCAGCAGATAGTTCTTAAGTCATCAGATCTTTGGTATTTGAGCAAAAATTTTTATTAGGTCATGTAGAATATTATATTAAACATATATATGGTCTGTGTGTACAGAACTTCTTCAGAAAACAACCATATTTTATGAATTTTGACATGAACAAAAATAATATTGTGATAAAAATAGTCTGACTTTACTCCTATTGTAACAAGCCACAAGAGTCTCATTTTCCATTACATCACATAGTGTTGAGAGCTGTAACTTCCTGAAAAGATATTTAATGCCCAATTTTTATTGCCAGAAAAACGTAGTTTGTCATTGTTAATACCAATGTTAATAATTTTATGTCATTGTGATCCGCAGTGACTTTATGATCAAAGTTGTGGAGGTGACTGACAGCAGCAAGCAGAAAACATTCCGAGGACACGATGCCCCTGTTTTAAGCTTGTCTTTTGACCCCAAGGATGTTTACCTGGTAAAAAAAACCCTTTCTTATTTGCTTCCTGCTTTGAATCTTGTTTTCGCTGGGGGGAAAAAAAAAAATTAAAAATGTGGTTTCTACCAAAAAAAACCAACCAGTGGCTGGGCAGATGAGGCCAGTTCATTTCAGCTGACCTTGCTGGTGATGGAGTGTGTCACAACTTGTTGCCTCCCAGGAGTACTCAGCCTTTGCTTTACTACTCAGTTACCGTCAATGTTCTTCTCAAATCTAATTTAGAGGAGAAAAGATGCCTCACGAAAAAAAAATTAATATTAATTTTGAGCCTCTTTTGCAAATAAATAGCTCACTTGAAGTATGAGGGTTTGTAATTAGAGCAGCTTGGAGTACAATTATCAAGATGACAGCACTGGAAAGTTTTTAGTCTCAGAGTGATTTAAACAGGGAGGCTTTCTTCTTAAAACTGCCTGTGTATCATATGTCTGTAGCATATAGGGATTTTTCCATTTTGTAGCATTAATTTCTCTCTGTCTTTAATTATTAATTTGTTTACTCCATTCTCTTCCTGAGGCATCGGCGAGCTGTGACGGTTCTGTCAGAGTCTGGAGCATTGCAGATCAGGTAAAGGCTGCCCTTCCCATGTCAAGTGTTTCCTAAGAAATCCAGGATTTCACAGACAGCAAGAAGAGCTGGACTGAGATAACCCTCCTGGAACAGGATTTTCCTTTTGGGGATGAAATCTAGCTACACTTCACAGAATACTTCTATCTGCTTCTGGGAGAAAGTCCAAAACCTGATTATAAAATGTTGCCTGGGTAGCTGTGTTTTGTTCTTCCTGTCTGTGAAATTCCTGATTCCTTCCGTTCATCTTTCCTAATTGGCCAACAGTGTAAGTGCCAAGGACAAAATAAAGATGGCAACTGACATCAGATTCCTCATTTCAGAATTTCAGCTTGTTGCTTTCAGGTGTAAGGAATTTTGATTATAATAAACAATTTATTAATTGTAATAAACACATTTAGGCTCTGCTCTTGGAACTCTAAGGAACTCGAAAAGAGGATTTCAGGTGAAAACTTTAATAAGGCAATTCTGCATATGGATATGACATTAGTTTTGCTAAATGCCATTGACTGGAATAAGAATCCCTGTGGAATTATTCCTGTAAGTACAGTTGAAAATATACCCCTCACACTCGTGGTTTGGTACCTTTTTAAGACACAAGCATATTTGTGGTGTGAAATCTCATGTTCCAGACTGACAGTGGGTGCCTCCTGGGGAAATTATACTGAGACTGTTCCAGGATTGGGGCAGTTTGATGCATGAATCTGTGTTGTGATTTGAGATTACAGCCATTCGTTTTTTATGCTGCTGGGACCATATTCAGGCTGCTGGGTGTCACCTTGCTGCAGTTGATCTGGGTTTGACAAATGTTTTTTGGCCACATTTCTCTATAACCTAAAAATAAATGAGCTCGTTCGTTCTGTACTTGATTAAAAATACATGTTCTGTGATCTTATTTCTGTTACAAGTAGTTTTATTGTCATTAAAAGAGTTTCAGGGCTACATTGACAAAGTATTTTTAAGGCAGTATGTATCACTGTATTTTGATGAAAGAGGTTATTTCAGTTCAGATATATATTTTCTTTGTTTTTTCCCAGCCTTTTCCTTTAAGAATTTATGCTAAACATAGGTTTTTGCTGAGCTGGAAAGCTTATTTTTTAAATTTCGTTTTCAGACATGCATGGCAAGATGTATTTTTTCAGACATATTTTTTCCTTTTTTCCCCCAGCCTTTTCCTTTAAGAATTTATGCTAAACATAGGTTTTTGCTGAGCTGGAAAGCTTATTTTTTTAAATTTTGTTTTCAGACATGCACGACAAGCTGGCTGCTGCTGCAGAAATGTAATGATGTGATAAATGCTAAATCAATCTGCAGGCTTGCCTGGCAACCTGGCACTGGGAAGGTAAGTGACATTGTTTTATCACATCTTAATCCTTCTTTTGCTTCTGAGTCCAACAGTTGAATTCAGTCTGGGCAAGCCCAAATTGCACTTCCTGGGAGTAAGGAAAATATTTGGGGTGAAGTTCCCTTTTAGGAAACATAAAAAGCTGGAAATGGTTCCTTGTTTCAGCTCCAGACTGTGTTTGGCAGGAGGCCAGCTGTCAGCCCAAACTGGCATTAAACAGTCTTGTTGTGCTGAATAGGAAGGAACATTGTACACGAGGGAAGTAATCAAATTTCTCCCAACAGAGCATCAAAGGAGTTCTGTTCTTCTCTGCTTCAAATAAATTTTGCCCCACTCTGTAAATATTTCCTCAGGAAGTTGCTCCCTTTCTGAAGATCAAAGTGACAGGAGGGTGTAGCCAGGTAGGGGTTGGTGTCTTCTCCCAGGTCCCAAACATCAGGACAAGAGGAAATGGCCTCAAGTTGCATCAGGGGAAGTTTAGATTGGATATTAGGAAAAATTTCTTTACCAGAAGGGTTGTCAGACCTGGCAGAGGCTGCCTGGGGCAGTGGTGGAGTCTCCATCCCTGGAGGGATTTAAAAGATGTGTGGATGTGGCACTTGGGGACTTGGGTTAGTGGTGAAGGTGGCACTGTCACGTTACTGCTTGGACTTGATGACCTTAGAGGTCTTTTCCAACCTAAATGATTCCATGATTCTTCAAAATCCCTGGCTGCTGTGACAGTGTTATGTATCAATTTTCCATGGAACAGTGAATGCCACCCTCAGTACAAATGGTTTCAATATCCATATTGCATAAGAACAAATACTTTGAACTTTTAGGCTAATTCTTCACACACACATGCATCTGAAATGTAAGCAGTTGTCTTGCTTCTCTTACAAAGCAAATTGTTAGAATCCTAAAAAAACAAATCCTAAAGAAATAAACAGCTAGTAACATTTATGTGGTTTTATCAGAGATTAAATGAGCTGTTTTAGGAATCAGCTATTGAAATCAGATTTATTGAGAAATTGTAACCTGATCAAAAGGAGTTTGGGGTGGGAGGGTAAAGAGTAATTTAAGCCTTGTGCTCTGAGCATTGAAAACTATATATGTGTGTGTATGTGTGTGTCAGATGTTTGATAAATAAGAACTTCTTATGGTGCAGTTTTCTGCCAGAAGGAAATGAAGATTATAATAAAAACATGCATGTTTTGCCATGTAGCATGTGGAAAGCATTAAAGAACCTTGTAATTTAAATTACTTCAGCTTCCTCTCTCAGTTGGCATGGCCTTGCCTGGCACATTAGAGAGATATTAAATACTGAGGCAGTCACATCTGTGATGCTTCTGAATGAAGGAGCTGTGCTGTTTGAGGGTTCTGTTTGACAGGTAACTTGTTCTAAATTGTGCAATATTTTTCCTTTGAGCAGCTGCTGGCAGTTCCTGTAGATAAAGTTGTTGAACTGTTCAGAAGAGAAACCTGGGATAGTCAATTCAATCTGTCAGATGCCTCCATCACACAGGTAGGTGCAGAAACCAAGGGCTTGTTAAATATTCTGTAATTTAAATGTTGTTCTGCTAGAAATTGTCTTCTGCACAGCATCTCTCCCTTCCCTGACCCCCTTCTCTTGGTCTTGATTGTTCACGTTTTCTGTTTAATTTCTGATCCTGTTACTTTCTGTTGGAAAACAGGGCAGAGATACTGAATGATGTCAAACACCTTGACGTGACTCTGATCCTCCTCTTTCATTTATAGTAACCCACCAGGTCTCCAGAGTCTCCTGGTGACTCACCCCCTGCAGCTGAAGAACATCTGTTTTCACAAATTGCTCTAAATACAGAGCTTTTTAGAGAAAATGTCAGGAATATTATTTCTACACAGAGCAGAGATGTCAGTTGTTCACTTTATATTTTATGGAGCTGAAATTTAGTAGACCTGACTGTGCCGCCTTCTTTCTTTTAGCCTCACTATGTATTTGGAAATATTTGGGTTGAAGAGAACCACCTTCTAGTGTTATTAAGATGCAGAACACACAGCCTTGGATATTAATTTATGGAACTGTATTAAGTTCAAAATAAAGAAAGCTACATTTAGTGCTGAGTTTGCAAAATACACTCTGCTTCTGTCTGCATGTCTGGAATTGGGTTTTGTTTCGCCTCACGGTGGTGTTTAATGACAGAAGATGGATATTCTAAAACAAAAATAGGTGTGCCTTCTTTAAAGAGTGTTTTTTTTTAAAAGCAACCATTTTTGTAATAGTTTTTAAAGAAAAATACCTACCTACCCCCAGCACATATACAGGAGGCTGGATATGGTTTGCTAAAGATGATGATTGTAAATTTTTTTATTCCAACAGATCTGTCTGTTTTAAACTCCAGAACAGTAATGCTGTGCATGCACTGGTCACTTTTTATTATTATTTGTTTTATTCTTTCCTTAGCCCTTGAATGTTGTGGCCTGGTCTCCTTGTGGGCAGTTCCTGGCAGCTGGAAGTGTGGATGGGAATATAATGGTGTGGAATGTGGAAACCCAGCAGTGCATAGAGAGGTATTCGGTGTTGTTCCATAAATCCCCAAGTTCTTTTTTCTTTTTTCTTGAAATAGAATTTTGTTGTCTTTTCTGTAAAACTTTTTTTCTCCAAATGTAGAACTCTACCTCTTTAAACACCTAAATAAGATCTACAGGGTTTTGTGGTTTAACCTGTCAGGCAGCTTAGGGAAGGGTCCTGAATATGGATTTTGTTCAAATTCCAGAATCTGTCCTTCTGTGAGTATCTGTTACTACTTTTGAATCTGATGTTGATTTTAGGATGGTTTTGATGCAAACAAATTTTCCTCACATCCCAAACCCCAAGATCATTGTCATTAATGCATTTTCTAGAGGGAGAGGGAAATACAGATAAGTCAGTCAGTCATCCTCACCTGTAGGCAAAAAAAGGACAGACTGGCAAATTACACTTTGGTTAGTTAAAGCTGTTAAAAAACCCTAACTATCCCCCCAATTAAAATTAAAGATATTAGTAAGTGTGGTAGAACAAAAGAGAATTATCTGAATATTTTAGGTAAGAAACCTGATTGTAATGTCTATGTTAAGAATTATAGACAGATTATGTAAATAATTAATGGGATGATTTTTTGTGAGGATAAAGGGTGGAAAAGATCGAGGATTAATTTATCAGTTTAGGACAAGAGAAACAAATAATGTTCTTTCTGTAACTGGATGATTCTGGAATAAATGAGTGCTGGGGAATTTATCTTCTATACATGTATCAGGAGGCTGTTTTAAGAATACGATTCTGATTGCTTTTTAAATATTAAATTATTTTCTTCATAGAAAAGGAACTCTATTTTTTATAGCAGCTCTTTACTCTGAACGTGACCTATTAATTATCTTATTATGTGTAATATCACTTTCTTGTACCAGTACATATTACCACATTTTGCAGTAACTCTTGGTTCTGCCCTGAGGAGCTTACTAAAAATCCATTATTTTTCTATCATTTTTAGGATGAAGCATGAGAAAAAATACTCAATTTGTGGACTGGCATGGCACCCTAAATATAAGCAAATTGCTTACACAGATACTGAAGGAAATCTGGGGCTGTTGGAAAACATTGGTGATGTAGAGAAGCCAAATGACAAGGTGCACAGTACCCATGATTTCTTGAATTAATATCATTATTTAGGTTATAAGTTGCATTGAACATTCTGTTTTGTGTGTTGCAAGTTCCCCCTTGTGTGTTAATTTCTTGAATTCCATGTCCTAAAGAAGTTTTGTGCTGATTGCTAATCTGGTTTTAGGTTGCCGGTGCAGCGGCCAAAGACTACAACGATCTGTTTGATGGAGATGATGATGATTATTTAAATGGGGATACGATCGAACCGCCTTCTTCCCCAAAAACTGGAGATAATGAGGATGATGCTGATGACATTGTGCAACCCTCAGGCCATGTGAGACGGGCAGTAATTGATGATGATGATAACTCACTAGGTACACCATGAACTTATTTTCCAGAGCTCTTTTCCTGAGCATCCTCTACTCAGATACATTCTGCTTTATTTTTCCAGCGAATTCTTATCTTTTAAATTTTTTTAACCTATATTCTGTCAGAATACTGTGTGTAAGATGTAAAATATTTTTCTTAACTTCTAGATATTGGGTTGATAAAAGCTAGTGCCAGTCTTCTTGAAAAGGAAGATGATGGTGATGATCAGATTGGTGGCTTTTCAGCTTTGCCACCGTCATCTACACAACAGCCTTTCTATGATGGGCCAATGCCGACCCCCAGGCAAAAGCCCTTCCAGTCTGGCTCCACTCCTGTGCATCTCATGCATCGATTCATGGTAAATCTGTATGATAATTTAGATGCAGATGTTTCTTTAATATTGTCCAATTTGTGTCATGTTTTAATATAATCCAAGATGGTTGATTTCTTTTTTTTTAAATTTTTTTTTTTTTAAATTTTTTTTTTTTTAAATTTTTTTTTTTTTAGTATTTTATACTTCTCAGTGTGAGGCTAAATAATGGAAAGTAGCTTTGTTTTCATGCAAAGACTGCATAATGGTTTGGTTTACGTTTCAGAGATAAATACTTGGCTCTAAAACAAAATCAAGCTATGTAGTTTGTACTGGTGCTACTGAATTCTAACAAATCCATTTAAAAATTCTTTTTTAGTCAGAACTGTGGGTATCTTTGTGCTATTAAGGCTTGTATGTTAATCTTTCACTATTTCTTTCTATCTGCAAGTTCTTCACACTTGATTTGGCAAGGAGAAAGATGGCTGAGCAATGAGGGTGAAACTACTTTCTGCCTAATTCAGCTGTTTTAGGAACCACGAGTCCTGATCCCACAGGTCTTCAGTCCTCCTCCAACCTTCCACCCACTCTCGTTTCAGATAAAATAGTTTACAGCAGGCTGGCTTAGGGCAGTAGATTTGATGAATTGAGGGCTCTTGATTTGATGGTTTCTTTTTTGGGGCGTGTGTGGTTCTTTTTGCCAGGTGTGGAATTCCGTTGGAATCATTCGCTGCTACAACGATGAGCAGGACAACGCCATCGATATTGAATTCCATGACACCTCTGTGCACCACGCCACTCACCTCCCAAACTCCCTGAGCCACACCATGGCTGATCTCTCCACTGAGGCCATTCTGCTGGCCTGTGAGAGTACAGAGGAACTTGCGAGGTAAGTTATGGCCTTGCTCTGCAAAACCAATCACAGGAAGATACTTTTGACTAATTTCAAATATATTGGCTTTTATTTTTGGCTCCTATCAATTTCGAGCTTTTTGGCTTTTGATCATGCTTTTTATTTGTGAGATCAATTTCGAGGGGGGTTTTAGCTTCCACCTACTTGAAGATCTCAAGAGTAATGAAAAATGTAATTTGTTTCCTGAGGATTTCTTTAAAATTCCTTTTTCAAATGTATATATACTGGAAACTTCACACATTGCAGGCTCAAGGGGAATTGTAAACATGAACAATAGTTTTTCAGTCTGCTCAGATCAAAGATCAATCATGAGGGTTCAGCTATTTCTTTTCACATGGTTGCTAAGGAGATGTTTGGTGATACCCATAAGAATTAGAAGTGCGAAGAACACAAGTTTATGAAAACCACAGAAGGATTTAAACAGCTGGGCCAGCTAAACTCTGTTCTTGCATTTAAGAACAATTTCAACAATATTTTATTGTTGGTTTCTGTGGAAATATCTTGAAGAAAGAGCTTTCTTCTTATTTTCACAGATACAGCCTTGTGGTAAGTTGAGAAGCATCCTTTAAAAGTATTACTTGTTATGTATTGGTTGTCTGACTTTGAAAGTGTCAGTGTTTTTCTCAGTGGAAATGGGTAATCTCTCAAAAGGCACAATGTTTGTGGATTTTCATAGACAGTTTTCAATTATTAAGAGCTGAAGGTTTTAATATTTTTCCCCTTTGAAAGACAGCATAATATGACAGATTTCTAATAAGGGCTGATATTCAGGGTGCCAAGGGGGACATTTTTCTGCTTCCACCTAAAAAATCTGCATTCAGACCTTTGCTTCAGGTTTTAGAGACTCAAAATCTTCAGTCCTGGAGGTCAAGCTGGCTCTTCAGTTCCCAAATAATAAGAGCAGCACCTTTGCAAATGACCACTTGTAATTTGTGGTCCCATCTGTATTTCCATCACAGATCTCTGATAAAAACATAATATTCTGGTGTGTTTTCAGATACTGTGTTTTAATTCATGTTGAGATATTTGTTAGCTCTTGGTCTCTGCCTTAGCAAGCTCCACTGCATCCATTTTGGCTCCTGGGATGCCAGCAAGGAGTGGACTGTGGATATGCCAAAGGATGAAGAGATTGAGGCCATCTGTCTGGGTCAGGGCTGGGCTGCCTGTGCCACCAGTGCCCTGCTGGTGCGTGTGTTCACAGTTGGAGGAGTTCAGAAAGAGATCTTCAGTCTCCCAGGCCCAGTGGTGTCCATGGCAGGACATGGAGAGCAGCTGATGATTGTTTATCACAGAGGTAGTTTTATCCCTTTTGTCTGTTTTTGAACTGGGGGTGTTTTCAATCCTTGTCCCTCGCTGGCTTTGCACACTGGTTAATTTGTTTGTAGTCACCAGAGAGTGTTTTCTTCTTTTCTTCATTATGTTCCTCCCTTTCCTCTTGTGGGTGATGCTTTTACAAGCACATCCATCACAACCCACGGACCTGTGACTTCTGACAGCAGAGCCTGTGTTTGATATTGGGATGCTGAGATTAAACTGTGGGGAAGGGGAGAATTTTGCAGCAGTGAAATTAATAGATTAAACTTGATTTTCAGATGTGCCAGAAGGAATTACTACAGGAAATTAAGGAAGTTGTTGTTATGCACATCGTGTGTGTCCAAAATGGCAAATAATTGTGTGTCTGGCTGTGGTATTCATGAATAACCCTGCATTAGAATTAAGTTTTGATTCAAAACTAATTTAGCCAAGAGCCAAGGCAATTCTTCTGTTTTCTAACACAGTCACTGAACAACTTCTTCCTAGGTACTGGGTTTGATGGGGACCAGTGCCTTGGGGTACAGCTGATGGAACTAGGAAGGAAGAAAAAACAAATTTTGCATGGAGACCCTCTTTCTCTTACAAGGAAATCCTATTTGGTGTGGGTTGGATTCTCTGCAGAAGGTAGGAAACACCTGCATGAGAAGTGTTGAAAAATATTGACACTGCTGGGGGATTACAGGAAAGCTGGAGAGGGACTTTGGACAAGGGATGGAGTGACAGGACAAGAGGGAGTGGCTGCCCACTGCCAGGGGACAGGGTTAGATGGGACAGTGGGAGGAAATTCTTCTCTCTGAGGGTGGGCAGGCCCTGGCACAGGGTGCCCAGAGCAGCTGTGGCTGCCCCTGGATCCCTGGAAGTGTTCAAGGCCAGGCTGGACAGGGCTTGGAGCAACCTGGGACAGTGGAAGGTGTCCCTGCCCATGGCAGGGCTTGGAACAAGATGATTTTTAATGTCCCTTCCAACTCAAACCACCCTGTTATTCTGTGGAGTAGTTTGGGTAATTAATGTTTTAATAATGTTGCTCTTGGGACCTGGTCTTTTTTCTTTCAATCTCCTCAACACTAAACCAAATTCTATTTTTCTGTTCTTTCAAGATATTTGTCACAAATCTTTATTATTTTCCCACAAAAATGTTACCAGAACTTGTTCTCCTGATTTGGTTTCTTTCTCAGCCAAAAGAAATAAACTGTGTTAGTACATCATAAGAGCTCCCTGACCCCCACAAGTTGATAGCTTGGGAGGACCTTTTTTATTATAAACATAAAAAGTAATTGTGTAATAGCTGATTTCCTTTGGGAATCTGCCCGAGCAGTATAAATTCGATTTCTCCATAAAATGCTTTAATTTTGAACTTGTCAGTTGACCAGCAGTGGTGTTGGCTGACAGAAGGTGGCGCATTTTTCCATGGAAACTGCCTTTTCCCAAGTAATTCATGCTGTGTTTGGGAGAGAGGATGTCGTATCTGAAATATGTAAAGCATCATTTCCCAGCTGTACTCACCACTTCCATCTCGCTGGGTTATAATTAGCTGCCTGCAGAGGAACTGTTTTAATTTGCAACAAACAGGTACCCCTTGTTACGTGGATTCCGAGGGAATTGTGCGGATGCTGAACCGAGGACTTGGGAATACCTGGATTCCAGTGTGCAACACCAGAGAGCATTGCAAAGGGAAATATGATCATTATTGGGTCGTTGGCATCCATGAAAATCCCCAGCAGCTCAGGTCAGATAATTCATAAGGAAAGGCTTTGTCTGTCTCGGTATTCAATCCCAGAGGATCCCTTTTCAATCCCTTTTTTATAGAGAGAAACTGCAAACTTCGGCTTGTGCCGAAACAGGTGGCTGGTAAATATGCACAGCAAATGGTAACTTCCCAAATGTAATGCTGCCTGGAGGATTCATTATGGAACTGGTTTTGAGTAACTCTAATTAGAGTTTTATAATTTGTAACCAATTAATTATGGCTCTTTGCCTTGGCTAAGAGGTGTGTGTGCACTTTACTGACACATTCATAAAACTGCATGTTGCTAGAGAAGCTTTCTAAAGTTACATGGCTGTTAGAAATCTGCTTTTGATGGTTTTGCTGTTTTTTCTTTTTTTTTCCAAGTTTTTGGGGTTCTTGGTAGCTTCTCCTCCCCATGTGTTCCCCTTTTGTGCCTTTGAAAAGAATCCAATCCTATAACTAATCATTAGACATAGAAAAATCAGAGCTATTTGTTATTATATCAATATTTTAACTGTGGCCTTGAAGAAACATTTTGGATGTTAAATTGCTCAAATATTTAGCTGAAAGTTAACCATTTCTTTATAAAATGTGATACTGGTATGTCTAAATTACTGTTTCTTTTTAGTGTGATGTGCATGCTGGACATTTTATTGCTAAGCTTTATTTGAAGGCTTTTTTATTCAGTGGTCTGTGTCCTTTTCCTACCAGGGCAGAATCCATCAGCTCACATATTTTACTGACATTTAGACTCTATTCCTTTACTAGTCATGGACAATTGTAGAGTTTGGTGGGAGACTGCATTTATTTAAACTTATGTGACATCCTTCATAATCCTCTGTATTTTTGGAATAAGGGAAATAATTTAATATCTCTGTAAAATATCGCTTCCCTGCCTGTTTTGCCCTCCAAATCATTATGCTGACCTTCAGAAAATTCACCAAAAATGTGCAGGACACATCTCATTGATCAGATGGTCAGCTATGAGTCTCTCACCCTGAGTTTTTCCTTCTACTCCGAGAAAGAGAGTGCTGCTCTCTGAATTGCAAAGAACATTTTACTCAAAGCCGGCAGCATAATGAAGATAAGGAGGGGGGAGGGTTGTTGTAGAAACACCACATGCCTTAATTAAGAGATAGCCAGAACACTAATGCTTCCTGCTCTTTTTTGTCAAGTCTCTGAAACAGCAGCCCAGAAACCCAGATGTTTTTGTCCATGTTGCATTGGTGCTGCAGGAAATACAGCTCTTCTCCAGTCAATGGTTTTCTTAAGTGATTGTTACCAGAAATTGCTCCTTTAAATAAGATGAAACAATAAGTCTATGCCTTCAGTTGTTTGGTGGTTTTTGATTTTAATATATTGCATTTATTCTTTGTAATAGCTGTTAAGTCAGACATTACATGAGATCAAAATCAGTGTGTGGTACGTGCCACATCTGGAGTTTCTGGTGTGAACAAGAGCGACGTGTGCCTTGCTGATTTTGAAATCTTTTCTGGCTTGCCGTGTAAAAACAACCCTTTATCGTGCAATCTTACACATTGCTGTATTTAAGCCAGTCACTTAACTACTGCTTTCTAAAGGACAAATCTTTTTACAGCATCTCACTGCTTAGGAGACACGGTTTAGATGTGGAACATCTGGTGACTGTAGGTGTGTTTTGTTTCCTGCTCACAGGTGCATTCCTTGTAAAGGAGCCCGGTTCCCTCCCACCCTTCCACGCCCTGCCGTAGCAATTCTGTCTTTTAAACTTCCTTATTGTCAAGTTTCAACAGAGAAGGGACAGATGGAGGTATGGAATGGTGTGGAGTCCCCAGCTGGGGGTCTCAGGTGTCCCTGTACAAAACTGCCATTAATCACTGCTGCTGTGAAAGAGGATAGTGCAAACCCTGAGAAAAACACGTGGCCAAGGCTGTTTGGGTTCGGCGTTTTGTGTAGCTTTCCTGGTTTTAGTTCACAACTGTTTCTAGAAGAATACAAAATAAAACTGGCAGAGCTGATGCAGAGTTGTGTTTATACATAATCGATTTCTGACCAGTGAAGTCTCCCTCACTCTCATTTTTTTTAGTGGGTAGTGATACCAGATTTTGGGATCCCAGTCAAGATGCCCTTGAAAATGTTTGGGTTTTAATATTTTTGGCATAATAACATTTTTGGAAGATGTACTAAGTATTCAAATTCATATAATCACTGAAAACACAGGTCTTCTGGCTTGGCTTATTTAGAAGCTGGTTGAAGCAAGATGTGCCTGTGGACAACTTCTGGAAAAAATATCTGTATTCTTCAATTTTTATTGGTTTAAGTATTTCAAATTTGTGGTGCTCATCTGTACTGCACAGAAGAGAAATAAACATAAAATTCTAACCTCAGCCTTTGAACAGTTCAACGCTATTTGAAATTTATTCTCTTTGATAGAAGTGTAGATAAAAAGTTTCAGTTGCAAACACAGTTATTTTAAATTAATTCGCCTTCATTTGGTTAAGTCTTTGTGTTCTTTATCTGATAAAGTATTTCTTCCATTCCTCCTTCCACCCAAAATAATGGGAGGAGAATGCCACAAACTGTTAATTTCGCTTGAGGGAATATGTGTAGGTAAAGAAAAGTTATTCCAGTACATCTGGTGAAAACATACTGGTTTTGAATAAGTTCATAATTAATTTAAACAGGGCTAGCCTGGTCTAATCACCATACTTGCATTGTATTTTCTGTTATGTGTCTCTGAAATACTTCCAGTTTGCTGTGGGACAGCAGATAAAATAATCGACTTGTTCTAGAATTCTCTATACTGATAGTATATTGGTGAACATGTAGGTCTTATCCTTCTGCAAGTCTGGAATATAAATTGAATTCAACATAAATGGCAACTGTTTGGATCCATTTGTAGAAGTGTGGTTGTTACCTGTCTTTTCCTTGGTAGGCATTGACTTTAAGGAGAATTGTCTACCCCTCATCCTCGTTGTCAGAGGAAAGGAACATTTAAGAATAAATTGATAAAAGGAAATGTAAATTGTTAGGCATTATGTTATGATTTTTCCCCTCTAAGTTCCAACACACATCCTTCTCCCCTTTTCAGGAACAGTACTGGCGTTCTGTTGTATTTCACAACCACATGGATTACTTATCAAAAAACGGCTATGAATTTGATGAAAACGCTAAAAATCAGGCAGTGAAAGAACAGCAGGAACTTCTAATGAAGCTGTTTGCTGTAAGTACAAACACATAATAGAAAGAATCCCTGAGACTTTATCCCTGAGCCTGGAGGTGCTAAAGGCCAGGTTGGATGGGGCTTGGAGCAACCTGGTCTAGTGGAAGGTGTGGGGTGGCATGAGAGGAGCATTAAGGTCCCTTCTAACCCAAACCATTTTTTTGATTCTGTAATTTATTTGTAGATGGCATTTGATGTGAATATTGATGTGATTCCTCTTACTAAGTCTGGCTAGGGATTGATGATCCAGCCAGTTCAGACTATGGTAAAAGGTGGGCTGCAGTTAATCTTGTTTTTGTTTCTCAGTGTGAAGGGTGGGGGGGAAGAAGGAAATAAAAAAGCTTTTCCTTTTCTATGTAGCTCATGATTGTCGGTGGCTTGTCTTTATTCATTCACTCCACCAAGACCACGATATCCTACTGCAGGAGTCTTGAGGGAGCTGTGGAACTGAAGACTTTGACTCCCCAGGCCTCTTCTCTTGCAGCTTTCCTGTAAACTGGAGCGTGAGTTCCGCTGTGTGGAACTCGCTGACCTCATGACCCAGAGCGTGGTGAATTTGGCCATCAAATACGCCTCCCGCTCCCGCCGGCTCAACTTAGCCCAGCGCCTCAGCGAGATGGCCGTGGAAAAAGCCTCGGAGCTGGCAGCAGCACAGGGAGATGAAGAGGAGGAAGAGGATTTCCGAAAGCACTCGAGCGCTGGGTAACGCGAATTTCCGTGGCTGAAAAGCTGGGATGGCTTTTACCGCTCTGTTAATGTTTTGATGCGCTCTTCTGGCCCACAGTTTGCAGAGTATTTGTGGGGAGGTGACTGACAGTTTGTGTTGCTTTGCTTGTGAACTGTACGTGTAAAATGGTGCATCCTTTTGATATCTTGTGAGGACTCGTTAGTCCCAGGATACCAACACAGAAGGAAATATCTCCACTCCTTGCTTCCTGTGTGCCTGTGTCCAACAGCTTCAGAGCCAAAGCAAGCTCAATACTAAGTTGCTCTGACTGCAATTTTTTGTTCCCACCTTTCCCTACCTTTGCTTATTTGACTCCCACCTATTTTTTTCCCTCTTTGTCGCAGTTTCTCAATCTTGATTCATTCTACACCTGTCTTAAAATCCTCTCTTTCTCCACCTCTTCCCTTTTTTTCAATATTCCATCTCAGTTTATCATGTTTAGTCTTATTCCCTCCTAATTAATCCCAGCTCTTCAAAGCTATGGAACATACTACACGTTGGCTTTGCATTCTTTTTCTCTCTGTATCTGTGCTCTCAACCTTTCCTCTCCTACCTGCATCTGCTTTGTAAAACATGATGAGGCAAAAGTGGTGTGTGTGTCTGTGTGTGTGTGTTTTGGTGGTTTTTCTTTTAAATTGTTGTGGGGTTGTTTTTTAACATATTTAAATTTATAATAATATTATATATTTATATTCATTTATGTCATATTGTTGGAAGTAATGTCTTCCTGTAGCAATTTTATGTATGAAGTTTGGGACTTATTTAAGCAAATGGAAGTGATAAGTCCCTGAACTTACCTGTAGTCTTTTCCCTTATTCTTCTGTGTGAAATTGCACAGTCAAAACTCATTTCTAAATGCTCTGGCTGGTTCTCCTGGATCATGTGTGGAAGCTGTAATCCCATATCTGCAACTTCAACCACTCTAAGGGTTAAAATCCACCACAAACACTGTATTGTTCTTAGTGCCGGAGTAATTAATACTGACTGTTTTGGTTGAAAGAAATGAGCCTTTTCTTTTTGTATATTATACAGATTTTGGTAATAGGCAAATTTTAGGAAGAAAATGCAAAAACTGTACATCCTACTGTACTGGGAATTCAGAGAATAGCCAGATGAATGTTAAAACTTGGTGCCTTCAGTATGAAATTATATATCCATGCTACCACCTGTGTGTGTATTCATGGATGCAGAAAAGTGATCTGATGATACTGGAGGTATATGTGTTTAAATGGACATTACAGAAGATTTGTAATATTTGCATTTATATTTGTTGCAAAGTGTTCTGGCAGTATAGTTATGAAGTGGTTAATGAATCTTTAATTTAATCATCACAGTTTAATCAAGGTTTAATGCACATAAATGCCAAATGTTATTGTTCTTATTGCCTAAATTAAGTAAGCTTGCTATCTGTTGTTTCAGTTTTCCTTCTGAATTTGGTGACCACTTCCTTTTGCTGAGTTCCTTCCTTTCAGTTACAGCAGCTCTGCCTCGGAGTGGAGTCGCCTGCCAGGCAGGAATGTTCAGCAGGACCAAGAAGAGGAAGATGCTGAAGATGCTGAAGAAACTGATGCCTGTGAGGAAGCAGAAGAAATCCCAGAAGTGCATAAACAGAGTAAGAAAAATCTCTTTTCTGAATAGACTGGAAGTTATCTGGATAACTTTTGCAGACTTAGTCAGGAATGGAGTGGGTCCATATTCCAGCCTGTGCCTGCAGGCACTGCAGAGAAACAAGTTCACAGTGTGCTGCTGTGTCACAGCTGGGTGTGCATTGTGCTCAGTAACCTTTGGAGGGACCCTGGGGGACTTTTCCCTGTTGCCTGATTTTATTCCTAAAGGACTGGGTCACCTTCTAATCAGTTACTTTTCTTTCAGCTCCAATCTTGCAGGGATGGATGGGTAGTTTGCTGGGCACAATTTAAGGAATAAGCTTAAGGTTTAAGAAATAAATATACAGCTCTAAATCTAGGTAGAAGTGACAGATGGTTTTGTAAAAGTGTTTGTACTGTCTGAAAATGAAAATTCGTGCTTTGAAATAAAGATAATTTCACTGTAATCATGGGATCACAGAGTGGTTTGGTTTGGAAGGGACCTTGAAGATCATCCAGTTCCAGCCCCACTGCCATGGGCAGGGACACCTTCCCCTAGACCAGGTTGCTCCAAGCCCCATCCTTAATTACTTGTCTGTTTGTTGGTTTTTGTTTTTTTTTGTTTGTTTGTTTTTTTGGGGGTTTTTAAATTTTATTTTAAGAAGTTACCCTATGATATTTTATTGCACTTAAATATGTACCCCTTCTTTTTTTCAGAAGAGCCAAATCCTTTCTCCAAAGGTGTCACTTCAGCAGAGGTGACTACTCCCAAGTCTGGTGAGTAAATAATTTATTCCAGGATAAAAGGATGACCCCTTTATCGTTCTTCACAATATCTGCTCCTGTTTTTTATCCTCTGTTCTCCCATTACTCCTTAAATTTAGTGCTTAACAGTGTTGTCAAATGGTAAATTCACAGAATCATGGGATGGCTTGGATTGGAAGAGACTTTAAAGCTCATCTCATTCCAACCCCTGCCATGGGCAGGGACACCTTCCACTGTCCCTGGCTGCTCCAAGCCCTGTCCAACCTGACCTGGTTGCACTGATTGTTCTCACATTTTTAAGAGGTTCCCTGTTTCTGTCTTCATTTCCTAATGACGTTCCATAACACTGTTCTGATGGCCTTAGCTGTGCCAAATGCTGCACCAGTGCCTGCCTGGCTATGCCATGGAGGCATTCTTTGGGACAAGGGAGAAATGAGAGCACTGATCAGTGGATTTGTTTCACTGATCACAGGCACATTTATTACTTGCAAGGCAGAGTGAGTAATCCTGATGTAGAGCTGGGAGTGTGGGCAGGCAGGGGCAGAATGTGACCTCCAGCGACCTGCCAACCCTTGAGCAAGAATAATAGGAGTGGAAACGGATTTGGGAGTGGAGGAAGTACTGGGTCTTCCTCTGGGTTTGTATTTTAAGCTGTTGGTCCTGTGTGGCATTTCTGATAACCAAGAATAGCTGAGCACGTACAGCATAACCTTCACGGGGTTATTAAAGTGTCTTTCTGCTCATCTAAAATGTGCATATTGCTTCAAAGATTCAGGTACCTGTGTGAGTGCACACATTTTTACATTCTTTGTTCTTTCCTCTGAAATAGTTCTGGTTGCATCCAGCAGCCGAGGACGAGTGAATCCATTTAAGGTAAGAATTTTGCAGCCGGTTCGATTGCAATGCTCTGAAAACCACAACAGATTCTGTCTGAAGTTTCCAATATAGCAGCTACCTTGAAGGGGAACATGACAGCAAATAAATAAAACATCTATTTACCTTTTTATCTAGGTGTCATCCAACAAAAAGGACCCAGTTGTCCCCTCAGCAAATGTTTTAGACACTATGAGCAAATACTCAAAGAAAACGTCTTCGTCTGGCAGCCGAGCTGTAAACAAGCAGAACCCTCCGGTTATAAAGCCTCTGACTCCCAAACCCAAGACCAAGCAGGTAATGTTTGTAGTCCTTCTTACATCATTTCAGTGAGGAAAGAACAAAAATTGAATTTTACCGGCTTTTATCAAGTATGAAAGCCTATGAGTAAAGCAGCTTAGATGGCAAAATTCATTTAAGCATAGTGTAAAAACTATGAAAGCACATGAAACAGCAGGAGAAAAATCAATTGTGGAAATTACTTTTTGTACTGAATCTTGAGCTTTTATTTTAAATAGTGTAAACATCTGTGGTGCTGAAATTGGGTGGATTAGATGTTCTGTTAATGCAAGTGATTATTATATTTTATGCCTTTAGGAAAGGCTTGGGGTTTGTTAGGCTATGTGGTACATGTTGTATGAGAGTGAGGTGTTTTACCTTTTTCTTTCTTATTCTCGATTTCTGTAGGCTTTAGCAGTGTCCTTCTTCCAGCCTCGCACACCTACAACTAATCCTAATGAAAAAACAGTGGAAGAAGGGGGAGAAAAAGCAGGAAATGAGTCCCAAGAAGCCAAAGTCACTGCACAGGAAAACACTGAAAACAGAAGGTGAGTAATACTATATTCATGCTATATCCATGCTATATTCCAATTTTGATAGAAATGCATGACCAAAATCTATTTTATTTCTGAAATGTTGGACTGGCCAAAGAAATATAACATGAAGATTAAAGCTCAGCTCACAAGTTGTCACATTTGTGAACCCACTTCAGAAATGGAGGAGTGAGTAATAAATGAGCAATTCAAAATGTCATTTTGGGGCTCTAAGCAATGGTTTTTGCCTTGATACTACTTGTAATGACCTTTAATAGACTGCTGTGTCAGTTCCAAGTATAGGAAATGCTGAAAGTTTAAACAGCTCTAGAAAATCCTAAAGTCTTATGTGGAAAAGTTCTATTTTGGTGGTTTTTTTTAAAGAGAAGCTCAACAAAAACTTAAATCACCTGAGGAGCACATCTCTTCCTAGCTAAGGCTCTAATCTGTCTTGTTCCTTCAGAACAGATGTATTTCCTAACAATCCCAGTCCTCATAAAAACTGCATTACCACAATCATATTTCATTTAGGCTTCATTTAACTGAGGAAGATGAAGGTAATTATTACTCATTTGGACTGGCATTCTTTTCATTAACCTTTACAGATGATGTTCTACAAGTGGCATGGAGAGCTGTGAGAAGGATGAGCTGAGACGTGCTAATGAACGTGCTCTATTTTTAGGTTGGTGGGACCCTGTCAGAAGGGAAGAGAACCGTTATGCTTTGTCATTCTAAAACTGGAATGTTAATCTCCATATATATCACGGTTTTAATAAAAATGCTTGACTTACTCTTGCCTTGTCAGCGTGTTCTCTGAGCATCCTGCAGTGGGCTGCCGGCTTGAGGGGTCTTGTCTTCTGAGAGCAAAAAAAATCCAGTTAGGTGCTGTTCAGAAATGTTGCTTTGGGAGGATGTGGTTTTCCTGTAATCTTCTTAACCAGGCAATTTTTGTGTGCTTGCTTCAGACCAAAGACAGGTTTCCAGATGTGGCTAGAAGAGAACAGAGCAAACATTTTGACAGATAATCCTGATCTGAACGAGGCAGAAGTAATAAAAGAAGGCATGAGTCGATTTAGAATGCTGACATCAGAGGAAAGGATGGTAAGAAAACATTCTCTAATTCTGTGGTTTTGATAATTTTTTACATCCGGTGAACCCCTGGGTTGTTTTCAGTTAGGAATTTTTACTTTAAATTCCGCTCTTGTCCATCTTTATGGATTTCAGTTTTGAATTGTGCCATGATTTATGACATATAAATTATGAAACGATAAACTAAATAATAAGCAATATCGGAAAGCAGCTTTTCCAAAGTGAGGCTTGTGAGAGGAATGTAATCAATGAACAAATAACAAAAGAGAAAGGAATGAGTTTAAAGTCACAGCCAGGCGTAATTCACTGGGTCTTAAATTTGTTGTAATTTAACTTGTTGGGCCTTTTGGGTTTCTCATTTCTCCAGAAAGACAATATAAGAGCTTCAATTTCTTATACAGTTTCAAAAGAAGTTGAATTTCGAAGGAGAACATTGTTAGAAGAAAGGAAAGTGAGGAAATAGTTCCTTACTTAATCCTTGTTAGTTCTTCTCAGGAATTATTTCAGTACCTTAAAATCAGAGTAATAAGGTGTATAAAACAAAGTGGTGAGTTTTGTGGCCTAATTTGTAGTTTTCTGTTCTTCAAAGGTCTGGACTGAGAAAGCAAGAGGAGGAAGAGTCAATGACTCAGCAGACGACAAAAAGCGGAAGCGTCCCACAGCCGAGGAAGATGAAGTGAAAAAGGACCAGGAGCAGAAGTCCGAGGACATGAATGCATCCAAAAAATCCAAGCCTTTAGATCAGTCCACAACCAGCAAATTGTCAGCTTTTGCCTTCAAGCAGAACTAAATGAAGTGGTGCCTTCTCAGTGTCTGTGATCTGAAAGCATTCATGGAAGAAACTTCTCTGTGTTGAGGAATTGGCTGCTATGCTCAATGAGCACTGGCAAAAAGAGTGCCTGGCTCCAAATAGTCTGTTAGAAAGTGCTTTTTTATCAGTTCTGGAGGGAAATGTTGAATCCCCTCTCACAATCTTTTCCAAGTTGCTGCTCGTGGGCCTGTTCCCAGGCAGGGCTGTGTGGCTCTGCTGCACCCTGTGGGCATTGATACTGGTGATCTTGGGTGCTAAATGCAGATTAATCCTTCTGGGGAGGGTAAACTACATCCAAAATCTGCCATGTGGTTTTAGAGAGGCAAAATAATGGCTTCCCTACCATCCCTACCGCCTTGAGAGTAAGGCACTCAAGGAAATTGGTGTGAGGGGAAGAAAAGTGAACACCAGCAGCATGCTAAGCTGCATTTTCAACACCTGTGGCAGAGCCTGGTATGGGCAGGGATAGAAAACCTGAGCAGAAGCTGAGTTAGGAAGGTCAGGTGTGCAAAGCCAAACCATTCCAGACTGTGCAAATGTGTTTTCCCAATCCATGCCTCAGCAGGGTCCAGAAAGTGCTCAGAACTTGTAATGTTTGTAATGTTTGTTTCTTTAAATAAAATGTGGCTGTTTCTTTGTTTAAGGTGGTGGAGTCTCCTTTGCAGTTGTAATTAAAGTAAACAGATTTCTACCTACTGCCCTAAGTTGGTTTTACTCTTCTCTGGAGACAGGGCACTATGTCTAATAAATGTATTTGAGGCAAATTCGAATTTTGAACCATTTTCTCAGATCAGTTAAAAGAATGTAATTTTAGCATAACAGCTGAGACTGGACAGTTCTCAAATTCTTTTTTTTTTTTCTGTGTTTGCACATCCTTTCATTGTTTGCTTTTTTTCATTCCTCTTCATACTGGCACAGGGTACCCAGAGAAGCTGTAGCTGCCCCTGGATCCCTGGCAGTGTCCAAGGCCAGGTTGGACAGGGCTTGGAGCAGCCTGGGACAGTGGGAGGTGTCCCTGCCATGGCAGGGGGTGGCACTGGATGAGCTTTAAAGTCCTTTCCAACCCAAACCATTCTGTGATTATTACTGAAAATGCATCAGTTGGACTTGATGATCTTGAAGATCTTTTACGACCTAAACAATTCTCTTACTGTATAAAAGGCAAATGACTCTGCATTAAAAACACACTTTTAACATTGAAATCTGTAAATTGAAGATTCAGGGAGTTTTCAATAAGAGCCATTAAATTTTACCATAAGAAAAGTTTTATTAGACTATTTTAGCAATGGCTGTGGGTCATTTTGGAGAAAAGAAACCAGAGGGTCATGATGTCAACCAGGGATGGGAAGTACAGAGAAAATCCTGAAAACCTGACAACTTCAATACTTTTGTCATCACCAGTTCTTATCTATTATTTCACATTTTGTTTAAGCTGATACTTGGCAGCAAGTAGTGTTTAACATAAATAATTTTTTGCACTGACATAATGCAGGAAGCTCAGGAGAGTAGAGTCACATTATAGTGATTTTTCTACATTCTTTGGGAAGAAATTATTGTATCAGAGACTGGGATTTATTTTTAGGCAGTAAAGCCTATTTGGGTGTATTGGGGGAAAAAATGGGATTGCAGTGGTAAGGAAAACATCCTGATGAAAAATCACTGGGCTTGGTGAACAGAAATGTTTTTCTCCTGGGCAGGGAAACCTTGCACTAGATCTGGAGAGGCAAACAGCTCATCCTACAGAGCACTCCAAGCCCTTTTGGCTCCCAGGGGAGGGAGGAAACAGCCAAAGCAAACTTCCAGGGGCATTTTCTGGGAGCTGGATGTTTGCAGTCGTGTGGCTCTTCTGAACAAACACACCAAAGGTCGGTTTAAAAGGAGGCTCCTGGATTGAGGGGGTGGTTTCATGGGAATCACTGGGCATGTTGGGCACCACCCTGCAGCTCCCTGATCTCCACGTGTTTTTTCTCCCACCATAATGATTTTCGCAGTGTAACGTTTGGGGGTTTCATCAGACCCGATCTCCAGAGCCTTGGGACCACAGTCTGGATCTCCCAGCTGGTAAGAGCTGGCAAAGCTGTTTCCAACACCACATTTGAAAATTTGCATCAGAGCTGTGTGACTGTGGGTAAAATAATGGAATTTTTGAGGCTGGAAAAGACCTCCAAGGCCATCGAATCCAACCACCGCCAGCACTGCCAAAGCCACCGCTAACCCATGTCCCCAAGTGCCACATCCATGTGGTTTTTAAATCCCTCCAGGGATGGGGACTCCACCACTGCCCTGAGCAGCCTGCTCTGAGCCTGACCACATTTCCAATGAGGATTTTTTTTGTAATATCCCATCTAAACTTCCCCTGGTACAATTTAAGGCTGTTCCCATCATCCTGTCTCTGTTTTCTGCGAGCAAAGCCTGACTCCCCCCGGCTGTCCCCTCCTGTCAGGAGCTGTGCAGAGCCACAAGGTCCCCCCTGAGCCTCCTTTTCTCCAGGCTGAGCCTCCCCAGCTCCCTCAGCTGCTCCTCTCGGGATTTGTTCCCTGGCGATTGCTGTCCATGGCCACAAACAGCAAACAGGCTCTTGGGACCATGGAAGGGAACATTCCAGACGCTTCAGCGCTGGCAGGATCCTCTCCCATGAGGCTGCTGTTACATTTCTATCATCAACGATGGGTTTTGCTCTATTACACAGCTCCAGGCAGAGCTAGAAATACTTTGCAGGGAGCTGTGCTGAGCCGGCCGGGAACGGGGCGCACTCATCCAGCAGCAGCACCAGCAGGACAGGGATGAGTATGAATCCTAACTGAGGTGGAAATGAAATGCCAGACCAAGAAACAGAAAATGTGGAATGGATTTTCAAATGAAAACAGTTAAATCTCTACTATTTGGTTTTGATTTTTTTTTTTTGTTCATTCGTTTTCAATCTTTTTTTAAAAGAATGTTGCTAAATAATTGAATAGAATTTCAGCGGAGTCTTCAGAAATGATTCCTTGTCCTGAATTTGCCACCTTTCTGTTGGAAAACCAGGAATTTTTAAAATGTCAGCTTGGAAATTGTGCCAGGAACCTGCTTGGTCTTGGTTGTTCCTATGGAGCTTGGAAAACCAGAGAGGGAGAATAGCACTGGAGAAAGATCCAGTCTTTGGATTGGATTTAAATGGCTCCAATTATTGACCCACCAGGCTCTGCGGTGTCTGTGGCTGTTGTTGTGTTTCCTTGCATATTTGACCTTAAAAAAACTCCCTTTACATGCACTTTTTCTGGAGAACAGAGTCACATTTTAAAGTAATGTATGACAACCAAAGCAGGTGATGAAGTCTGCGAAAGAGAATAATCCTGAATATTTCTCTATGTGACATTTTGTCCTGTTACCTCTGTTGCTATTATTGTTCCCATAGTCTGTATCTATCCTGAAGTCGATCCTGGCTGGAAAGACGCAGCTAAAACCCAACAAAAGGAGTCTGAAATGATGGACAGCCTGTTAGCAGCACCAACCTGTTGGAGTTCAGAGGGAGTGCTGGCTCTGCAGGAAGCTCGGCATTTACTCAGAGCGAGAACATTTGTGCTACAAATAAACGAATTAATATTTTCTTTGGCTTTCCCAGCATTTGTTTCACGATATAGTTTTGTTTTGAAGGAAAACAATGCCGTGACACAGCCCAGCATTTTTTGTCTTTGGAGCATCGTGTTGCCGGACCGGGCATGAGCTAAGGAGGAGGCTGACAGGAATATAATGAGAGGAAAATGCTCTTCCTGTGGTGTTTCTTTTTGGTCTGGGTTGGAAAAAACCTTCAAGCCCACTTTGTTCCACCCCCTGCCATGGGCAGGGACACCTTCCACTGACCCAGGTTGCTCCAAACCCCATCCAGCCTGGCCCTGGACACTTCCAGGGATGTTTCTCATGTCCTGCTCATTTTTTTTAGTGGTGTGTTACACAAAGTCCTGACAGAGAAATCTTGCTGCCCTTTGCATGTCATGGATCCATCTCGTGTTATTTGGGATTTGGAGCGTTTTCTTTGGCTGTGCTTGAAATCCCAGTGACTGGGTTTAATGGCTGGACTTGGTGACCTTAGAGGTCTTTCCCAAGTCAAATGATTCGATGATTCTGTGGAATGGGAGAGTCAGGATGGATCCAGCACTCCTGGATTCTTGGGGCAGAGCTGAGAGTGCATTTGGACAAGATTTCCCCTCTCAAAGCTCTTCTGGCTGTGAGGTGCACCTCAGCTTCCTTCCAAAAAACATAACTGTGCTGATTATGGAGTGACTTGGTGGTCCTGGCTGGATAAACCCAGGAGGGACTGGGTTGTGAGAGCTGCCTGTGAGGAGCTCGGGCATCTCATGGAGTGCTTCGACAGAGAACAGCAGATCTGGCTTCTCCCTCTGCCTGGATGATGCACTAAACGTGCTCAGCTGAATGCTGCCATCCAAATTTAATAGTAAATAATTTACTTAGAGGCAAGCAAAACACAAATACTGACCCAGGCTGTGAAAAGAGCCACTTGATCCTGACTCAATTGGACACGAATGGCAGGGAAAATTTGCAGGAATAGTTTCAAGCCATGTGTTGCCAGGGAACAGTCTGGTCTCCAAATCACATTATCGATACCTCGGGGTAATAACAGTGAGGAGCAATTGAGGGGAGCCATGCAGGGACATGGCTGCTGTTCCATCTACCTGGTGCTGAGTCCAGAGCCACCCTTGGTTATGGAATGGGATGGAATGGAGGGACCTAAAGATTGTCCTGGCTGATGTCAGGTTGCTTCTGTTGGAAATAGGATACAGGTCCATGTGAGCCTGAAGATTTGTGTTATATGGTTTCCCATCCATAAACATGGTTTCCCATTCATAAACACGAAAACACGTACTATAGCCTACCCAGGCCAATTCCTCTGAAGTTTTCCAAATTCCAAATCTGGGGAGGAAAGGCCCCATTGGCACGAGATGCTGTGTCCTTACTCTGCAAGGAGAGGAAAGCTGGGCAGGACAAAACTGCCACCTCCACTTCCAGTCTCATCTCTAAAATGTGAGACCCCACCGAGGAAGTCAAAATGCAGATCCCATCTGCAGAAAACCCCTCAGACCCTGGTGATCCTCTGTCCTCATGGAGCAACAAATCCTCCTGGAAGAGATCAGTATTTTAGGAGCCTGTAATCAACTTTGCTCCTTATTGTGGGTAATACAATTAAACCCCTCGTGATTCACTCTTTGAAGTGACGCACTGTGATTCCAGGGGCTGATAAATCTCAGGCTGTGTTTCCAGAGCACAGGGAGGATTTCTGTAGGCTGGGATGGTGCCATCCATCGCCTTGTGGCCTCAGCTGTTATTCCAGGATCACGTTGGGGCCTGGCTTGCTGTTAACAGCAGGATTGATCTGCTTTGCTCTTTTGCTGCTCAAGCTGTCAATGACACTCTGGCTCAATGCAGGTGCTTTGAGAGAGTGGGATTCATCATCTTGAACTTCAAGCTCTGAGCCCAGTCCTAAAGGATCCCGTTTTGTAGCCAACAGAGGGAAACCAGGTGTCTTCTGTGTCTGATTTCTATTTATTTTGACAGCTTTTTAGCATCTGTTGGTGCAGAAGTTCCCTTTGAAACAGCTTTTAGTTGGCTTCTGCCCCACCGAGGGCTGCCCAGGGTCTCTTCATCCTTAGCCTTGGCATGGAGAGGTTTCTTTTGGGACTCCACTCTTCCAGCCCTGAGGAGCACTTTGGCACACAGGGAATGATTCTCCAGCTCCTCCCAGGTGGGTCCCACTCAATGCCACCACAGCCACGAGGCAGCTGGACAGACTAAAACAGCTCCAGGAGCTGGAGCCTGAACCCAGACCTGCTCCATCCTGTCCCTGTCTGATATTTTCCCTACTTCCAAAGACAACAGAGGCCTCTGATGGGCTTCCCATGGGCTTTGGCCCCCAGCAGCATCCCCTGGTTCTTGTAAGGACACCCCAGTACCCTCCAGTGGGTGCACAGGGCTTTCACTTCTGCTAGACCTTATTCTACATTTCAAAATAATTCAAGTTACAATCTCAGGGCTTTTCGCACTCCCTGTTTTATTGCGCTTTAAGAATTTCTTCTCTTTAAACAGTGAAAATAACCTCCAAGTTCTGAGCAAGCACCGGGAAGAGAAACAGGGCACATTCCCTCTAGGGGAGGGTCTGGAGCACAAATCCTGGTGGAGCGGCTGAGGGAGCTGGGAAAGGGCTCAGCCTGGAGAAAAGGGGGATCAGGGGGGACCTTGTGGCTCTGCACAGCTCCTGACAGGAGGGGACAGCCGGGGGGTCGGGCTCTGCTCCCAGGGAACAGGGACAGGAGGAGAGAGAACGGCCTCAAGCTGCAGTAGGGGAGGTTTAGGTTGGATATTAGGGAAAATTTCTTCCCTGAAACAGTGGTCAGGCATTGGAACAGGCTGCCCATGGAAGTGTTGGAATCACCATCCCTGGAAGCATTTAAAAATCATGTGGATGTGGCACCTGGGGATGCAGGTCAGTGATGGCCTTGGCAGTGATGGGTTAATGGTTGGACTTGATGACCTTGGAGGTCATTTCCAAACTTAAATATTCACTGATTCTTCTGGTTTATAGCCTGCATTTCTTTTTTTTTTTTTTTTAATATATATATGCAGAAATAGAAAAATTTACTTGAGAGGGCTTAATGAGAACATGGGGTGTAATTAATAGGGAACTGTCAATAAGATCTCATCCTAAGATACTTCAACAACCCAAAAGGCCAAGTCACAGTGCTTCTGCTTACCCAGCTGATGTGGGATTGTGTGTCAGAGGGAGAGGACTCCACTGTGGCTGGAAATTGGGCTGTTCTTCCACATCCTGGCACAAATCCCAATCACCTGAACCTACTAATTCCGTGCTGGCAAATGCCGTTAACAGAACTGCTGGCATCGGCTCCTGTGCGTGCAAGCTCTGCTCAAACATCCCCAGAAAAAGCGGTTTTCTGCACAGCCAGGCAGTGATCACGCTGGCAAACAAGCTGCAAACTGCCCTTCTCGCCCCATAAATAAGAGAAAAATTACAAGCAGCTCCCCCAGCAGCTGAGCTCAGGCTGTTACAAAGTCGGGGTTGACTCCGGAGGGAGCTTATCTTCTTTTCCAAGAAAACAAAGACAGAAAAGACCAGGGAGTGCCAGGATGCTTGGATGCCCTTTGCTGACCCCTTTTCTGTATGGATGATTAGGTCTCCGTGGTTTGAAGCTCCTCAGAAACGCTGCCCAGCTCTCTGAACCGTGTCTGCTCTGCTGGGATCCAAAGGGAAGCGGCAACCGGCCCGTGGATGTTTTCAGTGAGGGAACTTGTCTGGTTCAAACAGAGGATTTGGACATCCTCAGAGAATTGGGAAATGAGCTGGGTGTCTGGGGAGGAGCAGGGATGCAGTTCAGGGCTCCAGATCCTCTGGTACTGCAGTTCCTGTTCCGATCGGAGCCCGGGGCAATAAAACGGAGTAAAGCCTGGCTGCCTGCAGGCCCCTGGATTTCACCTGAGTCATCCTGACTCTTCTGGTAAAACCTGTGACGGGAAACCAAATGATAAATGTGGAAATGTGAAGCATGTTACAGCTGCTGGGGTATTTTTCTATTTTCTTTTTTTTTCTTTTCTTTTTTTCTCTTGCTTGTCTTGGTTAAATGCAGCTCTTGTGTCAGGAGCAGATGGAGCAAAGCCAGTGAGTCACACTCCACACCCCTCCCTGTGACAGCTCCTTCCCCTCCTTATCTCCCCAGCAATTTGCCATTTCCTAGGCACAAGAGGAGGACAATTTGTCCCTGCTGCCTAAAGGACCATTTGGGTGTGAAAAGAGAGGGGTTTGTGGCTCTTTTCTATCTCAGCCATGTGTTTGATTGCAATCCAGAAAATATTAGTCCCCCTGCTCATGCTCGGGTGATGGAGCATTCACCCTATGCTCAGCTGAACCTTCAGACTCAGGTTCCAGCTCATAAAATCCCGGAACAGCTCCAGCTGGAGGGGACCTGTGTTCCCAACATCTGCCCTAGCGTTTATTTGTTCACCAGCTCTTGAACCCGACGTGGGGCTGGGGAAAAAGGGGCTGTTGGCAAAGACAAGTTGTGCTCTGTCTGCTGGGTTTGCCCCAAAAGTGCCCAGGAGGATGCAGGATGCTCAAACCCCCTTTTGGGGTGACATGCCCACAAGTTCCCCACCAAAAAACTTCAGACTGTTTGGTCTTGGTCTTCAGAGTTAGGACATTTCTGGAATCACAGGTGGGAATATGGAAACTTTGGGACACACCAGCCCTGCAGCTGCAAGGTGCCTGCAGAGATCAGGGGTTTGAAGGGACGGAAGCCCACCTGGGATGTGGTGCTGGGAATGATCCCAAAGGAGGGTCAGTCTACTCCTGGCATCATTCTGGTGGCTGCACCCCAACCCCAGCCACCCACAGCACCTCAGGATGGTGATGGTGGCATTCCAGCAGTGCCAGCGAGCAGCTGGGAGCAATGTGCCAACATCGCCCTGGGGGGAAAGGAACCAGCTCCAGGAATTTGAGGGAAAGCAGAGAAAATGGAGAATGGTGCTGGGAGCTGCCGTGCAGGGCATGAACCCACATCCCAGCAGCACCTGCCCCATCCTTCTCCATCCCCTTCCTGCTCACCCTCGGCTTCCCACAGCCCTCCCCCATACTGGGATAATGGATGGGGGCACCCTACAGCAGCTCGGGGCTGGCCCCCCAAATCCCCAGTTTGTGCCTCAGCCCAGGGAATCCCCCCATAACTCAGCCCTCACCTCAGCCCGGGGATCTCCCACACACCGGCAGTCCGGGGGGTGCCCCATATCCTCAGCCCCGGTGACCCCTCCACACCCCCAGCGCACCTCAGATCGCGGGATTCCCTCCTGGACCCCCAGTCCGGGTCTCAGCCCGGGGATCACTGCGGAACCTCCCGTAGGCTGGGGCACCCCCCATGCTGTCACACCTCCTCCTGGGGGATCCCGTATCCTCAGCCCTGGACATCTCC
>VZTX01003737.1:0-12066 GCA_013400915.1 Pardalotus punctatus | reverse complement strand
GCTGAGGTCACTTGATCTGTTCACTCTGGCAAGCGGGAGACTGAGGGGACACCTCATTGCAGTTACAGCTTCCTGGTGAGGGGAAGAAGAGGGGCAGATGCTGATCTCTTCTCTGTGGTGCCCACTGACAGGACTCAAGTAAGTGGTGTGAAGTTGAGTCAGGGGAGGTTTAGGTTTGATATCAGGAAAAGGTTCTTCACCCAGAGGGTGGCTGGGCACTGGAACAGGCTCCACAGGGAAGTGCTTACAGCACCAAGCCTGACAGAGTTCAAGAAGTGTTTGGACAATGCTCTCAGGCCCCTGGTGTGACTCTTAGGAATGGTGCTGTGCAGGGCCAGGAGTTGGACTTGATGATCCTTCTGGGTCCCTTCCAACTCAGCATATTCTGTGATTCTATCAACCCTTAAAGTTCTCTTTGTCCTGGATGCACTTTGCTTTTTGGTAGTAAGATGAGCATTTTATCACTCAGGACTTCAAAATGTTTTAAAATTTTAGGCAAAATAATAGTTTGCTAGAACGAAGTCCATTCCAGTAATTTTTATTCTTGGTAGATCTAAATCAGTTTGCCACAAAAAAGATTGAGGTCAATGCACTAATTGAAGAGAACTTCTATTTATAGGAAATGCTTTATAGTAACTTATCTTTAATGTGTAGAGGTTAACTTTGACTCATTTAAAAAAAGAAAACTATTCTGTTAAGTAAGATTTGTATATATAATCAAGCATATACAGATTTACTCTTGTTGTAGCATTTTTATTTGAGCAGTAATTGAGTCTCTAAAAGCTGATGTGGTTGAAATATTACCCTGATCACCTCCATTTTCTACATGTGCATTTTAGGATTCTCAGTTCAGCCTAAAAGCAAATAGATTCACTTAAATAAACAATATGGGGAAAAAATATGACACCGCTCCCCTGCATACACACAATGGTTATTAAAGGGGTGTTTTAGAAGTCTTTTTCTGATATGGGGTTTGTGGACACTCTAAGCATTATATTAACAGCATATTTATGGGCATTTGCACATGTATCAGACACTACAGCTGGATTTTATATACTGGCCAGTGTCTGTAAGTGGGCTATATGAAGTGATTAATGAGTCAATATTAACAGTATTCTTTACTGCTGTTTATAGTTGGCCTATGAACAACAGCTGCTGTGTTCTCTTAGAACCCAAAGTGGTGTGCGAGGTACTTCAGAAAAGATTCTACCACGCTTTACAGACAGCAGAGAATATCAGACACATTTAATCTTCAGTGTTCTCAGGACCTTTAGCTATGCTTACAAAATAGTGAGCACACGAAGAAAGACAGACCCAAGCATTGCACTGCAATCTGCATGTTATGACTATGAAATCACATTCATAATAATGTTTTTTTATTTTGGATAGGGGTTTTTTTGTCATTGGTAAAATCTTTAAAAGTCAGACTAAAGCAGCCTGTTTAGGGTATGTTTAGTCCTTAGAGATAATATTTTCTTCAGATTCATTTTCAGGGTTTTTTGGGTTTTGGTTTTCAGTGGTTTTTTGGTTTGTTTTTTTTTCCCCATGTAAGAACAGATGGAGATAGTTTTAAAATGGCAGAGTTTTAGTCACAATCTAAAATTACTAACAGGGTGCATATGTGGCCCGATATTTATAGAGATAAATACAGAATAAGGAGATGTGCCAAATATAGGAGGGGTTTTGTGCATTAAAATCCATATCCAAGTCCTGTGTTTCAAGAAAACCTGATCTAATGCATACACTTCAATAAGCAGGAGTCTGTGGCGGTGACCCTGCCTGCCTTCTCTAATGAATCCTATGGGGTTGATTTCCCTCCTCAGGATAGTGAGCCTGAGGAGGAGGGAGAAGGTGAGCCTGGGGAATCCCCCACATTTCCCACCTCTTAAATTGTTTGTCAAGGCTTTAGTTGCACCCCTTTCCCCTCCCAGTTATTGCATATATATTAAGTTACTTTCATATGTATCAGTTGCTAGAAAGTTCTCTTTTCTCTGTACCCCCATGGGTTTGTTTGAATGTACCCCTCCCCTTGTTTCATTTCATTGGATGTTTGTGGTTATGTAATCTTTCCCTGTTGGCTGATCTGTTATTCCTCCCCTTGAACCGCCCCTTTCTGCTCCCTTAAAACCTCCTGTAACGGACAGCCCTTCCTTCTTATGTCGCCACCCGTCGTGTCCTTGTTCTCCTGTTGGGGAATAAAGGCTCAGTCTCCGTGGCGACTGAAACCTTCTTGTCTTCTTTGCCTCTGTGTTGTTCGCTATGTTGTATGAGCCTACTGCCAGACCTGCTGAGGTCCTTGCAGGCAGCTCCAAGCTTACAGCAGGAGTCAGACGTCAGACTAAAGGGACACAAAAGCAGTCTCCTGCCAAGGCATGCTTGTCCACGTCACGCACTGACCAACCGGGCGGTCAAGTGGGCAGCAACAGGAGTCTACAGCTATCACGTTATTTTTAAAAGCTGCACTTCAGAAGGATTCTCACAGTGCAGGTATTTAATCAATATTTAACATTACTTCTATGAAAAATTTTAACAAGCTGTTGAAATAATGAATGAGGAACTCAAACCTATGAAGCAAAGCAGCCCCTAGCCAACATTAAAGAAGCTATCTCAGATTACATCTGTTCTTACGACATGAGCTGAAAATGGCAGAATCAAGTAATATTTCCCTCGGATTTTACCTTGGTGCCACCCTAAGCATGTTTTCAGCAGTCCTGGTCAATTGGCTTTGGACATACTCTCCACTCTGGGGCCTGGATTAAAGACTGAAGGATGAATAGTAGTCTAAAATTAAAAGTTCTTGCTTCTTAATTTCCTAATTAATTCCTCTAAATAAGGAAATATTTGTGTTAAACCCACTATATAAGTATAGATTATAAATGAAAAAATAGAAAAGTAGGCTGGGATGTTGATAGTATTGCAATAGGATTGTTTTCAAATGTAATACTGTATTTTATTTGAACAGTTTCCAAGAAAACATACTGAGAATATCTGTTATGTCAGATCCTAAAAATCAAGATGGGAATGAACTACAACCCTGGTTGTTAACTATAGAGAAGCTCTGAATAATAACTTGAGAAACATATAGCTAGGTGAATTTTAAAGTGTATGGGTAATTCCATGGTTAAGTAGAGTCTAAACATAATGTTTTAACATTAAAGTGTTTAAACACTTCTGCCCAACATACTACCCCATCTTAGTCCTTTTATATATCTACCACACACATTTTTTTCTATCTATTACTACAGCATTTTTGCATCTTGTTAAATTTTATATTGTTTCATTTTTAATGTGTTAGAATGAATTACTTGCACAATTTTTTTCCCTTTTTTCCTGGTGTAGATCAAAGTCAGAGAATCATTAATGTCATAACAATTTTCTGAACAGGAATGGTCTTTTTAGTCAAGACCAAAAAAAGCCTCATGTAAAAAATGTAAAAGTAAAAAAATGTATTTATTGAATTGCTGAATTCTTTTATACTATCTCTGTTTTCAAAATAACTTCCATACATATATTATTAAACTCATAGCGAGTAATTGCCATGTCAGTAAATTGCAACCTTATATTAACACACAAAAAGATTATGTATGTCTGCAGATGGTCTTGCTTTTTGAAGCAGTATGATGTGGAATAGAGAAAAGTCTCCCCATTTGTCAGCTTCAGCTGTCTAATAACTGTTACAAAGAAATCCCATTCTGTTTTTCAGTCACAGACCCAGTGGCCTGATTAGACTTCTGGTGGGTCATATCACCCAGACAGTATTTAATTTTTAATGTTCAAGTAGAAAATGGAAGAAAAAGAAAAAAAACAAGAAGTATATATCCCCAAGTTCACAAATAAACTTCTATGCAAATTCCAGGTTATAGGTGATTTCTAATTTTTTTATAAGTTATCTGTAATGCTATATCACATGTACAGCTCTCCTTCTTTTATCTTCTAAAAGTGCTGTAAATTGCTTTTTCCTCTTCAGTTAAATTTGAAACCACATCTGTACGTGCATCACTGACAAATTAAATGGGAGGTTGTTTTAAACCTTAGCTGAGAATCAAATTAAGTCTATTTTCAATGGAAGAAAAACAAAGTAAGTTTCTTCTTTCAGCAAAATTAAAATACTATCATGTTGTCAGGAACATGAGTAAAACAGGCAGATGATTTTCGAATTTGTCAAGGTTTCAATTAGTCCTAACTGTTACTGTAATAAACTCTCTAGGGCCTGACCTGCTAAAGATGAAATAAGGTTTCTGGGCCATATTTTGCCTTTCACTTATGTGAAAATAATTCCAACCTTTCTGTATTTATTTATAGATATCTGACAATTTTCAACACACAGTCTCAGGACCGGAAGAAAACATATGATGTAATTTGGACAAACTTATGTTTAATTTGACTCAACCTCTAGAGCCTTTCTTTTATTGTAAATTACCATTTTTCTCTAAATTTCTTTCACTGATTAAAAGCTGAAATCAGATCTTTAATTGTCACTGTTGAGGTGGATGCGACATGTAAGGACTCAGGACAACAGCTTCCAGTCAAAGAAAGGAACATCGCTTTATTTTACAGTCCTCTTTTGTACCTTTTTCTAATATTCATGTCATACATCCATTGGCTCTCAAATCACCACCCCACAATGTCATTGGCACCTATAGTTAGAACAATAACTCACAAAAACACCAGCTGGACATATCTTTGATATCTTGTTTTAAGATTCCTGCTTATTTTGATCTTGTTTTGTGTTAGAATCGGTGCCTGAGAACCAAGGCAAGTGAACAGTTCCCATGCAAGTTAGCTCTCACTACAGGACAGCAGTTCCCACATTTAATACCAAGCCCAGGCAATCAGTATACATCTAATTTATCCAAAATAACCTCTAGTATTCACTTTTTACAACTGCGGACAGGGATCTCACTCCTTTGCCTCCAGTGCTATTTACCCTAGTGAAAAGCACCTATAAATGGAGATGAAGTTACAACACAAAAACCTTTTGCACTGGAATGTACCAAAAAAATCAAAACCAAACCCGCTTTGGTATTTTACTGCATATAGCTAGCTCCTTTTGAAATTAATTAGATACTTACCAGACTCTGAGGTTTTTCCCCAACTACTGGGAAATCTGTGTTTGGGCGAGAGTGATGCAATCAATGAAAATGCTAGAAAAATTAATCATTATCACTTACCAAGATTCCTGTCTCTAAAGTGATATTTTAAACTTCATCATAATCCTTTTTATTTATGTTATGCGACTCCCATTTTGAAAGCTGCATTTACTTCCACGACAAGGAAATAAAGGGGAGTGAATACAGTAGAGCATCTGTTTAAGAACTGTGATTTGAGAGAATACATTCATGACACAATTTAATTGCTTTATGTTCATATAACAATGTGTCATAAAGTTAATGGGTTTGAGTTAATGTTCTCCTTACATTTTCATTGGAAGTTACCAGTATAGGAGCATGGCACAAATATTGAACATTAAAGATAGTATTTCTGAGAGCCAGATGAGTGCCAAGTTCTGGAGCCAATGAATGTATGTTTTCGGGCAAAGTTGTGTTCTATGCAATTTCCACAATTATTTGTTCTTTTGTGTCAAAAAACCAACATTTTCCTTTATTTTTAGAAAATATTTGAAAATGTTGCCATATTTTCTGATAGGAATCTTTATTTGTCACTGATCACTGCATTGTTGTCCCACTTAGTCAAAATTTGCTCAGTTAGATGGTGCCTTCTATGTAATACCATGCTCTATCTTCCTTAATCAATGGGTATTGGGTTTATCCCCAGCCAGCAACTAAGTGCCAAGACGTCAGTCAGTCAGTCAGTTAGTCAATCACTCACTCACTCTCTCATTCACCCTGCTCCTCTAGTGGGAGAGGGAGGAGAAGTTAAAAAAAAAGTAAACCTCATGGGTTGACATCAAAACAGTTTGATAACTGGGTGTATTTATTTGGTATTTATTAAGAATAAGGTATGAATGTTTGGAGTGAAGCTATGCGAATGGAGAGCACTGAAAAACTTATGCTGAATTATATTTACAGAGATAAAACCTATGAAATCAACAAAGAAGAGAAGTCCAAAGTAAATAGGGTGAGCAGAATTCTATCTTTGTCATAAATGAAAAGTGTTCAGAAAAGACTGCAATTTCTTTTACTTATCTTGTTTATTCATCACACTGTATCCTGAAAAATAAACTGAAACTTGCTGTTACAGTCAATACTGTATCTAGAAAAACATCTAAGCTGGAACTAAAATATTCTATGACAGATCCTTTGCAGAGAAGCAAACAGAAGATTTGAAGTATTTTTCAGGTCTGATTAGGGCTCCTCTGTTGGGGTATGGGCCTTAGAAACATTATAGTCCATTTCCATGAGAATCAGTAGAAGGACAGCTGTGGTTAGTAAGAATGCTGATTGTGTAGAAACAAAGAAGTATTAGAAATAATTCAGAGTAAGTGGGAATAAGGAAGAAGTTGCAACATTTAGAGGATAACAAGAATACTGAATATATGGGAATAAGGAAGAAATTGCAACATCCCAAAGACAAAGCAGAATGTGGAAAGAGGGAGACATCAAAACTCCTGACCAATCAGAACATCACAACGTGTGCGTGGACACAAGCACGCAGCCAATGAAAAGTGTCTATTTGTTCATGTGATTGCATGGATGGTAGTAATTTTAGTATATAGCTATGCTGATTTGTGCAATAAACCGGCTATCTGAGCATCAATAATGGTGTGCAGTAGACCGTTTTGCATGGATCCCAACGCTCCTCAACATAGTTTTATCAACTGTGTGATTTCAAAGGAAATGTGCTGATTTATAGTAGTGCCACAGTCCAGTACTCTCTGACTGGGTCCTTTTAGATAGTCCACATAGGGAAGGCTGTATTTAATGTAAAATTTACTTATTTGAAAATGATGTCACATGGGATTTCTGTTTTACTAGATAAATGAAATGAAATAAAATTATAAAACAATGAAAAAAATGTGCTGAAAACACAATACAAATGTAGGTTAGTCAGTCACTCCATGTATCATTCCATGATGCGTCATGGTACATTAATGGGTACATTGTCTTTATCCATCTCTCGTGAGCCTTTTTCCATATTAAGGTTTTATATGTCAGTAACAGGTACAGCTGGTACTGCAATTTTATTTTCCTACTGCCCTCTTTCACATTTTCTGGGAGGAAAAAAGGTAATGAGACTAGAATGCATAACTCAGGCCTGCAACCTATCAACAGGAGAAAAAGAGAGAAAAGGAGGTAAAATTTGAAAGACTGTTTTCTTTAGTACATATCTATTTCAGTGGAATTAGGCTAGGTGAGGCTGCTCTGCATCTTTTGTGTTTAAGGACTGTTGTATTGATTTAGACCATTGGCCAATAAATTGCCTTCAGTAGTGTCCCTCTCTCCAAGGCGTGTTACCAAGTGATGCATCTGCTGGTGTTCCTTCCCAGGAATCAGTGGTTTTGTGACACCCTGAGTCAGGTGATCACGTTCATTAGTCCCTATGGAGTTCTGTTCTACTAACTGGCCTAATCATTCTTTTTTCAGATTCATTTGCACTTTTGGTATTAATAACTTCCTGTGGAAATCAGTTTCACATTTTAATGTTAAACATACTGTGAAAAAGCCTTTCCCCCTTAAAAAAAGCCCAGAAAAAAATGCTGTCTGCTCATTTCAATGGGTGCAAGCCAGGTTTTTTTGTGCTAAAAAGAGTAATGAATAGCCTATACTTACCTTCTCTACACCATACATAGTTTGGCAGGGACAAAGAGCATCTATTTCTCTTATCCTTAATTTTCCAGGTTTTACAGTTCCTTTTCTTCTAAAACTCATGCCATAACTTCAGCCATAGTTGTTACTCTTTACATTTTTGTGCTTCAGTGTTTTGAAAAAGGGTTGTAATGCATATGGTGTTCAAGATATGACAGTACCATAGTGATATTTTCTGGTTTATTCTTTGTTTCTTCCATAACATTTCCTAGATTTTTGGACTGAGCTGCCCACCATTCCTGGCAAAATTGTGCTATAATGAGTAGCTCTCAACTGACAAACCAGGGTCCAGCGTGCTTTTCCTTTTGTTCATCATTGTGCATTTTTCATCTCTGCATTTCCTCTGTTGTACTATCTTCTAGTCAGTTGATTTCAACAACCATTGGTGGGGATCTTAGTTTTGTCTTTGCAAAATTTTGTAGCAGCAGCCACCTTAGTCACTGTACTGAGTGCAGGTGCCCAGGTACTGGCAGCAAGTGGCTTCAGAGGCACCTCTGAGAGGAGAGGGCAAGGCTGCCCCACACGGCTCCAGCTCGGTCCAGTTGACCCCCTTTTAGGGAATGTCTGAGTCCTTCAACCAGAGTGGTCATGTCTTTGTGGAAAGATATGTAAGGAAGGGAAAGAAACAGTGGAGAAAGAGAGGAGGAAACAAAGCAGGAGGGAGAAACAATGGTGGGAGCACTATGGTTAGAGGAGGAGGAGGTGCTTCACTAAAGGGCCTGCAGCTTCCAGGATACCCACAACAACATAGAGGAGAACTATGAAAAACAAGGAGCAGCAACAAAGAATATATGGATCCCAAACACCCTGTGCCACTCAACAGCCTCACTGAAGGGAAAATGCATAACTTGTGTGCTATTAGATGTGAGGAGAGCAGTCTGGAGTCAAAGTGAGCCTGGGAGTACGGGGGAGCTGTTTTTCCCCATGTGTTTTTGGTTTTGTTTCCCTTAAAGATCTTACTCACTTCAGATTCAGACAGAGGATTGAAATATCAGAGACAGGTGGGATAGCAGCCGGGAAACACCCTATTGTGAAAAATTACATTTTCAGCTTTATAAAGACTGCTAATCTGTTGTTAAAACATAAGAAGATGGTCTTTTTATCGTAAGAAAGGTAAGTTTTTCTAAACTGTCTTTATTGATAGATATGTTAAAATTTGCTCTGAGAACAGTACATTATCTGGCTCTTCCTTTATTTCACTGAATTCTCTTTTTTTTGTTGTCATTTCAAATCATTTCCCTAGTAAGTAAACCAGACTCAACAATCCTCCTTAAACCCCTTTTAAGGTTGATGTTTGTTTTTGTTCTGATACTGAGGCTTCATGAAATTACATGGTAACAAATTATCACTGATAATTTTGCAGCTCCATGTTTCAATTGCTTTCTTACTTTTGAGTGACTCTTCTGGTTTGGATGTTGAGGATTTATTACTGTGTATTTCATTGATTAGATTAATTTAATTAATTTCATTCATTTGGTGATGGCACTGATTAGATGCTCTTTTTAGGATAACACATTAGATTTTTTCCTCAGAAAAAATGGTTCCAGGGTGAGAACTTGTGAAGCAGCTCTATAGATTATTCAAATACAGAAAAGATTTTAAGTATCTCATCTCTTCACTCTGATGCCTGCATTCTCCATTTATTAGCCCCTTCTCTAATGCAGCATAATGTCAGTGTGGAGAAACACTAAGTTAGGCTGTATAGCCTGGACTACCCAAGAATGCAAAAATGTCTGTCAGCACACTTAGCAGGCCACAGCCCATCCTGGGTTATGTGGTTGCTCAGTTCTTCTGTTCACTTTAAAGCTGATGCAACATGTCCTGCATTCTTGATTTTCACATTTTTTGTCTTTCAAGACAAGAAATGCAGTCCTACATTCTTTGAAGGACAGAAATGAGAATTCCTACCCTTCCTCAGTGGAGAAACAATGAACTACTAGTGATACATTGTCTTAAAAACTGATAAACAGATCTTAGTAGGGTCGACAGATGACACACTACACAAGGATAACAGATAAGCCTGAAATGAAAGGGTCCTTCAGCCTGAGCTCAGTTATTGAGTCAGAATGTTGGAGTACATTTGTTATTTTAAAGTGGACTTAAACTTGCTCCCTCATTTATCAAATCTCATTGGATCAAGTCAGACAGGCCTAAAAAGAGTGGTAAGACCATTTCCAGACAGACCATTTATCTGTCAAAAAGAAGCAGAGCAGTCTTACCACCAGCCCAGGCCTCTCTAAGCATGCAGAGTTGGTAAGACAGCTAAACCCAAGAAATTTGAATGAGAAAGGGGCAACTAAAGTAATCTGACATGAATAAACCTGCTCTAGTGTGGATGTACTGCCCTGAGAATTCCCTCTTTCTTATGAATCCTGTGAGAAACATAAAGATAAGCTGAATTCTTCTCACTCTTTCTGATCTATGTTTTGGAACTGAGTGCTGTACAGGCTTCAACCAATCACCTTGGGGGGTGGGTAAATACTATCCAATCACAATTAGTCATGTGGCATGTATAAAAGGTTATTCATAACAATAAATCTCTCTCGCTCGCTGTTCATCTCCGTGTTCACTATGTCGTTCTTACTCCCGCCACAGCAACACTCTAGAACTTTATATTCAATTCACAAGGCAGGCTTTCAGAATAGTGTCAATATCAAATTGTCATTTACTACATTCAGATCAGGATTCCTCTTCCATCTAAACAGGAGATGGAGACCATCTGCTCTTAGTGTGCACAATATACCTTTATATGGGCTTTCCAAAGATCTTAGTATCTATTAATAGCTTCATTTTACCTGAACAGCAGATTGTTTATATACAAGACCTATATTAAAATAAGCAGATGATGCTAAGTGTATTCCAGCTAGAACCAATACTCAAAAATTATTGGTTCTGTGTGGACTCTGTTAAAACTATCAAAATTGAAAATGTAAGAAAATAAGAACACCTGTCACATTTAATAAAGGATTATCCTTATTTGGGAGCAATCTAACTCATTGAAAAATATTTATAGCGTTAACATTCAAGAATTTCGATTTACTAGTGAGAAATTTGAAAAGAGTGATGATTTATTATCTTTCGTGACATTTAACATGACATTTTAAAAATGTCATTAAAAATGTTACTAAATTGTCATTAAAATGTCATTAACATGTCTTAAAAAACATAATTTCATTGCCTTCACACTTCATTTTATGTATGTACATGTAAGTTGAGTGTCTCCAAAATAATGTAAAATGTCTTGTGGAATGTTTTTAAGTAGTTGCCTGTGTTGAGTATTTTGTGAAGGTGTTTTTTGTTTGTTGGGTAGGGGCTTTTTAGTGTTTGTTGGTTTTGTATGGGGTTTTGTTTGTTTTAATTGGTTTGGGGTTTTTTTAGGGATGGGTGGGTGGACTTTTGTGTTGCTTTCTCTTAGCCTGTTATAATATATAAATCATGTTATTGTTTGCATAAGTCCATAAGAATATAGATTCATTCTTACAAATGAAAGAGAATTAATTGAATGATCAAGCCACTAATGCTCATGATAGTCTGAAGGACAGTTAACCAGCAGTTAAGTTAGGGTCAAAACATCATCAGTCAGAGAAACAGCTTTCAGCAGCAGTTTCACTGTCTGTTTTACCTCACAGTTATCACAGAATGCAAATCTGTGTATCATCATAGAAAAATATTGATATAATGTTATCATTAGTGAGACAAGGTAACTGTTTTTCCCAAGGCAAGCACTCTAGAGCTAGGAAATACCACTATCAAGCTCCTCAGGCCTTAATTTAGTTCTCATAGATCCTAGGGAAAACATGTTAGTTATTCCCTAACTTTTTCTCCTACTTCATTCAGTGTGGCATGGTCGCATAGATGTCTGGAATGAATGAAGTAGAATATTTTGTGTGAGGATGGGGCAAGAGAAAGGCTATGTTCCAGTTATGACATCACTGTCCTGGAAAGTTAAATCCCTCTTCAATTGGCCCTAGGGCTCCTTCCAGTAAACACCACCTTATTTACTGGGAAATACAGTAGAGATCCTGTGGCTATGCTGGTGCAAAATATATCCCAGTTCTCAGGGCTATAGCTTGAGTCTACAGAGTTGTCATGTGTTATAGGATTTCTCTTAAACCTTGCAGGGTTTGGCATGAACAGATTAAGATTTGTCTGTCAGAGCTCATTCACTGACAATGCTAGGGATGGCAACAGGGGGCATCTTTGAAAGAGGAGAAGAAGATGGGGAAAGGGATTGGAGGGATCTGGACCTGGGAATGGAGGGATCTGGATCTAGGATTGCAAATCAAATGGAGCAGGACAC
>VZTX01003736.1:8676-30226 GCA_013400915.1 Pardalotus punctatus | reverse complement strand
AAAAAAAAAAACAAAAGGAAAATTTGTAGCTGATCTCGTTTGGTCTCTCTCCTGTTCCCTTTTCATCAGGGTGACGATCTCACACTGGCAGTTGCTGGCTCCTCTCTGTAAATCTTTAAATTTCTTATATAAGAAGTGCACAAAAGTTTCAATTTTATTCTTACTGAGCCAGCATTACTGAATATGCTAAGACAAGCCCTGTTAACCATATTTATATTGCATCCAGATTTTCTGTTGGGACTTTGCAGTAGCCTTCAGCATAGGCTCCCAGCCAGTATGAATTTGGTTACACTCTTCTGCCATCTGGATGTGAAGGAAAATTTAATTCTTAAAACTGTATCAGCACCACAGTCATTTATTAGCCAGGTCATTATTATTGCAATATGATGGATAAAAGACTGGCCAACATGGTAGTACTGAAGGAGACAGTGTCACTGTCTTTCTGGTAACTTGCTGGGCATTTTGTTTGAAGTAGGTGTTACTTCTCCTATGTTCCCCTTCTTCCTAGAAGACATGACCCACCTTCCTGTCATGTTGAGCAGAAGGTGCTTAGCTCTGTGTATTCTGCCCAGGTCTCTGTGAAATCCACAGAAAGACCGCTGGGAGTGAAGTGGGCACTGTATCCCCATGAGACTGCTGAAAAGGAAGACGCACAGGTCACGAAGCAGTAGGCAGGAATGGACCTACTGCCAGCATATACTACAGAGTATGTGTGGGTGAGTGCTCCTGCATAGTGTCATGGTTTAACCCCAGCTGACAACCAAGCCCCACATAGCCATCTGCTCATTTCCCCACCAGTGAGATCTGGGAAAGAATCAGAAGGGTAAAAGCTAGAAAATGCATGGATTGAGATGAAGTAAGTTTAATAGGTAAAGCAAAAGCTGTGCACACAAGTCAAGCAGCACAAGGAATGAATCCACTGCTTCCGATGGGCAGGCAGGTGTTCAGCCATCTACAGGAGAGCAGGGCCTCATCACATGTAATAGTGACTGGGGAAGACAACGGCCATCAACTCTAAACATCCTCCCTCCCCTTTGTTCCCCCCATTTTATATCCTGAGCATTATGCCTTTAGTTGTTGGGGTCATCTGTCCTGGCTGAGTCTCCTCCCAGCCTCCCAAGAACCCCCAATTTCCTCCCCAGTGTGGAAGCATGAAAAGCAGGAAAGGCCTTGGCACTGTGCAAGCCCTGCTCGGCAATAACAAAAAACATCTCCATCATCAACTCTGTGGTCAGCACAAATCTAAAATGCAGCCCTGTATCAGCCACTGGGAAGAAAATTACCCCAGCTAAAACCAGCAAACATGGGAAGGTCTTGTCTCCTCTATACTACACTAGGATAGTGGTATTTATTGTTATTTAATGAAATTACATGTATGAGAAATACTGTGTATGAAAGGCTTTGCACAGACAGCATATGCCGTCTAAAGCCCCAAATAAATTATATATACAGTCTATAAAATTGCCTCAAGTAAAATGACTTTTTGATGCCAGTAACTGGTTGGAAAAGAAAGGTCAAAATTTCAGTATTTCCCACAATACTGCACTTCATTAGTAGCCAATATCTATTTTAAGTCCAAGACATCAGAAAGGAACAAAAATTCTGAGACTATATAGTTGCAGAGAGATACAATTCTTCTGCTCATCCAACTGAGCAGAAGAAACCCACTGATGTACACTGGATGAAAAAAATATGTTAATTTTTCCAAAGAATGAGCAAAAGGTGGTAAGATGATTGGTAAGGCCACACAGTGATTGACAAACAGAGGTGACTGTGTGCAGACACAGAGAGACTTTCTGGAAGACAGTCTGAAGAACAGAGAAGATAGAGATTACAGTAGTCTACAGTGTAGGTTAGAACTGGAGGAGGATGGAATACAGGAAGCTGCCACATTACCTAAGAATTTGTCAATACTACTGAAAAACAGAACATGGAGGGCCAACTCTGAATAAGAAGGATGGCCCACTAAGCAACATAACCACAGGGAAAAATCAGAAGGGCCTGATTGAAGGACAAGAAAAACAGGGACATGTTACCTGCACTGATGACCAAAACAGAGAAACAAGCAAAAGGTGGTAATAAGAAAGAATGAGGTTTAGAAATAGAAAGTTTCTAATGTGTAAAACTACACACATTTTTCTGGAAATGAAAGGAAATATCAGAGATAAGAATGCTTAGGGAGTAGGCCTGAGTATGCCAGAATGAAGGAAATAAAGAATGGTGTGACTTTTCTCTTGTGGTCTAATGTCCCCTAGTCATCATAGACACATACACACACTTCCAAGGAATTTAAAAAGTAAATAGATACTATTTAGGTTCCATTGCTCAGAGTGAAACCCACTGATTACCAAAAGAGGTAATGGCAGGTATAATGTGACAATAGACAAGGTTCTAAATAAGCATAATAATGAAAATTTTGAAATAAATATCAACACATAGCTGAAGTTTTGTTAGCCATACAAAGCTAAAGAGTGCAAAAGAAAGTAGTGGCTCTTCTAGTCTGTAGAGCTGCAACTTATACTTAGTATTGTCTAGACATAGGCCCACGATTAGAGAAAAGTACTCTCTGGTTTCATTAAGAGGCTTTGTTTGGAGGCAAAAACAATATGCCTACTGGGACTAAAGACAGTGGCAGACAACTACTGTTCCAGTCCAAGAAACAGCAAGTTAGATATGGCAAAAACACGGGCAAATTAGTAACATGTATGCAAACCAATCTGCTGTAATTCTGATTCTGTGAGCCATAATTTCTATGACAACTTCTTATCAGTGTAGCCACTAGTGCTTAAAGGAATATAATGCTTTTTAAAAAAAATCACATTAAGGGTATTGTTGTACCGTCTGTTGTATGTTTTTAAGTTTTTTCTGCTACTCCAAATGCTGATAAAGATGGATAGATTCAGAATTTCCATTTTCCAACTGAGTTGGAGGCTGCATAGTCACCCGAACATTTCTGTGAAGCTAAAAGTGAAATATATTATTTTTTATTACTTTGATTACTAGAAAATAACAGACGCAAGTAACAGCACTTCTGGTAAGCAGCACTCCATCGTATATAATCCTAGATAAGTATGTTATCTATACAAAGAAAATTTTTACCCAAGTAAGCTTTAAAACAGTATTCATACAGAGGTATTATTCAATAGGAAAAGAAATCTATTAACATGATGCAAAGAAAAAGCAAATCATGTTCTCTCAATAAATGGACCAGATAAGATGCCCATTATTGATTTAGTCTGGGATACTGGAATACTAAATCTTCTGCTGTATCCAGGCACAGTTTATCTTTTGGAACTCTCACTGTGATGTACTTTTACATTTAAAAATAAGAATCATATTTAAGAGAAAATACCTATATTCACATAGCCAGGTTTTCTTTAGCTACTGAGAGGAATTACTATTTTTTGCTGAAATTTTCTTGCATAATATTGTCTTACAGATTTAATATTTCCTTCCATTGGTGTCCCCCAGGCATTGAAGCATCGCTATTTTGTCCCTCTACAGTGTGATTTGATGACTTGCCCAAATACAGGCCTTCTAATTTCTCCTTCTATTTCAGAGATTGTTTCCTATGTGTATTTACTATTTTGTAAAATATTTTCAAATAGAAAGGTCAGCCTCTCACTACACAATGGCAGGATAGAGGAAAAAGGACTATGACTGAAAATGTTTTCTTCCCAAAGTCAGTCAGGGGAGCATGAGTGTGACCTTGGACCCACAAACAACATTTCACCCATAATATAAATCAATATAATAGCTATTTCCCCAATGCTGTATGTCACAGATAGAATAGTATTTTGTGAAGCATGAGGTCAGAACCACCCTCTAATAAATACTGTACAATTGGGTAACTACTTGTGGCAGGCTGAATGACCCTTATGTATTAGACTACATTTCCTCTGTTTATTGTCATACCAAGAGGTTTCAGAATGAAGTGGGTCGCCGTGATCTGGCAGACTTATGTAGTATTAGCACCAAAAAAAAAAAATGTTTAAAATGGTGCCTGAGCAAGCTGAGGCTTTAGCACCAAGCTTCCCTGTATTAGTTTGAAAACAAACCAGTGGGAGATCACAAGTCAGGATTAAAATTTATCAGGAAAATTAAAAATAAGCGTAATAATACAAGGAAAAAGCACTGACAGTCAGATACAACCTGACACCCTGTTAGGGTGGTGGTAGCAGTCCAAATGAAGTAGTTCAGTTGAAGTGGTGATCCTGTGGAAGGTCTGGTCTCCTCCTGAAGGTCCGGTGGTAGCTCTTGTCCTCTGGGAACACAGCAGACACTGCTCACTTGGGCACTTCGCGGCCAGGTTATATCTAGGTGGGAATGCTTGGCTCCTCCCTCCTGGGTGGAGCATCTCACAACAGGATGAGGTAAATCCATGAGCCATGGGGTGGGTTCTTGATGGCCCATTGTCTGTTATCAGGGGTGAGTCATAGCAGGAGATAACAGCTAATGCCCCACAACTGGTGGTAATAGAATACTTAAATACATCTCTATTGCAACCTACAACATTCCCAAAGCTGTTTTTAAAAAAATCAAGGTTTTTGGCAGGAATGTTACAATGTACTGCAAAATATGAATAATCCCATTAGCACAATACATGATCAATTCTTCAGATATGCCAATGAGTATTCCCTATTTATAGTAGACAAAAACAGAATTATGTACATAGATAATAAGAATTCATAGACCCCAAGTTATCTTCTTGATCTTCTTGAATGTTCCTGGAGGTTATACGAATATTATCATTTAATCCATAAAGCTACAACAATTTAAGAAGCTACTGTCTTCCGCTGCTTGCTCTGCTCCTCATGTATAAGCGTCTGCAAAAGTCTTAGCCATCCACAGGGGGCCAGAGATGCAAAGACTGTATTTGAAGCTGCTGCTGGATTATTCAGAGGTCATTTGTCAAAGTACTGACATCTAAATTAACTTGGTTGGATGACACCTTAGAAAAGATAAAAGACTGAATAACACAAAGGATTTTCTAAATCATGAAATACTGCCAGAAAGCACATGCAGAATATTGGATAATTTTGAGCATACTTCTAAAACAGATTATGTGGTCAGGAGTCACATGGTCAGGATGCAGGACTGGTCAGGGGAGACATGTGTCAGGATGACACTCACTAGGAATACAAAGAGTTACCTGAAAATAACAAAAAATTGGAATTAGTTTGCAGCATGCAACTACATATATTCTTCTACGTGTAGCTATACCTCATTCCCTGAATAAAGTGGAGGAAACTCTACCCATGAGCTAATATAACTGCTGTCTTGGCTACATATTTCCTTTATCTTGTTCAGTCCCATTATACCATATTGTAGTAAGCTCAGAAAACTAAAGCAATGAAAAATATTAGTATCAATTTTTTAGTATCTGTATCTAGTCTTCACTGGTATATTTCCACCACTGTTTGGGTCATAAAATCAAATTGTTTTTTTTTCCTGTGTTTTTCAAGAGATGTCTAGTGTTACCTATACCAAGTATCCAAAAACCACTGGTGAGAGTGAAAATAAAAATATATATTTATATTTGATTTTTGGTTTTTTCGGCCTTAGATCATATTTGGGCCATATTTTTATACTTTGGGAGAGAAGTGCTAAAAGCACAATAAGAAACAACCCTAGAAATTCTTACGTAATCAAGGGACTCTAGAAGGAGTTTTAAGGAAAGTAACAGGGATCTTCCCATAAAATTGTGAGAGCTGGTAATAATTAAATTTCATTTTCTGGAAAAAAAAAGAAAAAAGGAATGTAATTATTCTTGGCAAACCCTAACACTCTATTAGAATGTTGCTTATTTACTTTTGAATTGAAAATAAAGTGTAGCAAGAATTCTATTTCAACTTTTTTAAAATTTGAAACTGAATATGATCTGACAACTCCCTGTCCACCTCACAAATAAGTAAGCATGAAAAGCTATCCTCTGAACCCTCACTGTCTGGCTTCAGACATAATTAAATTCTTTTATATGCTTAAATAAATTCTTATCTTGTGCACATTACTAGGATACAGCTGCTGAGAAAATTAACCAAAATAAATGCATTTATCGAAATTCAGTATTAAAACCCTCCTTTATTTCTGCAGGAATTATCCTCTGTTTTGGAATGATTCCAGGTAATTTTAAAAGCAAATGCAGTTTGCATTACAATATTTCCTTTTTTTTTTTTTTTTGAAAGTACACATATTTATGTCATATTTATTCTTAAATATTTTCTGTCTCTAAAGGAAGCAACTCTGTTGAGTAAAAAGTGTGTCTAAAAACTTAAATCAACAGATATGGAGTTTTACTTTATTACTCTAAAATCAACCACAGTAGGAAAGGAAAGTTCAAATGCACAACTTTGCATCACTGCCAAAATACACGTGCTCTATCTCGATGAATTGAATCAGTTGAATCCCACTGTGATGATGGAGTTCAGGCTGCAAGGAGAGTTCATGTTGGGCTGAGTCTGCAGTACCACCCAAGAATGCAATGTGCAGTATCTGTTTTGTATTCCCTTGGGCTGGGAATTTATAGCAAACAGTGCTTTTGGCAACAGTGTTAGCAACTGAAATACTGCAGCACAAAGTGCCCTCCCAGTAACTCTTAGCTACTGCCACAGTATGCACAGATAATAAAAATAGAATCTTGCTTGTTCATCTGAAATAGTTTCTGAATTCAAGTGATTGTAAATAACTGTAACTTAAACCTTCTGGTCAACTGAAAATCAGAAACAAACAAACAAAAATATGTTTACCTCAGAATTTCAAGCAAAAGAAATCTAGCAAAAGAATTGAGGCAAGAGGAATATCCTAACAAGATGTCAAAACCTCCCTGTCTTAGAGTGGGAGCAAGTATTTTTTTCTTCCTTAAAAGTTAGTGTATGTAAAATAATAGACAACATTAATTTAAGCATATTGATAAAACTAGAAAAAGGGTTTTAATTGCTGCGAATGTTTTTCGACTAAACTAACAATGCTAATACTTTCTTTCAATTTGTTTATTTTACTAAGGTATTTATTTTTTTTTTAAGACAGTATGAACTGTTAAACAAAAACCTGATCATATGGCTTGGCTCCATTCTGAGCAAAAACATTGCTGGGTTTTGATTTATGCCCTATTTAATATCTGTAGTTTTATCAATGCTACTGCTGTGCACTCTGCTGTGACTTTGCCTGACTACACCTTAACCTCTCTGTCATGTAAAAGAAGGTAAGCGGTACTTCCATGAATTTTGCAGCTTGCCTAAGACATTAACTTTAAAATTTCTATTCAAAATTCCCTTATTATTACTGAATGACAGAGGTTTGAAATATAGCAATTTTTTAATGGAACCTGAATTTCTTATTTAATTATTTCCAGTACTTTTAATTTGTCCCCAGTCAGAAAATCAGTTTATTTCCGTGCATTGTGCAGCAGTGTGCAATACTAAAACAAACTGTTGCAAACCTGATTTCTAATATTAAAAATGGGTAATTGTAAGAAATTTCCATATGTTCATGGCTCTTGTGTTGTATGCGTATACATGAATGCAATGAGAGGATGTGTAGGTGTATATTCTCAGCTGCGATCCCTAGGGTTAGGGAGTGTCTCATCTGTGTCCTCTGCATACTCTAAGAAGCTGGGGTGGTCATGGACAGTGTTGCCCTTCCAGCAACCACTCCTTGGGTTAACAAGGGTATTGTGGCTTACTTACTGAGCCTGGGTGGTCACGTACACTTCACACCCTTTTTCAGGGTGATGGAACTCAACCCTTCATTTTCCATGCAACCCATCCATAACCAGGTGACTCTTCCAGTTAGTCTATGATACAGGCTACACACCTCATGCAAGGTCAAAGCTCAACTCCTTTCTGGGGTTTAATTTCACTAAGAAACAAATTAAGAATGAAACAATTAATTCCCAGTACTCAGCTAAACCCATCTCCTCAGTTTACTACAACACAAACCCAATCTGCCTCTGCCACGACAGCCAAACTAGAATCCGCTCCCCCCTCTTAATGACCTTCAGCTGTCTGCCCTTCCCTCTAGGTCGCCCATTGCTGGCAGGCGGTATGGGGTGGGGAAGACTTCATCCCCACGTTCAGGACACTGTTAATCACCTCTTCCCTCTGTGCTTTGCTCGGCTGACATGCTCTACTTTATATTAGTGGCTTGTATTTTTCATTGCCTTGAAGGGTGTAGTGCTAAGGTCTGTGGCCTCATTTAAAAGACGATGAAAAACTGAAGCTTTCTCAATGGCAAAGTTAAGTGGAAGAACGACTTCCAGGGCCACGTTAGAGACTCCTCTGGCATCATGATGTAGCACTTCTGGGGAATGTAACCTGTTGATTGATGTTTACCCAGCCTATAGGCACAGCATAGTGTTCAGTAGAAAAGTATGCAGTAAACCAATGCAATAAAATCAATGCATTTTAGAGGCTATTTGGTTCTACCCCTTGTCTTTTCAGGAGCAAATCAGAGCTCTGCTCTCTTACTCTGTTTATGAAAATAAAAAGTGAATTGTGCTAGTAGTAGAACTCCAGGCCCCTACATCAGTGAATCTAGGCTTTCATGCTGACCTTTTCCAGCTCTGCTTTTTCAAAATTTGCTAATTCAATATGAATATGTTACAATGGTAAGAATGAGGTCTGAAGCAGTATTTTTGTATTACAAGCAGTTGGAAACAAAAAGAGTAATTTTGGTCAAATACTTTTTTCACCATTTTTAAAACTCTAAATGGTCTGCCTGTTCTCTTGGTTATGACAGGTGATCCAATATCAGATACTACTTCTCCTTATAGACCTTGCCACTTTTATATCCCCATTCTTCCTATAACTATAATCATGTTAGTATAGACAGCTGTCACAGAAGTGGAAAGAATGTCCCCTGCAGCGCTGAATGCACACACAAGCAAAAACCACAAAACCAACCCAAACCTACATCACAAAACCTCCAGAAACTTTTACTGGAAGCAAGTATGTTTTGAATTCAGTGTCTAAACAAGATCTAACATATTTCTAGAGTTATAATATGTTCTTGAGAAACCTACAAATTACTAAAACACTGAGGATGTTGCCAAAACCTGCTAGAAGTAATTTCAGCAGTTTTGACTTCTTTTCTTCATTGTAGCTGACAAGCATCTTTCAGAAAGTACCTGTTTGATGATGCTGTTTCATAACAAACTACTGGTGACAAACATGAACAGCCGACATAAAAATCCAAGTAAAAATGCAAATTCATTAGTGTAACATTTTAGCACTTTTAATTAAAGTCAGACTAGTAAGGACATCTTTTTTTTTAAAGGAAAATGAAAATGCTCTATTATGTACTTACATTTCATTACTTCTAATAATGAAGTATTGGGGGTTGCCACAATGAATGGAGTAACTTTTTATTTCACATTTAGATATGGAAAAGAAATATACAAACAGAAAAAAAGAAATTATGTGATCAGGAGTAACTGCATGTTTGTAATATGAACATGTTTCAAAGAAATGTGGAATTTCCCAAGTGCAAAAAAACAAAAATTTTCCTTTACCACCAAACCAACTTGGGGAGTACTTCCATTTGTGCAACTTTCACAGGAACTGTAAGTAACAAAAGCCATAGCAACTAGGTTTAAATTGTGAAATGGATTTCTAATACACCTCTTACCTGTCGAAAAGCCATAAAAAATTGCATGCTCACTCAACAGTTACATATGAGGAAAAATTCTTGCGCTGACCCAAAACAAACTGAATGTAGTTTAATTTGAAAAAAGTGAAATCCAAAGGGAAATAGGTTTGGAAGAATTTAGCCTAACAGTCTCATGGATTTGATAACTCTAAATACAGGTGTTCCAAAATAAAAGGATTTGGGAGAAATATAATGTACAAAATACTTTGATAGAAGACAATGTCTCCCAATTCACCAAAACTTGCCAACTGCACATTTTAAATTTTCTCAAATATTTTAAGAATTATCATGAATACTCTTTGATTTAATAACTGGAAATTTTATTATAGAGAATAAGCTTATGAAATGGCAGAAAAACAAATCTTATGATGGTTAAACCATATACAAAAATACAATGTCCTTAAAATAAGTATCTTGCTATGGGAGAGTACTACTAGTGTGTTTATTGTGGTAACATGTTGTGTCTACACAAATGGTAACTACACAAATTTCTCTTTTAAGATTCTAAAGTTGTAGGGAATTGCGGTCTTTTGTTTTGTGTTGTGTCAAGCTGTGAACTTAGACTCTGTAATAACTGAATGTTTTCAGCTAAACTTTGAATGACATTATACTTGGAAAATGTTTTTAAATCCTGTTTAGTCATTGTAGTTGTTCAGCAGTTAATCTAAGCATATTGTTTTTTAAGTAAGGTTAGCTTCTTATTGCCCAAGTGTAATGGGAACAAATGGTCAAGGGGACAATTATAAAAATATCAGGACACAGATGAAAAGCAAAAAAGACGGTTAATAAAAGGCAGGGATGTGGAAAAAGTGAAGACTACATAGAATCATAGTGACAGGATAATATATGGTTCAAGAGAATTAGGAGATCCTAAAAGCAAAGAAAAAGTTTAAAATGTTAACATGTTAGAATTGACATGATGGTCATTATCGCCAAATGGACATGTAATAACACACAAAGATAAATGATGGGAAGTGCAGGATCACAAATATGAGATGACACAATATACAATGAACGATGAACAATAAAAATTAAAAAGGATGTTCTAAGGAGAGATGTGGTATTGGTCCAATAATTGTTTAATTGTTCAATCTCCTTAAATCTCCATATAAGGGGACAGAGAAGACTCAAATGCAGTCTCCCACCTTTACATTTACATTCATAGTTGTGCAGATAATACTTGCAGTAGTAGTAAAAACTTTTATTAAAAAGTTAAGTAAAAATTTGGGCACCGAGTACTGTAGCCACTCTCTTCTTCTGAGAAGGGCCCCTGGATATCAGTGTGATGCAAAAATCAACTTTGACAGGCACTGCTATTACCAAGGATGAAGGATTCTTTCTGCTACGGCCACAGGTGAAAGGATTGGGCATTTTAATGTATGTCCTAATTTACAAGGTGTGACACCTTCTTGCTTCTCTGCATGCACATGGACACACTAAAAGTTTTACTTTTTGTCACAGTACATGCATGGCAACTTTTCAAAAAACTGCAAAAGTTACAATAAAGAGGAAAAGGAAACATACTTCTGTGTAAAAACAGGTATGTTATTTCTGTAGTAAGATACTGACATTGGTGAAATACCATTTCTAGGCTAAAATAAATTCTGGCCATGTTTCAACATCTTTCTCCATTTGTCTGCAGTAAAGTCTTTGCTTTTTATGAGTATTTTGCTTCCCATGTAGGCTTAAGGAAACACGCAAGGATTTGCTTTGCAATACTGTTTAACACTTTATTGCAAAACCAAGTACTCTGCGTATCTGGATCTCAAACCCAATACATTTACATAGCGGCACAAGCCCAAATATTTCACATACTCGTAACAGATCTTTGAAGCCTTTCTTTGCTTTCAGTTGTAGGCTCTGAAATCCAGCTCTGGAAGTGATAAATCTGAAAAACTTCTTGTCTGAGAAATAAGTGTGCTCGTGCATCCTAAAATGCTAGCAAGAACTAGTTTAAACCCAGGTTTCTGACTCTTGTCTTACAATTGTTATTACTTAATTCAGAGCAAAAAGAAACAAGCAAACACAAAAAGAGGATGCATAATGCATCTCACTCAGGTGTGTTGGAGCTTCAGCACCTCCCAGAACACCCAGAAACATCTCATTACCTAATCAATGTGTGTAAGTATCTAGAGGGGGGGTGTTAGTGAATGGAGCCAGGCTCTGCTCGGCGGTGGCAAGCAATAGGACAAGGGGCAATGGGCAGAAACTGATGCACAGGAAGTTCCACCTGAACACAAGGAAAAATAATTCTTTACTGTAAAGGTGAGCAACCACTGGAACATGTTGCCCAAAGAGGTTGTGGAGTCTTTCTCACTGGGGGTATTCAAGAACAATCCTGCGCCATGTGCTCTGAGATGACCCTGCTTGAACAGGAAGGTTGGGCCAGATGACCCACTGCGGTCCCTTCCAACCTGACCCATTGTGAGAGTCTGTTCTACATGGTTCATATGCAAATATATAGGATCTAAACAGCGGCGCGAAACAGGTGCTCCCACGGCTGACGAAGAGCAGGGATCCGCTGGATTCTCAGGCATTTCCGACATCCCTCGCTCAGCATCTTGGCTGGTCAGCAGGCGCTCCTGGACCTGGCAGGAGAAGGCGGCAGAGTGCAGGGGCCGGCGCTCGCCGCGATGCGCTCCTGAGGCGCCGGTCCCTCACAGCGGGGCACGTCCGGCCACGTCCGGCCACGTCCCGCCACCACCCGCCGCTCCCGCACGGCGCATGCGCGGCCCGCCGCTCGGGCGGGCGAATTCAAACGTGCCCCTCGCCCCTTCTCCGCGCTGGGGTAGCGGTTGCGCTGTGACGTCATTGCACCGCGTCCTCTTTCTGCCCTGCGGTTTCCGGCGCTCGCCCGCGCGGTGAGTGCGGCGGAAAGTTTTCATTTGTGTGGTTCACGGCGTGGTTTCTTTCCCCTTTCGCCTGGGCGCGGGCGGGTGGGGGTTGCCTGATCTCGCTCTGCCAGGCGCGGACCCTCCTCTCCCCTCGCCGTCCCTGCGAGAGGAGCGGCGAGAGGCTCTCGGCGATGGCTTCGTGGTGCGCAGAGGCGGCGACGCAGCGGGTAACAGAGCTAGAGGAAGAGCTGCGGGGTCTGGCGGAGGAGCTGAGCCGCTGCCAGGTACCTGAGCGCGGGGCGAGGGGCCGCTCGGGACCGGGCGGGCGTCTCGCTTGGAACCGCGGGTCCACGTCTCCCTCCCGGTCAGCGAGGAGGAGCAGGGCCGCGGGCGCCCGGTGGCTCCGGGACGTGAATTAAACCGGGCTCGGGCCCTTGCCCTGGTGGAACCACCTGTTCTGAGAGCTTTTTCTCTCATCCTCCCAGAAGCCACGGTTCGCTTGAATTGAAATGGCAAAAGTCTCGCGGTGCTGCCTTGTGCAGCTCCGGGCAACAAGAACAGGCAGAGAGATTTTAGAGAACTGTAGGTCCTGAACTGTAGGTCTTGAAGGAACCTTTGGAGGTTATTTAATCTTTCCTCCAGCTCTGCAGCAGGATCAAATATACCCGAGCCGTTTCTGGGAAGTGGGGGCTTAATGAGCATTTATGGGTGTACTTTCAAAAGTTCCCCCGTGCTTCTTTCCCTGCGGCCTCCCTTCGTAGGTACGCTTCCCTCATTTTTCCAATTGGTCTTTCATCTCTGATGGTTAGGTGCGTATCCTGAAAATATAAAAATGTTGGTAATTTGAGGTCTTGTTATAGAAATCAGTAAAAATTGTCTGCCGAATACATAGATTACATCCAAAGTATATGGCAGAGAGGAAGGCAACACCTAATGCTGCGGGTGCTTTCTCCCTTGCTGGTAACCAAGACAGTATTTTCACATGGTATGTGCTCTGGTTAAAGGCACGAAGGCCTGGGCTGATGAAGCCATCAGAAGAAAGCATCCATGTGAAAGTTAGTAGAGGTTCCTTGCTCCAATCAGCGTTGCTACACATGGTAATTAGCATTGGATTCCTGCCGTAGGTAGAATCAAGACTTTTTGAGAAAACATATTGCATAGAAGATCTGTGGGGAGAGAACGCTGTCATTGGAAATCCTGTTTGGAAATGCTGAACAATGCTGAATGGTTTGGGAATATCTTCAATGTCTTGTGGGAGAAATTCAGGAAACTTTTTATAAAGATACAGGTTACTATTCCTAGTATGGTGATGAGCACTGTCAGACAAAATTTGGTGGAGGCAGAAGGAAACCCTGTGCTCTGTTTATTTGCTAGTTGAAGATAAGTTATGCATTACTAAAACCTAGTAGAATGTAATGTTTTTGAAGAGCATTATACGTAGTAGAAACTTTGAAGTAAACAGTACAAATCTGAATTTCTAGTTGCTTTGATAATGTGAATTGATGTACACAGATTGTAGTTAAGCATCTGATTTCCCCTTTAGATTAATTTCAATTACGTGTGCATTTATACTTGTTCCTTGATGAATGCATTCTACCCATGTTGAAGTCAGGCAACAGCAAATATTTTGAAATGTATTTAAAGTTTCTTGTATATTATCTTGCCATTCTTGTATCTTTGTCTTCTATCAGATCAGATAGGTTTCTGGGAGGAAAACAGGGGAAAAATAACAGGAAGATAGTTACAGTTTTTGAAAACAGAACCCAGTCAGTGTTCTGCAGTAACCTCTCCCACTCTAGGTAGAATCCAATATGTACCATCCTTCTAATATCAGGATATGCATGTCTTCAGGATTTATTTCAGATTATTAAAAAGAAAGTGAAGCAGCCATCTCTTAGTAGAGATTCTCTGAAAGTACTGCAGTGTAGACATCTACATACGTTACCATTTTTCTAATCCATCAATACATTTTACAGGTTTAAGCACCTGTATGTTACATAAGGAAGGGGGAAACCAGGTTTTAATGAGTACAAAAGGTGGTAACCTAGTCAATTTGACAGCTTTTTCAATATAGCATTTATCTAAAGGGATTAACTTTGTAAAGAAGGTTTTGTGAAGATATTCTGAATTCAGATGGGAACAAAAATGGTGTGAATTACTGAATGGACTTAAGTAAGATTCTTCAACTGATTTAAAAGTCAACTGATAAAATTACTTGTAGATGGTTAATCTATTTTAAGGTCTAATTTGATGTGAAAACTTTGTGCAAAGACAAACCATTTGAAAACGTTAATACACATGGTGATGTCAATGTTCTGTTTTTCTAGCTTCCTCACAGTTGAAATACAAAGGTTATGCTGACAAACTTATTTCTTTAGCATAATTTTGTTTCGTCTGGTGTGGTTTAATTTCATTAGATCTAAGAACTTCTTTTGTTCTTATGCTGTCTCCTAACATTTGTAGCTCTTGTTAGTTAGAGTCATGAAACCATTTAGGTTGGAAGGGGATTCTTGAGAGCATCTCTTGCAGTCCACCTTGGAACAGATTGCCCAAGACAGTGTCCAGTTCAGTTTTGAGCATTTCCATCCCTGGAGACTTCAACCCCCTAAGAACAGCCTGTGGAGGTGTATCACAGTAAAAGTATTTCAGGACAACCTGTGGAGGTGTTGTGAAAGTGTCTCAGTTTCTATTAAGATTTTCCTTGTCCTCTCTTCCATGCTTTTGGGTAGGGCTATCTCTTTTACAGACTGCCTTAGCAGGCACCTTGGATAGAAGTGTTATGTAAATGTCTTTTTTTATAAAAGATGTTAGTGAGAGGATGTTAACTTTTCATCCAGCAACTGGATAAAATTGGCCAAGTCCTTTTCCTTTTGTGGCTCGTAAACTGCATTTCCAAAAAGAACTTTGCAGCTGAAATCCAATTTAATAGTTTGCAGGTGTATGAGAAGGATTAGTCTTCACTATCGGTGGAGGTATTTTGGATATTTTTTCCCAAAGAAAAAAAGACATTTATCAAATGGTTGAGGCTAAAGTTTTAATTGGTTCTAAACTGAACAGTTTTAGCAAACATGTATCTATCCAACAGTGATTTAGAATCTGAAGAAATTATGCCATGTTTCTCTTCTACACACCTTCTTGTTCTGTTATATTCACTGTCATAGAAACTGCATTTCTGAAATGAAGTCTTTTCTGGGAACCGGACGTCGTTGATGATATGGAGTCTGTTGGCTATATACATGAGAGCCTTCTCTGGCTAATGAAGCTTCTGAGTCTCAGTGGAAATATTGTGCATGCTAGCTTTGCCCTAAACACATGTATTCCAGGCATCTACTTCTGGATGTTGTTTCTTTTTTGTGACAGAATTCTGGGAACCTGACCATTTTCTTCACCAGGGTGGTGGTGTTTATATTCAAAACAAGGTTCTTACTCACATTTATTCTGTTCTGTTAAGGTAACAGTTTCCACAAAAGGTGCCTACAGAGTCAAATATAGTATTTTTAATCCTTAGTTTTTTTTTCCTGTTCCTTTTTTTGGTTCTTTTCTAAATCTGAGGTTCTACTAGTAGGTCTTCGGCGGCTTAGGTTGGTAATATTTGGTATTGCCTTTAATACTACTCAAAACATTGTGGCGCTGCCAATCGCAATAAGCAAGATCTAAAAGCACAATTTTGTTGCAGTCACTCTGAAAACTGATGTTGACGTGTCATTCTGTGGTAGAATTTGCAAAAGGAGAAAGCCAAATTAAGAAAATAGTCAAAAGCTTCCAGATTGTCTACTGAGAAGCTGTGTATAAAGCTAAGGAAGTGTACCTCTATAGTATGCTGTTTTTGGAAAATTATGGTTGTGTCTGCAGTAAAACGTTGTTATGTAATTGTTTTTAATTTCAGTGCTCCTCTTCTTATTTTATTTTGAGAATTAAATGAGAACTCAAGTAATGGTTCCTGGAAACAACTGAAAATAAAACATGAAATTTCTTATTTTTAAATTTCTTTTTTACTTTGGCACCTTTCTACATTTCTGTGATGGGCTCAACATTGTTGAAGGGCAGTGGAAAGACAAAGGTCAACAAGTTTTGTCACATCTTGTCTCTATTACATGTGTTAACTGCTGTGTTCTATTTTAGGGTTTTATGCTGCTGCCTATCACCTTACAATTTCACAATCATCGATACCTATGTTCTTATTGTTCTCAGGAGTTTCTGTTTTTCCATGGTATTTAAAAGATCTGTCTTGTGTTTTAACACCATCTTCTTTTCCCTTGTGGTTGTGTATTTTTGGGGGTGGGGCAGATGGATATGCTGCTTTTGCAAAACATAATGGCTTCTGTTGTGGGAAATTAGTGTGATTTCTTTGTTCCTGTTTCTTTTCCTTTGTGCTTCTTTTGATTTTTATTGGGTTTTTGGTTTTTTTTTTTGCGGGGGGATGTTATGTTGTGTCTCTGGAAACTCATTCTATGGGCGGAATTTCTGAGCCAAGAGTGCTTTCTTTATGTGCTTTCTCTTTAATCTTGTGTATTTCTTTAAACCACCTGTTTGACCTGTGTAGATTCATAGCATATTCCTTGTCTGGTGTGTTTTAGGGAAGTATCTTTGGTGAAAGATACTTCATTTGGTGTAAAGTAATGTGCATTGCTAAACTGATAATTGATGTCCTAGCTCTCAGGCTCTTGCTAGAATACACTTTCATGCCCCCTCCCCCACCTTCTGTAACTAAAAGGATAGGAAGTAGTTCTTTCAAGTATTTTATGATGGGAAACTACATCAAATCCTTGCTTTGAACAACACAGTGATTCTGGAGTTGGTTTTCCATGGCCAACAGAGTGTCCAGTATTGATGGTAATACAGAAAGTTGAAAGAAGCAAGCACATACCTTCTGGTTTTTCTTATCCTATTGGTTATATTCACAAGAAGAGTTTGTTTTGTATACCTTAATTTTATATTTACCAGCCTAGGATCTCTTTATTTGTTGCTTGAACTCAAAACAGCATTTTCAAGTGTCTTAAAAATTTACCTATTATTAGTTTCAAAAAACCCAAGACACTCTCAGTCTTCATTTTATTCATTGCAGCTTTGATTTCAAAGGTAAGATGGGATGTCTTTCTGCTAACATGATACTGTGGTTTCCTAGTTGAAGACTTTGTTTCTTACTTTGTGGTTCTACAAAAACTGAACTATTCTTTCCCTTTTTTTTTTTTTTTTTTTTCTGCATAAAAATATATGTTCTATTTTTAGGGAGTCTTGTTAGTGTTATCTTCTGTAGCTCCTGTGCTTTTTCTGTCAGTGATAGTTATAATGGCTACTCCTTTTTTGTGTTAGGAATCAAGTGCACCATTGCATGATACTCTGCACAGTTTATACTCACAGCCCAAAAGGTACAGTCTGTCAAGTGCCAGCAGTCTGCAGACAATATGGTTTAGTCAAAGAAGTGATACTGCAAATGGTTTTCAATTTACAAATGCTGTTTATCTGTTAAAAATAGATAGTTCACCATTAGCCAAAAAGTGAGGAACTGATCAGTAATCTGTTAAAGGTGCTGCTGTAGCAGATTGACCAATAGCATTTTGACACTTTTGTCAGAAGGTAGTAAATACAAATGAGGAATAAAGAGGTCTTCCTATAGCTGCTGCTGCTTTTGCTTCTCTTTATTACCTATTTGCTTCTCTTTATTAGGGATTGGAAAGAAATCTTAAAGAATGGGCTATGTGCATCTCTTGGCATTTTTGGGTGGAAGAGGATCAAGAAAGGTAGCTGCTACTTTGTGGGAAGTGGAGTGGCAGGAATTTCAATTGCTTGTTGCCTTCTTCCATGCTTTGTGATTCCTATTTATTGTGAAAAGCCTTGCATAGACCCATTCTGATCTTCATGTCCTGTTTTACAGTGTGCTTGCAGAAAAAAAAGCCTGATTCTTTGTGGGCAGTGGAACTGTTTTGTTTTGATCACTTTCTGCATCAGAGAGGGCTGTAAAACATTCTATTTGCCATCACTAGCATTAATAAGAGAAAATACTTCATTATCTGTAAAAGTAGGTGCATTTTTAAATTCTGGACCAATGTAATATCCAGGACACCCTCTGGAAATAAGGTAGCCATGATACCATTGATTTATAAGTAATTGTAACACCTTTCTCCTTTATTTACGAGTAAATGTGAAAAATATATTAATTAACACACCAAGACATTGTGTTGCTACGTAATAGATGAATAGATATTGCAGATGCATGTTGATTGTACATACTAGAAATGTTTTAAAATCAATAGCTGAGAATTGAAAGTAACAATAAATTAAAAAAAAACCTCAAAACCCCAGAAAACTGAAACATAGTTTCTCTATGGTGATGTGTTTTTATGTCGCCTTTTTCTTATCCATCTAACTTTGTGACCCAAATCGAAATTTTTGTAAACTACTGGTATGAGAATTTGAGTGTGTCAGTATTTCTTCTGGCTAAATTTTTGCTATCTATACTGTTCTTTCAGAGTGGAGAAAAGTGTTTAATGCTTCCATTCATTAAATGCTAATTTCTTTTATTAGTGATTAAGCCAGGACCACGTATTTATTGGTGTCAAGGGATGCCAGCTGTTTAGTGTTTTGAGTGTTTTTTTTTGTTATTTTATACTCTTGTATTTTGCCATAAGGAGTATAAATCACATGAGTGATTAGTACAGGTGTTGTTAATAAAGGCCTTGCTATTTATGTACTATAGACAGAGGTAGTGTTGTTGAATTAGCTAAGTTTAATTTTTTCTGCTTTTTTTACTTTCGACAAATTTTAGTTAACTGTAATAAATTTTTCATACCTGGTATTCCTTTTGAAAAATACTGATTTAGAGTAGAGGAGTAAAACTGGATATGAACTAAAAGGGAGATTTAAAAAAAACAGTATATTTTTGTGCTTTGTAAAGTAGTTACCTAGCCACGGTATGTCCATGTGTGAATATTTCAAATTGCCTCCAGCATGTCAGTGGGAATTTAAAATTTGCTATAGAGACTAGAGAGTCATAGAACAGCTATGGTTGGAAGGACCTTTAGAGGTCATCTAGTCCAGCCTTTCTGGCCAGGAATATCTTTTAGTAGGTCATGTTCCTTAAAACCCTATCCAGTATGTCTGAACTTAAGTGATAGGGGTCTGCAATCTTCTTCCATTGCCACACCACCTTGTTGTCTACACTTTCCTTGTTCAATCTAAATCTATACTTAATCTAAATTTAAATATTTTTAAACTGAAAAGGGTACAGTTTAACACTGTTGATCCTTCTCCTGTCACTTGAAGCATTGGTAAAGTCTGTCTTTCTTACAAATGCCCTTTAGGTATTGAAAGGCTGCAATCAGGACCCTTGTATGCATTTTCCAGGCAGCACAAACCCAACTCTTTCATCCTGTTTTCACAGGAAAGGGATTCCACGCCTCTGATCGGTTTTGTGGCCCTGCAATGGCCCTGTGCTGATGCAGCCATGTGTTTCTGGTGCTGGGGTCCACAGAGCTGGACACAGCATACTCCAGGTGGGGTCTCACAACAGTAGACTAGAGAAGGAGAATTGTTTCCTGTGACCTGGTGGGGCCAGGGTTGACTTTCTGGTCTGCAAGTGCATGCTGCTGGCTCATGTTCAGTATTTTGTCCGGCAGTACCCACAAGTTCTTTTCCACAGGACTTCTCTCAATCAATTCATTCCACAGTCTGTATTGATGCTGGGCTTTGACCAACCCAGGTGCAAGACCTTGCGCTTTGCCTTGTTTCAGCTTTGAGATTGGCATGTGTACACTCCTCAAGCCTGTCAATGTCGCTCCCTCTGGATGGCATCCTTTCCTACTGGTGTGGAAACTGCACCACTCAGCTTGGTACTGTTCATATCATGAAAATGTAATTAGAAAGATATTAAACAGTATTGGTCTCGGTATAAACCCTGTAGGAACCTACTCAGGATTGCTTTCCATGTGGACAGAGATCTGTTAACTGTAAGCCTCTGGACAAGGACATCCAGCCCATTCCTTCTACATCTTATAGACCATCTGTCAAATGCATTAGCTCTCCAATGAAATGGCAAGAGACTGTATCGAAGGCTTTACAGAAGTGTATGTAGGTGACATCCATAGCTCTTCATTTTTCCACTGATGTAACCACTCCATGTATAGGACAATTATATGGTTTGCCCTTGGTGGAGTATGTTGTCTCTCTCTAAGCACCTTCTTATTGTCCATATGACTTGTCATAGTTTCCAGGAGGACCTGTTCCATGATGTTACTTGGCATCATGGTGATGCTTACAGATTGGTGGTTCCCACGATCCCTTTTACCTTTTTAAAAAAAAACATGAAATTCCCTTTCCTCCAGTCACTGGGGACTTTGTCTGATGCTATAAGGTAGACATGAGTGCAAAAACTACCTGTTACAGGAACAACAAACCATTTCTATTTGTCAATAAAGGAAGTCCGCATTTTTCGTGCAGGGATGTAGGCGCTTGTATTTTCCAAATACACTGATGAGGTCTCTAGAACACACTCTGATATCTGTATTTACCATGTAGTTACAGATTCAGCATGGAGGAGAAAGACTGACTGTGGCTGGTCTAGTTTTCCGATCTGACTTTTGGTTTGGGAAGGAGGGTGTGCTGTTCTTGAAGAGAGACTTCAGGTAGTCTTGTACTTTGTTGTTATTAAGAATGCAGTGTTTCAACTGTTTGAAGTTTAGCTCATTACTTAAAAGATATGCAAGTATTCTCCTATTTGTCCACAATTTTATAGGATTTGGAAAATACTACAATGCCATTTCAGTTGGCATAATGGACCCAAACTGCACTTGGTTAGTCATGGTAATTCAGAGTGAATTGTTGGAGGTGGGGGGGAGTGAAATTTTTCCCCATTCCTGGTGCTAGTTTACTAATGGCTGGATACTTAAGGACTATTAACTCCTTTTGTAAGAGACAGAGAGCTAGCTGGGAGTGGGGACAGGAGAGTAGATGTGGTCATCAGACACAGCACTCAACCACTGGCTACAGGAGAGGCAGCAGGGGGAACTGTGGGCTCCTCGCCACAGCGGCAGAGAGGTTTTTCGGATCTGCGCTGCTTTGCTTCTCGTTGGTGA
>VZTX01003735.1:22748-36848 GCA_013400915.1 Pardalotus punctatus | reverse complement strand
CTTGACAACCCTTTCTGTGAATACGTTTTTTTGAATATGGGATCTAAACTTCCCCTGGCAACAGCCTGAGGCCATTTCCTCTCCTCCTGTCCCTGTTCCCTGGGAGCAGAGCCCAACACCCCCGGCTGTCCCCTCCTGTCAGGAGCTGTGCAGAGCCACAAGGTCCCCCCTGAGCCTCCTTTGCTCCAGGCTGAGCCCTTTCCCAGCTCCCTCAGCCACTCCTGGTGCTCCAGCCCCTTCCCCAGCTCTGTTCCCTTCCCTGGACACGCTCCAGCCCCTCAATGTCTCTCTTGTCCTGAGGGGCCCAGAGCTGTCCCCAGGGCTGGAGGTGCCCCAGCAGAGCCAGCACAGGGACGGGCACTGCCCTGGGGCTGTGGCCACACCATGGCTGGGACAGCCCAGGGGCCATTGGCCTCTTGCCCACCTGGGCACCCCTGAGCTCGTGTCCGGCCGCTGGCACCAGCACGCCCAGGCAGGTTTCTGCTGTACTTATTAATGTCTTCCTCCCGCATCTCTTTTGTTTCCTTTTGTTGTTGTTTGGCTTCGCTTGGCGTCTTTTAAATCTTGCCTTAACTAAAAGACGACTCGATTCAGAATGCTTAACTTTCCTATTCATTTTTGAACTTTGTTTTATTATTATTTTCCCGCCGGGTCGCTGTGGCGTCCCGCGCCGGCGGCCCCGCCCCTCACCGCTCACTCCCGTCGAGCTCCGCGCGCAGCCCGGGTTCCGTCCCAGGGATGGCGAAGGCGGGGGATTCGTCGGTTCGCGATCCCTTCGAGGCGGAGGTCATACGGGTAACGTGGGGCGCCAGGGCCTGGGCTCGCTTTCTCTTTCTATCACAGTATCCCCTCCACACACACACACATTCTTCGTGCTGTTTGCGCCGAAGGGTGCCGTGGTTTTCCCCATTGCTGCGTGTGTAGGTCGCTGAGGTGCTGGTACGGCAGGAGGATGAAGAAGGAGGTGCTAGGAAAAAATGACTTTTAAATTATACGGCTCGGTCCCGTCTCTGTCAGGTTTATTAGGCAGCCTTATGCAAGAATTTATGTTCCCTCAGTGTAGAACTTCCATATTCTTCTGTTATTACTGGTCAAAATTTAGCCTTTCTAATCTAATTAGCTTGTATATTAAGGAAACTTTCTTCATTCAAAGGGATGTCCAGTCTTGGTACAGCTGCCTATGACAGTGATGGAGTCTCCATCCCTGAAGGGATTTAAAAGCCCTGTGGATGTGGGGCACATAGGTTAGTGATGGCCTTGGTAGTGCTGGGAGAGTGGTTGGACTTGATGATCCTGGAGGGCTTTTCCAACCCAAACAATTCTATGATTCCACAATCAGAGCCCTATCTGAGAGTACTGTGTTGATATCTCATTTCTGACCTTGTTTTCAGTGTTTTGCAGGGCTTGTGCATGCACATTGTGGTGACTCTCTCCACTCTCCAGCACAGACTGTTCCCAGTGATATCTTAGGCAGTTTTATCCCACATGCTTTAGCACAGTTTTCACCAATTTTCCAAACACCCGTTTAACATCTCTTGGGTCATTACTATGTCTGTAGCCAGCAGGTCATGTGAATAAAAACATAACATTTTATCACATGGAGATAAGCAGGTGTCTGGAGAAATTAGGGAGATTAAAAGGGATGTACTACAGTTTTCTGGGCCACAGAGGGTGTTTAAAGAAGAAAGAAAGAAATTTGCCTTCCCTTTTTCCACCCATGCCTCCTAGAGTGATGTGGGAGTAACTCTTCAGAAAGGCAGAGATTGCAGTGGTTTACATTTTTCACATCTATCAGCTATTTTCTGTCATCTCACATGATTGCATGCTCTTTTGTCTCCCTTCTATGGCAGGTTACATTATGGCTAAAGACAATATATGGGAATGCACCTATTCCAGAGTATGAGGTGAATGAAAGGACAGTGCATATTTTGCGTGAAGTTATGGAATGCAATGAAGAAAGAGACAAGGATGTTTCATTACTGATAGAGGACATGAATGAATGGGCAGCCAAGTATGATGCAGAAGGTGAATTTGAAGCTCCGTTTCTCAATTCCATCCAAGTCAGGCTTTTCTTAGTGATCCTGAAGATTGCGTTTGTTAAAAACTTAGGAATATATATAAATATATGTAATTGAAACAGACTCACCTTTTGTTCTGATGCAGCTTTTACTACAATGCATCTCATGCCTTCCTGTCAGCTAAACTTACAGTCACATAAGGTTGGTCAAGGACAATTTTTTAAGTCATCTTGAGCACAATTGTTTGGTTTCTGTTCCTTCAAGTCTTTGAGTGCGTTGCCACCAAACAAAAAATGATGAAGACAGACTTCCTGGATCTGCCACGAACTAGGCTCAGGCTGAGTTTTGTGGGGAGATGACCTGTGTGTGCTCATTGCTGTAGCACAATGGTGAGCTGTTGTTTGTCTGATTTTAGATAGACTGGTCTGAGAAGGAGTGGAGCAGTGCTTTCTCCCTTTTTACGCTGAATTTGTTTGACAAATGAAGATGTGGCAGCAGTTTGGCATGTTTAAGCCTTCTTTTAAAGTGTCTTTTTCCTCTAACAACAGGCAGGTAGCCAAGTTCCCGGTGGGGATTGGGTTCTAGCTTTGAAGAGTTCCATAAAAGAACAGTAATACTAAAAAAATCACTATTTTGGGTTGTTTATGTTTTCCAGCTCAGTACTGGCAGGATATTCTCAAAGAAAGCCTGGGTCTTTCTGTAGGAAGTCTGTCCAAAGAAGCCACCCAAGCCCTCAAAGACCTGGTAGAAGGTGCTGTAGCACTCGAAGCAGAGGACACATCTCTTACCAGGTAATTTTTTGCACCTTCTGCATTCAAGGTGATAGTCTGTGCTGTTTTCCTCTGGTTTGTCACATCAGCAGCTTCAAATTTGACTTTGACACCAGGAATCTCTTTTGTTTGGCTCGTTTGACACCAGGAATCTCGTTTGTCTGGCTTGTTTTTCACCCCTTGGGCAGCTTTGGAGTACATGGGAGCTGAGCAGTAAGCACTAACTCTAGGTTATCCCAGCACAGGAAGGCTCTGCTTTTGTGGCTAGTGGCTGCAGGATGCTGCCACTTAGAATGTTGTGCCAGGTAGCCCAAGTTACAGCGGCATTCACACTGCTTAGGCAAGGACTGGGGAGCTGTGACTGATCTTCCAGTCTCAGCTCCTCCTTCTTGTCTGTCTCATCTGGTCTCAGTTCATGTGAGGAGATTCCCTCTGCCATTGAAAAATGGCATCTGTCACTCTGGTCTCCCCTAACCCCTCTCCCTAGCATGGCTTTGGCCCATGACGCTGCAGCACTTGCAGTAAAAAAGGGGAAAAATCTGCCTTGGAATCCAATTTTTATATGATGTTCAGGATCTTGGCTCTTAGAGCTCTTTTCCTGGGCTGGAGGGGGAAGAGCTTTGAGCCACTTGGGAAGAAAGACTTGGATACTGCTAAGGCACATCTTGTGGCCCTGCATTTTCAGGGACTGGATACAGTTTCTCTCAGAGGCAATGTGGCAAGCCAGGAGTGGAGCACCTGTTGGTTTCAAACCCAGTGCTTTTATTCACCAGGGTGCCAAGTCTTGTTCACTTTTTCTTACTCAGGTTGCTGGGCTGTTTTCCCTTCTATTTAGAAATTTGTGTTAGTTATGGAAAGCAAATATTTTACTCGTACCATAATATCAGGAGGAAACTAAGTAATTTGTGTGAAATGTGAAAAAAAGAGTAACAATGATTCTGACTTTCAGAAGAGCTGACTCCTGAACATTCCCACTGATTCTCTCTTAACCAGCTTCTACTGTGCTATCATTGATATGACCTCGGAACTGTTGGAAACAAAATCAAAAACCCAAGAAATGGAACTGAAATTGAAGACCCTCACGGAAAACCTAACTTCAGCACTGATGATGGAAAAGCAGTTAGAGGAGTGAGTAGTAGATGAGGAAAAGGGAAAGATGAAAGTAATACTGGTGATCTCTGTCTTGGGCAACATTGGTTGTGGTAACTATCCAGGATGACTGAATTTTTTAGGCGTTTGACACATCTCCGATTCAAAGTATTTGGAAGTATCTATCAAAAACCATGTGTTATGGACACTTTCAATAATCAAAAGAGATTTGGGAAAGCATCAAACACATTATTTTAAAGCAAAAGTGGTCTACAAGCAGTTTTCAGATACAAGGTTGCATCTTCCACAAGCTGCTTTTGTCTGAGGCTGAAGGCGAATCTAATTTTCTTAGTGGATTTAGCATGCCTCTGTAATCAGAGTGAGGGAGGCAAAACAAAAACCATTCCCAGGTGAGAATTTCGCTTAACCAGTGTGTGGGAGACATAATAATAATAACGCTAAAAAATACCAGTATCACATGCATTCCCTGGAGGATGTAATCTGAAGTGCTTTGCCAAGCACAGCACAATCAACCCCAGCCTTGAGTGGCAGCTGGCCCAGATGCTCTCCACAGCTCTATTCCAGTCTAATTATTATTATTGGGGTGCTTTTTTTGTCTTTTAAAGTGGTAATTCGGCTTGTAGAAGAGATTCCTGTGTCCTTTGTGCAGGTTTGCCTCCTCTTGATCTCTTCGCTTGTGTAACAGGTCTCTGAGTTAGGGAATTATGCAGAAGACCATTACCCTTTGTTTTTAGGTGGATGGCTTTCCCCTTTGCCACTATTTTCCCTGGCTTTTGGTGTTCTGGAGGAAACAGCTGTGTATGTTTCCACTGGAAAATCTTACAGGGAAATGTGAAGTTTCTCTATTTTCTTTCTTCCTGTGTTGGTTGTATTGCAGGGTTGAGCTCAAGCGTAGGTAAGTAACAGTGTTTGTATACTGATCTGTCTTTGAATGTAACAGTTTTTGCTTTTTGTATTATTTTTAAGGTCTATTGAAAAAATAGAGGAATCTCAGAAAGCAGAAACTGCCAAAGCTGATAGTCGATCCAAGAACTTAGAGTTCCTGCAAAAAAAATCTGAGGATATGAAAATCAGGATCAAGGATGCTGAGGTATGTGGAAGGAATTTTCTAACAAGACACTGATGGGATGACGCAGCCATGGTTGGTTGAGCCAAAATTTATAGTTACAGAGATATTCCATAAGATTCCTAAACTCCAGGACTGGGCATTCTTGAGCTAACAGGACGACGTTAGTACAGTGCAGTTGTCTCTGCTGATCTCTCCTCAGCACATCCTGTGATCAGTACAATGCGTTCTCCTCATTCCCTGAGAACTTTGTTAGCTGGGATTACCTGGTGGTTATTGTGAGTTGCTGTCATACAAGAAAATAGAGACAGCTACCAGTAGAGCAGCTGATTTATTGAGGTAAATTTTGTCTCAATATTCTGAGTACAGCCATTTTTTTAAAAGAATGGATGATTAAACCCAGAAAGCAGAACTTGTACAGTCTGCTCCTTCACCTTCCCTAGATGATGAAGGGCATGTGAATGCTTTATTTAATGCCTGGATGCTGTCTGATACCTTGACAAATACAAGACAGAAAGTGTATTATAACTGACATTTTACTGAGAACCCTCTGTTCAGCCTTGCCCTGTGCCTTTTTCCCACCAGTTTTCTGGAAAGACTTGTTATTCTTGATACAAATTTTAGCAGCAGCTGATTTCATACACCAGCTATAGCTGTGGCTCAAATAGCACACGTTTCTGCTGTGGACAGCCTCCATTCTTCTTTTCTTGTTTAGATAGAAACAGAAGGAAATGGTGAAATCTTTCTCCTCCTTTTTACATTTTGTGCACTCTCTTGTTTCCAGGCAAAGCTTCTTGCTGCAGGGTTGGACCAATCCCTGACACATGAGGCGCTCCTTACATTTTCTTCGGTAGGTCTTTGGGTATAAAATGGGTGTTTCTACAGTGTGACATGCCAGGCTTGCTTGTTGGGTGCTTTCAGAAATTGTAGTTTGCTGTTTGGTTACCTGGATAAATCTTAATGGCCAAAAGAAGCACAAATAAAAATCCTCTGGACGGATACCCATGAACTGGGGTCTGTGGAGTGGGTTTGTCTCTTCCTAGAAGCATCTTCTGGAGAATTTCCCCAGAATTAATTCCCTGCCACTGAAAACAGATCTGCATCCTTTAATTCTGATCCATGTTATAGATAGAGTGGATATTCTGTGGATTGTATCCCATAACATGGCTACCTGTGTACTGCAGTTTCTTGCTAGAATGATCCATGTGATTCTACTTTGTGTGAAATAAACCTCTTTTAAACACTTCAAAACAAGGGGATAAGGTCAAATGAAATCCAAGTTCTGAACCACTGTGTGCTTTTTTTTTCTTCTGTCTTTAAATATAACATTTTTCAGCTGTATTGTAAGCCAAGTGGAATATATGTTAAAGGAAAAGCACATTTCTTTACTTACTAACTACAGATTTTACAGCTTTGTTCTGAAACAGTTCTATACGTGTGACATATATTTTGTCTCGGTCTGAGTGCACTCACCATATCTTCATATTTTTTTCTGCTATTGTAGTGGGAGCTTAGTCTTTCTGCTCATCTCTTTTGCTATCTTTTCCTGCGTGTTTTTGAGTGGAACAGTGAAAATAGGTTTCCTGGTTTCTCTGTTGTCATTCTCATGGGCCAGCACTGGGTGGCAGTGGTCACGTTGGTCGGTGTTACGGAAGGGTACTGAGCAGAACTATTGTTGGAATTTTGCATCCGAAAAGCCACAGGCAAATTTTCTAGGCTTGTCATCTTCTAGAACACAAGCATAAGGTAAGGTTTGACTGCCTGACATTTATAGAAGTGCTTTGCCAAGAGCTCAGTGAAATGGGCAGCACAAATGACTTTACCTTTTTTATTTAACTTCGATTATTTGAAGAGTTCAGGACTGTGGAAGGCACTCAATTTGCAGTCCCAAAGAGAAATTATTTCCCCTTGATAAGTGTAAGGGACAGTCTTTTTGCTGCTACATGTGCAAAACTTCTATTTTTCATGTGTTTCAAGGAAGATGAAAGCTCTCAAATTCTGAAATTCTGTAGATAATTGTGATCTATCTCACTCATTTCCATCAAGTCTACAAATAAATCCCAAGAATATAATCTGCCTTGCTCTCTCTGCAGGAAGTGGCTGCTCTGCAGAAAGCACTTTTGCCATTGAAGAAGGAATTGGAGTGCTACCAAGATTTACCTCCTGTAACTATTTATTCCACTATTCTATTGTATTTGCCCTCCTGTTAATTTTTAGTGGACTTCAGAATGTAAAGGATATCCTGGTGATGGCTTTGGTGGACAGGTAGATGTCCTACAGGTCTGTTAATGATGTAAACCAAAGACTTAACTTGAACAAAAGGCTATGTATTAATCAAAGCCAAGAAATTAAGTGTACTTGCCTGGAAAACTTTGTTTTAACAAAGTAGACAAATTTTCTGGGTAAGTTAGTATTCAGGTGAATTAGCTAGAAATTGAACAAAGAAATATGGAAGAAATTGTAATCCCCTAGTATAACCAGTTTTTTGAGATTTACCAGTACATTAGTTGTAACTGTCATCAGGCTGTCAATATGGTGGACACAGCACTTGGTGCAGAGTTCAGAGCTCTGAACAGGATTTTAAGGATCATGAAGAAATAGCTAAATGTAGGCTTTGTCCCCTAAACTGACTTCTCTGTCTTTTAATTTTATTTCTCTTGAGTGTGCTGGGTACTCAGCTGTTTGAAAATGCAAGTTTCTTATCTGCCTCACACAAACACTGATATCTTGCTCATAGGAAATAAAAGGCTGTAGGGAGAGGGTAAGACTGCTGCTCTGTTTAATCCATCTCTCTCCAGGAGGTAACTGCCTCCTTCCCTCAAGTGGAACAGGACAGTCAGATTGGATTAGGTTCTCCAATTCCCTCCTCCAGCCTTGCTGTCAGTGGAGACAGGGAGAGCCCTGATGCCTCACTTCTTAAGGAAGGGGGTTTATCCTTGCAAACTTACCATGCTTTGGAAAATTCATGTACAAATATGCTTAAAATCAAGCCCACCAATTGATAGGTTTGGAAAATTGCTTAAAATGAAGGGGTTTTTTTAGACTTTAGGCCATACCAGACTTTTGAAAAATATATGATTGCCCAAACCAAAACTAGGCTTTTACTGGCAGTACCTTCTACATGTGAAGTGTGTACACAAAACTGCATTCATTTTCCATGAATTGACCTGTGGCTCATCATTAGACTCTTGTAAAGGTCCAGGGACTCCTGTTTCCTGATGAAATACTGATTTTTATGCCATTTTCTCTCACTAGAGCATTGCCCTGGCGCGAGTGAAGGTTGAAGAAGCGAGAAACAAACTTGTAAGGGTTTTTTTAATCTTTCCAGATGCTACATGTATTAATTGATTACAGATTTACCCACCTTAGACTGTAGTCTCAATGCTCTCATGGGGAAATTTGGCAAGGTGGAAGCTGTAGATATTGGTATGGGGGGCTATTGATGCCTGAGCTACAAAGGCAGTTGGGCAGAATGGTATCAGTGGGGATTAGGTAGCTATATGCCTATGAATTTTGCCTATTGGGATGTTTTATTGACTTAGCTGTGTAGGTCTCAGAAGCTTCCTCGCTCCTTGTGAATTCTCAGAGGGCTCCAGGACCCATATTTTAGTTAGCAGCTGCCTTGTAGACTGCAATGGGAACTTGCCCCTATAAAACATAGTGCTCATTTCCTCCACACTTGTGTAATCTGCAGGTGTGGTTATTGAGAAACATCATAAAGCTGTTTGGGAAGTTCATACATAGCCTTCCTGAGCAAGCCAGGCCATGTTTGAGCCCCATAAAACCTGTCTTTGCTCCTTTGGGCTACTGCCTGTTTGCTCATGAAGCACAAGTGGTAAGCCTTGAAACACTGATCAAAAATCACAGCTAGGTAAGAGCATTTTGCCTGTTTTCAGCTGAGACTGCCTGAGTTGGTAAGTCACTTGTTTTTGATTCAGGAATAAAGCTTCCCTTACCAGCCTGAGTCTGTTCTCATGTCAGAATGCTCACCTCTGGGGAGGATCTGTGAGCTGGGAGGTGTCCAAAATCACATGGGGGCGCAAAATAAAGGCAGCTGAGCTTGTCCAGCCTTTCGTTTGGAGGTTTCCCTGGGGCTGTCTGCCCTTTGCAGCAGTGAGTTCGTCCAGCTCAACACTGGGGTTAATCCATCACTGCTAATGATCTCCCAGGGTGTGATCATTTTAGATATATCTGTTTACCAGCAATGTGTGGAAACTATCTCATGGTCACTGATTCCTCTTGGTTTTGTCTCCCGCTAGAGCTCCTTGGAGGACGAGCTCACAAGGCTGTGCGAGGCTGTGCCTTTTGAGCTGATGTAGCCCAGCAAACTCCAGTTCACCTGTAGTGGCCTACGTGGAACATGATTTTCATTTTATTGCCTACTTATTTGCACTAGCATAGTTAATTTTTCATAATAAAAATTCTGAATTCTTTACTGCAGCAGCTTCCTGCTGTGCTTTTATTTCTGTTTGCCTTGTGTTTTTAGACATTACCTGTTTTTAATTAAACTTCAAACTTGCTGCTGCCTTTATCAGTTATTTTTCCCTCTGTAATACACACCTGTAAAGCAAATAAATAGCTCTGTGGATAGTGCAGGCATAGCTTTAAAACAAACAAAAAAAATACAGTAAGACCTTTCTACATCTGAAAACAGTATTTTTGCAGAACCACTGTGGGGCATGATGATTTTGAAGTTTGATTGCCCTTAACAATTCTGCCTTAAATGTCATCTTTCAGGGAGGTTCCCAGAGCCCTCTTATTTCCATGCCATTACCACACCAGCCTTCAACACTCAGAAATGTTTCGTACACTCCAGGTTTTTAGAAGCTGTTTGGTATTAAAGCCAAAAATCAGAAAATCTGTGGATGGGGGAAAAGCAAAATCTGGAAATAGTGGCAGCAGCTGAGGACATCAAGCATGGGCCTATTTGTACTGGGAGACACCCAGACAAATAGTGGTGCTCTCAGTGGTAATCTGTTTGCAATTGGAGTTGGGAGAGATTATGGCTATGTGAGGTGTTTCACTGCAGAAGTTGATTTTCACCTATCTGCATGCAGAGAGATTCAAAATTACACTGGTGTCAATAAAATACCACAAGTGGGACCGCTGTCCCCTCATTTCTTCTGCTGTGGTGCCGAAGAACTGAGGCATGGTCAGAGAGCCGCTGTCCGTAGGAATGTCCAGCCTCCTCTTTCCTACACCAGCTGGAGTTGCTGTTTAGTTCCAGGTGTTTAAATTGAGCTTTTAGGAAAGGGTTAATTCCCTTAGTTTTGTGGCTATTTATCTTCAGTTCCTTCTGGGGTAGGAAACAAGAGGGCAAAAGCCAGTGTAAAATTCATGGGCTGAACTGGCTCAAGGGAAATTACCTCAGACATAACTGATGTGAAATTTGGAGCAGGCACCACAGTGCAGGGATGATTACAGGTACAGCTACTGCTTACCAAAAAAACCCACCCAAAAGCCATGGAAGTGGTGTTTGAACCTGGAAAGAACAAGGATATAATGTAATTTTCCTGTTGTGGAAGGGGAAAGAAGTTGTAGTCTTGGAAGACATCAGAACATTGCCGGGTAGACATCAAAGAATGATGTAACAAGAAAGCCAATATATGGCAGTGGAGGTTATAGCAGGGCAATTGAGGAATCATAATCACTGGAAGCTCTTAAAAGCAGATGAGAAATGGTTTGCTTAAGTGTTTAAAATATGAGGGAGTGTTCATCACGCTTTGGGATACAAAGATGGAATAGATGAGGGCTTGAGGGTGCTACCAGCCCTGCTTTTTAATGAGAGCCTCAAGACTTCATTGGCTAACATTAGTGTAACTATGACCCCAGGATGGGGAGGATTTCCCGGGGACTGTGGCACTTCCATAGCACCGCTTCCTCATGTAGGGCTGCACCAGTTGTGAAGCCTGGGGCTGTTCTCCCCCGCCCGCGCCCACGGAGCAGCTGCACCGCTCCCCGGCTCCTGCTATTTCATAGCTCATGAAGAGCCTGAATATAGAGAGCAGCAGGGCCAGACTGTTTGGAGAGCTGCCCAAACACAGCCACGTGTTGCTTCCTAGCACTGGAAATTCAAGGAGAAAAAAAAATCCCCAGCAGCTGCATCCGACCTGTGTGTCACAGCTGAGGTGTCTCCAGCACACGCAGTGTAAATCAGTGGACAGTTGTCAGCTCCGACTGCTCAGCCCTTGACAGAAGTTGGGAAAAGCCAAATAAACGAGATTTATGAAGCCTGTTGGGAAGGTTTCCCAGCTCTTTCTTTTGGCATGAGCAGAGTGCCTTGCAGGAATCCTTCCTCGCTGTTGGTGTTTCGGGGCAGACCAGCTTTTCCCACATGGGCATGGGATGCCAGAGGAGGAGCACCTCACTGAGGTCTTGCTGAGACAGGCACACATCAGCCCGAGTTCTCGGCTGAGAAAACCTCTGATTCTGGGCTTCCGCCTCTGCCCTGGCAGCTGTTGAGTGTGTTTCTGCAGGGGTCACAGTGGGTGGCTGCCAGCTGGACCCTCGGCTGTTGGATATTATGGAATAATCATCCAGCTGAGAGGGATATGAGCCTGGAGAGGTCTCTGCTATTTCAGTGTCCCTGCAGAGTACATCAGCTGCTCTGATCTCCAAGACCCAGTTTTGGAGACACCTGTGTTAACACCTGCAAGATGAAAGCAGGTGCAGGGCTGGAGCCAGAGCCAGGCTGAGCTGCAGACCTTCCATTTTCCCAACAAAATGCAGAAGATGTTCGTGTTTATTACTGCGTGCTCAATTCCTCCTCCTGGAAAACATGAGAAATTCCACCTGGGGGAAAAAGAAAAAAAAGAAAGAAGAAGAAGAGAAAGAGGAATTAAAATTATAAACTAGATGTGAAAAATGGGGGTCAGCCTCAAGCAAAAGCTCATATACCTTTTACCACAAATTGACATACTGTTCTTACCAGGCCAATATGCAAAATAATAACAGCTTTAGGGGAAAAAAAATTCAGCTGCAAACTAGAAAAGTATTGTGGATCTATTTAAAATAAAACATTTACATACTAAACCCAGTAAAATGCTAGAGAAATACAGAATCCACCAGGTACATTTAAGGCTTCTAAGCTGACATATGTATCTTTTTACTTAAAATGCATTGAATCAAAAGGTGTGGATGGAATCTCTTTTGGCTATATCTTTGGCTAGTAGTATAGAAATACTCCATCTGTTACAACCATTTCATTGTGGTTCCTTTTCAGTCTTCCTTTGACTGAAGTTATGCAAAAATCTTTCATTTATATCAGTCCTTTCGTAGATATAGAATATTAAGTTGGGACTTTAATTAAAACTAACTAAAATTATTAAAAGTTTCAAGATTTATTTTAAAGGTAAGTTGGTTGCATTTGGTACCAACTCCAGTAAAACACTTCAAATATCTTGATACTCAGTGTTCTTCTGGGTACTTCTAAGCAAAATTTGATGTGTCAAATGGTGTGTTTAAGATTTTTTAAAATTACATTTAGAACTGAATAGATCATAAAAGTCTGGGAAAGGTTTTGTATTTCTAAGCTATTCTTTGAATTTTTAAATTGCAGGGTCAGCAGTGAAACAATAGTGATCCTCATCCATGTGACCTTGCAGGAAATCCTTCACTTTGCCCCAAGTAGGCAGCAGCTTTAGAAACATTTCTTACTTTGTTAAATTCTCATTTCACTAAAGAATTTCAGTACTGGGCTGAATGTATTTCTACTTCTCCAATTCATAAACATTTCTCGGAAAAAAACCCTCTCATGTGAGTAAGCAGAGGCTTTACCAATGAGAGTGTGTTTGAAGTAAAACTTGTGGTTCCTTCTCTCTTTGCCAGATACCACCTGCACGGGAGGACACGGTGCTGCCTCCCTCTGCCTTGAAGTCCTTCAGCATTGCACCATCCTGAACTGTGTAAAATTCTAGTAAAAAAAACATCCAGCAACTCCAAAATTATGAACTAGTCTAATACATGCTTTCTATAGCCCCTTGATAAATATGCCTCTAATACTAATTAAGCAGCTGTCCTGATTAATTAGATTATGTTGGCTGATAAAACCCAGCAGCAAGGAAATGTTTCATTTCTTCTCCTTCCCAAGGAGATGCTGGCTGTACCTCGGGAATGGGTGAACAGTGTGGTGTTCTGGACACCTTTTCCATGGTCCCTGTTTGGCCGCTGCTGTGCTTGCAGGGGAGCCTGGGTGATCTCACAGAGCAGCAGGGGGATGGTTTGGCTGGGTATCAGCAGTGCATTTGTGATTTCAGAGGTTTGAAAAATGGGTGTTGTTTAAATGTTGCTCGGAAGGTAAAGCTTCTGTATATTCCTTAGCAGAGGATGTTTAGTAATGTGCCTATGGATGCCACCGAGATGAGCTCTTGAAAAGTCATCCTTCATTCTGGTGCTGGAGGGAAGCTTTTGGCCTGGGGCTGTGAAAGAGATGGGAGCAGGGACAGAGGAGTTTCCTCCTGCCAGGAGCTGGCTGAGAGAAGCCAGCCCGGAAGCCAAAAATGCTCCCACAACCAGCTTTTACTTTGACAGAGGAGTGTGGCTTGGGTTGTGCTCCAGCACTGAGCTGATTTCCTCCCATTGTCCTTGGGGAAGCGCAGAGATTCCCTTTGCTCAACCACATTTCTTCCAGGCAGAGGAGTTCTTATCGCTTCCTCGTGGGGTAACTAATGCTGAAATCATTGCTGTCTTGGCAGACACAGTCAAAGAATGATAACATGGAGCCAGAGGAGCCTAGAAGAGGGAGGAGGTGCTGGGCTGTACTCCCAAAATTCCTGGAGCCAGCACCACCTCCAGCCTTTCTTCTTCCCTTCTTAATCTTTCAACCCAATCTTCTTGAAAATTCAGAATGAGTCCCTTGGTATTTCCCCTAATCTGGCACTTAAAATCTCAGGCAATAAAGCTTTCACCACTTCCCTTAGGGGTACGATTTTCCAGCCTGCGGTTCTCCATTCAAAAGCTTTCCACATGGATTCTCATTTTAGACATGCCCTTCTGTAATTTCACCTCATTAAAACCATTAATGTTTCACCAGCCTTCTTCCTTGATGCCACTTAATTCATTCAGACATTTACAGATCACTGGTGTCTCCCCGCTTAGTTTACTAATTCCATGGTACTTATGACAGTCAGAATTCCCT
>VZTX01003735.1:0-20121 GCA_013400915.1 Pardalotus punctatus | reverse complement strand
CCTGGCTGCCCCGGGCGGGAGCGGCCCCGCAGCCCCCGGGCGCGGGCGGGGGCTGAGGACCGCGGGGGTGGTCCTGCTGCTCCAGCCGCTGCTCCTGCTGCTCCAGCCGCTGCTCCTGCCCCTGGTGCAGCCCCGCCGCCCTCCTGTGCCCTTACCCCGCGGAGCGAAATTCCCCACAGATTCCGAGAGCAACTCGGGGGCCGCTTTGTCTTTCCCGCGACTTTTGTAACGTGCCTTTTTTTTTTTTTTTTTTTCCCCTGCAATGACTTCTGAAGTCTTGTGAGCTGTTGGAGGGTACCCTTTGTAAAAGCAAGGGTCTATGTGTTCCAGTTGTGCGCTTCTCTGTGGGTTTCTTTGCGGCTTTGTTTACCTTGGATGGCGTGTTCCACTGGTGGAAAAATGTGTTTTGTATGGGAAGAACGCTCAGCTTGTTCGTTGCGGATCTAGCTTGGGTTCCTCTTGAGCTCCTGACATCTAATGGGTTGCAGATGTGGCTTCGAGCCACACAGCCATCCGAGGGGAATATAAAACTTTGCTACTTGTTCCTTTTTAAAAGCAAAAAAGGGCCGTCTGAGCAGACTTGTAATATTTTAACTATATCCCTAGTTCCAGAACTGTAACTTTCTTTGCCTGGACGTTACTGGACAGCTACTTAAAAGGCCACTTTCTGAAATACTTGGGGCTTTTTTTCGGTTTACATTGCTGCCACCTTTGTTAAGTAGCATCTAAGTGTACTTATGTCTTAGTTTGTTAAAAGTGGAACAAGGCAATATGTCTTAAAGTTTGTAGGTACCTTGGTGAAACTGTAACTGCAATAACCTTGTTAAACAAGGTTGTGGTTATAACTAGTCGTGCACTTTAAACCAGCACAAAGTACCTAACAACACTTCAAAAGCTGAAAAAAACTTGTGTGTCAAGATGGCATAAGTCAGTCCTGTTTTTTTTTTTTCCCTGACAAGTAATTCTAGCTTTTAAAATTGAATGAGTAAGTAAATCTTTAAACCACTGAGCATCTCTTTAAAAATGAAAAGTTTCTTTTAATTCCTGCTCCCAGAGATTTAATTGGGTTTTAAGTCTCCTCTTCTCCTGTATTTCTCAGACATCAGACCGAACAATAGTTTCCCTTACAGTCAAGGGCTAACCTATGACCACTTCTCGAGCTAAAAATTTAAGTACAAGCAGTACTGCCTCTCCCCTTGGAACAGCAAACAAATGCTGCATTTAAAATGTTTCTCTGAAAGTGTGCTACGTTGCTCGAGTCTATTAAAAACGTAATGTTTGACCTTGAGGTGGAAACTGAGCATGGTGCTCATCTGAACTCCCCATCTTGTGGTTCTCCTGCCCTAGTTACCACCTGTAATTGCTGTTCGTGTGGTACAGGAGCTGGAAGTCAGGCAGTCAAGGCAGCACAGCTTTCCCTGCTGCCCTGGAGGAGGGAAACGTGGCCTCTGTGGAGGAAATAGGTTTGTAACCAACTCTCAGGCGAGCAGTAAGTTGCTTGTCATGTGTTTGCTAATCCCAGACATCCCCCCATATATGTATACATACTACAGCAGAGCAGTGAGATGAAGTGTGGAGAACTCATATGTCTAACAGCAGTCATTCTTAAGAGTAATTTTCTGAGTATTTCTCTCCTCTAGTGATCTAGAGGAGCCTGCTGTTGTCCAAAGAAGCTCCAAAGGAGTGGTTATGTGGCTAGTGAAAGCCAATAAAACAGTTTTCTGTGGTTCTGGCTTACCAGCAATACTGGTATTTCATGTGGGGAGCCAAGGGGAGGGACACAGCAGGCGATGGAAGGTGGTACTTGAGTCTGGGCAGCTGCTCGAGTACATGAGGATAACAGTTCTGACTAATTTTGAAACACTTGTATTTTTTACTTACACTATGTCATCTATTTGCTGTCCAGCCCAGTTGCTGGTTGGCATTGTGAAGAGGTGTAGTGAGAGGTGCCTGAGAAGTCAGGGAGCGGGGAGGACTGTGGCCTTACACATCCAGGCACATCATTTGTGTGGCAGTGCAGCCTGCCTCTGCTCACAGGTGCACACAGCCTGCTAACCTGGAGGGAATTACAGAGCACAAACCAGGAGTGCATGCCTTAAACTGGGTTATGTGGAGGGAGGGGAAATGGGAAGGAAACTGCAGCCACCCACAAGGCGGTTGAGAATGGTCACAGCACACAGAAAATGTTGCCCTGCTCTGCCTGATAAAGGGGGGGTAGGAAGGATGTTTGGGTGTCTTTGACAAATGGGCACTGTGGAGGGTGTGGGATTGATGGGGTAAGTTAAGGTTGAATGAACCAAGAGTAAATATGGATTACCATGAGGGGCTTTGAACATCAAACATTAGGGAGATAAGTTGGTGTAACTTAATCAGAGCAACAAGAAGTAGTTGCCTTGGCTGTCCTGACCCCCATCTCCTTGCTGTATATTTACCTTTAAACTGCAGGATTCTTTGTCTGGATTCTGTTCACTTTCTTCCCTTTCTCTTGGATATTATCACATCAGCTCCCTGCACCACCAAGGATGTATGTGCCATCTTTGACCTGCCTGTATATCAACATCTCACTGAAACATCTGTTAATGAGATGGGGGGGTCTCCACATACCATGCAGTGAAGGGGCTGCACACTAACTCTCTCGTTACCCTCTGACCAAAATACCACCAATTATCTAGTGATATGAAAGCTTTGGAAAGTTTTTAAAATGAGTAAATAGTTTCGAACAACCTGCACATGATTGTCTACAACATTTCAAAGTTGTTGTGTTGATGGTACTTTTTGACAGAATTGGATCTATGGTCAATCTCAGCTTCTGTGTTTTTATTTGCAGTTGACTGAATGGCTTAGAAAACTGCAAACATTGACAGAAACTGAGCAGCAGATTTAATAACATGTTTACTAGATCAAAGTAAAAGATTTAAACACCATAATTACCAGTGTGTAACTTGTGTTCTGGAAAAGAATTACTAAAACTTGAATATCTTTGCTGGCTTGAACATTACTGGTAGTGACAGGGAACTGAAAACAAAGCAGCACTGGAAGAGGGGGACAGGCATAGTGCTGGGAAAGAGCTCTGAGATAAAGTGTGGTACAATGTGTGTTGATGCTCTGAGATGACCTTAAGGGAAAAGGGAGCAACTTTTGGTTTTCCAGAGTCAAAACAAGTGTTCAGCACATGAATGGGAATTCAGCCTTTATCACTGTAACTCAGGAGCAGCCAAACTTATGAAACTGGAATCTGTGGCAGCAGATATTATTGCAGGGAACTTGGACAACACAAATCACCACAAAAATCATACTTTCTGTCACATCTTTGTTCCAGATTTTTAATGCATAATGCAGTTCTGAGACTGACTTGAGGTTTAGAATGCAACATCCACAAATGTGCAATTCTGAGCAAGAAGAAAACTGGATGAAAGGGACTGTAAAACAAAATGTGTATATAGTGTAAATATTAGCTTCTGCGGTTGCTTTGTCTGAGTTAAGCTGAATGACTGATACCTTGTCACTTACTCAGTGTTACTGTTTAAGGGTTCGAATTTAAATTTGTGTTTGCCCATTCCCACTCCTTAGCGTTCCCCCTCCCTGTGTCTGATCAGCGTGAATGGAGCCTGCAGCAGTTTCTCCGTGGATGTGACTGGCTCCCTGCAGCTGGGGCACACATGGATTACTCATTTAGAGCTGGAAATGAGATGCAGTTCTGCGGCACAGGTGTTGCAGTGACACCGTGTCAGATGCCTTACTGACTGCTCAAGGAGGTCAGGTAACTTGCCCATGGTCATGAGGTCCATCAGCTTTAGGTTCAGAATGATCCCACCTAATATCCCTTTTTATTTGAGAAGTTATTCAGGGGTTTGGTATCAATTTGATCACATAGTCTGCCTCTCCAAAGCTGAGAAATTGATCTAAGTAGCAGAATAGTGTCCAGGCTTCGGCCTTACCACGCCTTATGATATTTGGTTTCCAAGAAAACAGCTTAGAAGCTGTTGGTACTCAATCTGACAACTTTTGAATCATAAATGGAACAGGTGGTCACTTTTTAATTAAATGCAAGTATTTAAAGACTCCTTCAAGCTAGCATTTTTGTTTCAGTCTGCATGGATCATGGATCTGACATTATAGTGAGGATTCTGCAGTGTCCTGCAAGATGCTCTTCTGCTTTGATGCTTCAAAATTCCTGCAAATGAGCATGATGAGCCAGACCTTGATTGAATAAGTGTTCCTCTTACTACGTTTCTGCTCCAGTGTCTTGTTTCATGATGCTTGATCGTTAGCATTTCACAACTTATTTTAGAGAAGGCAGATTTCACTTCCATTCATCCAGCATGGGTAGAGGCCAAATGACTCAGTGTAGAAGAGCTGGGAATAACTAAGAGCCAGACTCTATAATACCAGTTTGTCTGCATGATGAAACAATTACCATTTCAGTAATTTGTTTTCCATTGGGAATATTGCATTTCCATGGTACAAGTGTGAGGCTGGTGCTCCAACAGTACTGTCAAACATTGAAGCAAAAAAGAATCAGCTTGTCACAATAGCAAGGTGAGGTTGAGCCAGTGGTGTTCTCTTGTACTTTGGCTTTCTCATCAGCTGGTAATTCTGGCTTCTCAGCTCACTCCCCTGGTTCATGTTGTCTTGGAATGCCAGATCTTGCCAGAAAGATGTTTCTAAGTAATCTGGGAATTCAGGGGAAAAATGTTGATGAAGAATAGATCAGTCTGCTAATTCTCTGTGCTTTTGGTTGGAAATACAATGATTTAAAGGCTGTCTCCTAATGAAGTGGAGTTGGGTCAAGTGCTGGTAGTCTGGAGCCTCATTGTGTTTGGTAAGAGATCTTTTAGAAATGAAGTTGCCATTGTGGGAAAGAATGGTCTTGTGAGCAGCTGTGAGCCCATTACTGATAGATGCAATTTGTGCTGCCAGTAACTATGGTTCCTCCAGAGGAGGTAACAGTTTTTGATAGCACTGTCCACAATCTGTGAGGAGTTACAATAAAACACATATTTCTTTGAGTATTATGTTTAGAAAGCCTTTAAGGTGAAGTTCTATTTTTCATGGTTCCACTAACTGTTGTTAGTAAGTTATCTTAAATGCAATACACAGGCTATGGATCCACTCACTGTAATAAGAAAATCCAGGAATTGTTGAATACCATAAAACTAAGCCAGGGAAATTCATTGAATGTCTTGCCAGGGTTAGCTTCATAAGACCTCAATAATTAGTTATAAAACCTCACCTCAACTTAAAGTGAGTTTGATAACAGACGCCTGAATTCCCCTTTTTGTTTTACAAGATCAAAATGTTTTTTTGATTGTTTAACCCTGTAGTGGATTTCATTGTTTGTCTGTATGGAACTCTCCAAGCTCCAGCAGCAACTGAATTAATGGAATGACGTTGAATTGATACTCCAGGCTTCATGCTCTTTTGGTTTTTTTTCTTCCATCTCCCCTTTTACTAGGAAAGCTGTTTATATAGTTTATGTCTCCTGTTGCTAACCATTAGTTTTATTCTTATTAAAGTTCTGCCAGCTGAACCACTTTTTCCTAAACAGGAATAATAACCTAAGAAGTAGTTTTGGGGTAAAAGATGCATTTTAAGGCTCTTTTGGTTTTGTTTGAGTTTTTTTCGGTGGTGGGGGTGGAAAGAAAAAGTTTGTGGGTTTTTCTTTTTTTTTCCTCCTGTCAGTACTTGCATGGTACTGCTGAAAACTGCCTTTTGATTTTCTTTTTCTCTTTTTGTAGCTGGTAACTTGGTATCCGCTTACATACTGTTATTTAATTTCTGCAGTCAAATACATGCAAAGTCTTTTGTGTGTTGTGGGAAATGTCTGCTTTCTGGTCTGTCTGTTGTCTTCTTGAATAGAGCTCAAATTTCTTCTCCTCTGCCAGCTGGAATACTGTAGAAAGTATCTGATAGTAAAGCCCATGAGAGAGGTGTTTTCATTAACACACATGTGAATGGCCTTTGACCCAGTCACCTCTTCTTTTGTTAAATACCCAAGATAGCATTTGTTCATTTGTAGAACCAACCTGTGTTTGCTTCATACTGTGACCTGTGACATGAGTCCTGTCTCTTTTAGGAGAACTTTGAACACGTAAAGACTGTGCTGTTGATTGTCAGTAATCTGGTGGATGCTGAAGTCAATTGCCATTTCTTGTTACTGGTCAAAAACAGGTTAAGAGTTTGGGGTCAAGAACAGCGCAGTTGGTATCTTACTGTAAAATTTCATCATTTGAATGCCGCATGACTTTGCCTTTAGTAGACTTGCACCATTTATTTTTCAGTGGTATACCTCCTGCAAATCTGTATTGCAGTATTTAGGTTTGATACTACTAGCTTAATAATTAAAGATGCAAATTAATAATATGAGTGGCTATGTGGATGAGGTAATGATTTGAGATCAGTGCTTGTTGGGCTTGCAGGTCCTTTTCAGCTCTTCTGTAGAATTTGGATGTGTCAGTTGATGGTCAGACCATAAAATGGATATTTTACTGCCATATACCTTATGGCAAAGACATTCATTGGTGTTGAATTGAAGCATTTGAAACTTTTAAATACCTGAGGTTAGGTTTTTCCCACAGCAAAGATGGTGTTAAAAGGTCTGATCATAAAATATTTACAGACTGTAGGGTTACTTAGTATCTCATAACTTGTGTTTGTTACATGGCTGTTGTAAACCCACAGCAAGTCTAGGTCAGTGCCTTGAGCTCTTGGGTAGCTGTGGGAGATGTGAAGATGCTGTAAAACCGCTGTGGAATATGGCACTTGAGAACATGGTTTAGTGGTGAACGTGGAGGTGGTGGGTTGAAGGTTGGACTTGATGATTTTAGAGATATTTTCCAACCTTTATGATTCTGCAAATACAGCACTGCTGAGATGGATTTACTACTTTGAAGTTACATTGCAGTTGTCCTGATCTACCAGTTGTAGCTATTGGCACATAACAAGATGTTGATTCCTTTCAGGATATCTCAGGTAAATGCTCTTAACTTCTGCTCTGAAAATTAGGATTAATTTGTTATGTTGTGCTCAAGCAATTTAAAATTGGCTTTTGTGTGAGCCTTGCTTTGACCTTGGTGGAAAAATAGACTAACATTTTTTGAAAAGATCTGTTTATATAGAAGGGGGAAGCACAGAACACATTTTGCTCAAGAAACAGAATTGATTGGGTTAAGTGGGAAAATCTGTTAAACTCAGTGTCTTACAAAAAGATTGTCCATCCATGTGACAGTCCTCTGTAGGGTGATCTTGTGCAAGCTAATATATAGCAGAGAGAAAAATAAACTTTCATAGTGTTGATTTCTGCCACTTGTTTTGTTGAAAGAAAAGATTTAAAAGTGAGTCACTTAAATTTTTAGGAACAGGTAGTAATAAAGATAAGGCCGCTCTAATTTTTAGAGTAGAGAGCTTTGTAGACTTTAAATTGTTGTGCCCTTGAGAAAAATGGTTTCATTATGAGGAAGAAAGGAGATTTTTAGAAGGCTAAGTGCAGCCAACCCTACGTGCTTTTATCTGTGTGCAAGGACTGTGATTTTTTTTATTGTGGGGTTCCAAGCGCAGCTGGTGAATGTTTATAGAAGTCTGTGTGCAGAGTTGTGAAATAAACCTTAGCTGGTACGTGCCTTTCCTTTGAAAGAGGCAAAATATGTGCATTAAGCATTACAATACAAAAACCTGTATTTAAATGTGCAGTCTTGCTTCTTATGTAGGATAAAAAAATGTTGCTTTTCAAGATTGCAAAGGATGCTCCGCAAAGCATTGTATTAACGCATACACTTGTAATTTATATTCAGTCTTGGGTAATTTGTATATGCAGTCTGTTGAGCACTCAGTAGGAGCAGGCTATTTTTAATCTTCATTTATTTATGCAAAACCAGTTGAAACACAGCATTAATTTAATCCTTTCTTTCATTTTGCACTGCAATTCTCTTACCATGTCAGTTCCAAGGGTCCTATTCTTTGGGGTTGCTACCAGGCCTGATTTGTGAATCATCTGATAAAGAGCCAGCTCCACTCCCAGAAATGTGCCTTAGGTAGAATCGCATGCCAGTGAGTCAGCTTTAGGGCAGCATTTTCAAAGGAACGCTATATAAATTACACAGTATCCCTGTGGGGGCGGCTCAGTGTTATGAAAAATCTGCTGTAGAGCATGGTGCACACACATCCACACAGAGCTGAGTCAACTGTCTTGGGTTAAATTGACTGAGTGCTGGTCTCACTTCTGTTCTTTCAAGTGCATGGGTTTGTGTGACACTTCAGAGAAAATGAAAAGGAATGTATAGTGTCTTCCGGAGAAGCTGAATGAGCTGGGAAGTCCAGAAAGAGTTGGTATTTCTACGTTTGTCTGGGTGCACATCAGTCTTTCCTGATAGATGTGTGATTATTTGGCTTGATTAGTTTTTAGCTAATTAGATATTCTGTTGTCTGGCATAAGGTAATGGCTTTAAACTGACAGAGGGTAAGTTTAGATGAGATATTAGGAAGAAATTTTTGGCTGTGAGGGTGATGAGGCCCTGGCACAGGCTGTCCCATCCCAGGAAGTGTGCAAGGCAAGGCTGGACAGGGCTTGGAACAGTCTGATCTAGTGGAAGGTGTCCTTGCCCTTGGGAGGGCATTGGAACTGGATCATCTCTAAGGTCCCTTCCAACACAAACCATTCTGTGATTCTCTGATATCTCTATGTGTTGTTTGCACTAAAGTGTCACTGGTGACTTCACTGAATTAATTGTGCTGATTTTCAATGGAAAGGAAGGTGTTTCAAGAAGAAAAAAGGCACGATCATCACACAGCTACCACCTGCAAAGGGTTTTGGTGAAGTTTTGGAAGTGGATGGGTTCATTAGCACTTAACGTCTTCAGAGTTACATGTCCTTCTGTCAGAAGAGGGCCTAACTTTGTTTTTTGCCAGAGGTTTATCCTGTATTATGAAGCAGACATGCATTACAGTCAACTCTTCAGTACCCAGCTTGTGTGCTGCTTCTGTCCGTTCCCAACCCACCTTCTCAGACACGCAGTCTATCAAGTGTTCGAGTCAGAATTCTTGATGAGCTTGTCTGTGTGTTTACATTTTTAAAAATAGTCAGCTGTTTTACATAATTTTATTAGCCTCTTGTTTTATGCATGTCATTACCTCTCTTACACCTCTGATTTATTCCATCTCTGTTGGGTTAAGATGAGATAATGTAATCCACTGGAGATGGAAATAATTGTTTGTGTAAAAAGGAGCCATTATAGTGTTTAGTTCCTTATAAATACAAAAACATATTCAGATTTAGATGAAAATAACTGACTTCAGTGGCACTGGTGCTGTGAGGTTGGAAGGGCCTAGAAGGATCTCTAGTTAACTGTGTACTCTGAACAAAGAACTGGTATGCAGCACTGCAGTTTAACTTTTCATTTATGTGGTCACAAAAGCCTGAAGAACGCACATGATGTTATTTGCTGCAAGAATATAGGTGCAGTTTCTCTCTTTTTTTTTTTTTTTTTAATTACAGCTTCCAGTTGAATGGCAAGTGGTAAAAAGAGGTGGATTATTAAAATTGTTTTCCTTCAGTGCTAACGGAAAGGGCATTAAAAGGCAGTATTCTGCTAGATAATTTTTTTTACTTCAACAATTGCTAGAATTGGCATAAGAAGGTGATATGACTGTTAGCAGGGAAAAGCAGTGGTCTGTTGGACTGGATTAAAAAGAAGTGTGTTAGTAATAAACTAAAGTGAGTTTTCCAGCAAGCCGCTGTGAAAAAAGTAGTATCTCCAAAGTAAGAATCTGACCTGTCCTTAGTTTCAGAAAAATAAGAGCTGGTTTGCTTCATCCAAGCTAGGCATTCTTTATCATTAGTCAGCTCAATAACACCTAAAGTGACAACGTACAATTAAGGTTAGGGTGTCATGGTGTTTATTTCAGGCTGTTGAGATATATTCCCTGCTCAGCTTAAATGACTAAATTATGAGTTGAATGAGTAACATTCTAGCTGTTAATATATGATACGTGATTTAGTATGTTTTTTGCTTGGCCTGAGTAGATGGATTTGGTGAAACCTTCAACCTCGAGCTGTGAACTTACAGTTAGAAATGTTTGTTTCTGTAACAGAATTAATTCCTTAGTAATCTTCCTAGTAGCTGATCCACAGCTGTGTTTTGTCTGTTGTGTGAGAAGGACATTGATAACAAATGGATATTTTAGTTGCTGCTGAATACTGTTTACCTAAGTGAGGGCTTTTTTAGTTTCCTGTGCTCTGCCAGCAAGCAGAGGCACCAGGAGCTCAAACCAGAAGATCAGGAGGCAGCAACCACCAGCAGAAGCTGCAGCTCCACGAGGGTTGAACGGCCTGCCTGGACATGGAGAAAGAATGCAATGAGCTGCGGGAAGACCCCAGACCAAAAATCAGCACCAAACCAAGAGGTGCAGGCAAGGTGCGTGAGGGGCGGGTGCCTAAGTTGAGTAATTCCTTGGGGATTTCTTTGTTCAGGGTCCCTCTCCAGAGACACACAGCTGATCTGCTGCTCTAACACTGTTAAATTATTTATTTTTATAATCTGATGCCTGAGACTCTGCTATGGGAAACCTGCTATCTTTATATAAGTTGTTGTGCAGTAGTATATGTTACATGAAAGTTGTTCTTTAGGAAGCTGTCACCTCTGACTTATTTTGCTCTTAATAATTTTTTTATCTACAAAAGTCTCTTCCCAGAGCAAACAGTGTTGTGAAAGTACGCTCAGCACCCTCTCTTGTGTCTAAGCAGAACCTGTGAGTTCAAGGTGTGATGAGACAGAACAGCAGGCAGCTTTTAATCAGATTTAGTTTTTTTTATACAGGGATGATTTGTGCTTGTTCTCCCTTTGCTCCTTCCTGCCAGCTCTGGCAGAAAATTTCACTTACTTTCTCATTTTGGTTTCTGCTGGCTTGTTGAAAGGAGTCTTCCCACAGGAGGGTGAGCCAGTTTTGTGCAAAGGAGGGAATATGATGGTGTAGTCACAATTAGGTGGGAAAAGAATAGGGGACAAAACCATCCTTGTTAATGACAGCAAACTGTTAGAGAGACTGGGCTGTCTGTGCAAATCTGACCTTCAAAATCCTTCCGGATTTCTTTCCTGAAGTGTAGATTCCCTAGTGTACAATTTATGTGCCTTTACAAATGAATCCATGGTTTGAAAATATCTCCCAGGTAGTGGTACAGTTAGATAATTTAGTGGTTTCTGCACTCTGGTGTGACTTGGAAAGTAACATATTTTCTGTTGGAACAATCGAGCACAGAAGTTTTTACAGAATTGCCTTTTAAAATCATCAGTGCAGTATCTGTTCATCAGTAAACGGAGAATGCCATTTGTGATCAACATCTAATTAGGTATCCATCTGTGTCTGTAAGCATCACAACTTATTTTTCACTGTTGTGTTCTCATTTCAGTAAAAAAATGGTCTTTCTCTAGCACTGCCTTGAGATTTCCTTTTCTAGTACTGTTACTAGAAAGGTGAGTGGTAAGAAAGGAATGGGGGTTTTTCAATGAAGTCTCTTCTTGCTGTTCTGTACAGTTTCAGGTAGAACTAAATGAGGACTTTTTTTTTTTTCTTTGAGACAAGGCTTGTCTTGGCATAGATATTTTCTGCTAAACCGACTGTGTTCTTCCCTGCAGCAAAGTCTGTTTGAGTCATGGTAGGTGGTTTTTTTTCCCACTGAGAGAAAGGCAAAGCTCTGTTTTATATATATATATATATTAATAATGGAATTGGTGATGTCTAAATAACCAGTTCAAGGAACTTGAAGAGTACAAACCCTAACAGAATGGGTATTTCTTTTTCCATGTGCGCAGAAACACATCTCAGTGTGAAATTTCTATTCCCTCTTCTACCAACTTACTAAAAATCACGGTGTGAGGGATCAAACCAGTGTGGTTGGAGTAGTTAAAGATCCCTCTTAATATTAAAAAAATCTTATAAAATATTGTAATTGGGCTGTTAGCAAGGTGGCAACGTGCAGATGAAACGTATTTTTTTCTGGCTGATAGATCAGAGACATGGAAAAGCAAGTGCAGGTGTTGTTACAGCCCCTTTGGGAGCTGTGAGGTAAATGATGTTTCCAAGTAGGACATTTGTGGAAGAAAGTCTGTAGCTCACTTTGGCTGCCCTTTATCTTTGTGTCAAGCTTTGCTCTTCGTGCTCCTCAGGCTAAAGAGTTGAACAGTACAGAAGCTGTTCTGCAGTTATTAGTATGAATATTTAAGTATGTTTTCATTTGGCCAGGGTAATATACTTTTGGCTTATGTCTGAGCAGCACATTTTTTCTCTGTGTGTACATTTCAAAACTCTTACAGATGATATTTTTCATTTTAAAGCACAGGGCCAGAGGAAAGCTGGTAGCTGCATTAGCAGGTACAATACAAATTCCCCTTCTTCCATCATCAAATCTGTGTTTTACTTACCTGTATGATAGGAGAATTATTTGATAATACAGGTTTGTGAGTGAATTACATAGAAATATTGATTTTATTACAGTACTGACATGCATTTATGTCTCAGAATGTGTGTATTCATAATTTGGGTTTGTTGGTGCTCTGCTGTAGCCTTGGAAATAAACTGTTCCTATGCGATACTTGCTGCTTGCATTAAATTACTGTCTCCAAAAATTCTTCTTTGAAGTTGCTTTCAAGAGAGGGTTATTCATGCAAGTATTCACAAATATTTTTTCTGATATATATGTTCCTGTGTTTCACAGTATGCATTTTATTCTGTTTTTTGGAAGGAAAATGCTGAACTTACTGTTTGGGATTTTGGGTTTGTGCGTTTTTTTTCCTCATATTTAGCAGATCTGGTCTTGTCATCTCCATTTTTCTTGTGATGTCTGATATTAACCAACCTTTTTTTCCTGAGCTGGTGTTTCTCTCCCATGAGTGTTTTTATCATTCCCTTGCACCATACAGCAGTTCATTCATTAGCCTGAAGGAAGCATGAACTCCATTTTAGTATTCTTGAAAAATGAAGTTTCAAAGTGGGTTAGAACACACAGGACAATGCTCAGCTTTGCAGAGCACCTTTCAGATGCAGGGAAGTACCCTTATATTGTGTATTACATACATGTGTACAGTTACATACAGGCAGCTTGGGATGGATCAGGAAACTGAAGAAGGATTGTCAGGATACAGAAAAATCTCTCTGAACAATCCATACTTCCTCAGGCTGCTCAAGTGCTGATTTGCCTTCTCTGCAGAAATGCATTTTTTTAGATAAGATCTCGCTGCTGTTTTTTCTTGCCTACACTCTTTTGAGTTGCCATAAATTTATCTTTTTCTGTACTTCTGAACCTGTAAAGGATTTGTTCTGTACCATTCATCTGTAAGTGAATGTGGTAATTGAAGGATCTGTATTCTGTGTTGAATTCCAAGTGAAAATTTAGGTGAAAGGCAAAGTGTGAATAGTGAAGACAGAATGGTAACTGTTGATCTCTCCAACAAAACTTCCTTGAAGTTGCTTCATGTACTTTTGGGTAGATAACGCGCAAGTTATCAATCAGATTAACTGCTTGGTTTTTGTATTTGGATTAAAGCAATGCAATTTAGTCAATTGTAACTTGAAGTAAAGTGTAGGATACTGGTGTGGGTGGATAATATTTCTTGCTTGCAGCCCCTACTATTTAATGCTTCTTTCCTGGCAGATTTGAGAGAAACTAGGTCAGCCTAGAGATTCTCATATAACCAGGACTTGCATGGGAGACACTCAGGGACTTCCTGAATGGTGTATTAGATACTCCTAAAAAACATCTTTATATGACTCACCAGCGTGGTGGTTCTCTGGTGAGAGCAGTCCATGTTACACGTAGCTAATGCCTCTGAAGCCAGAGCCTGTAGCCGGGCCTCTGACAATTCAGTGGCACCTCACAGCACTTCTTTATTTAAAAAATCTTTTGTACATAAGGTTCCCTTGCAGAATGTTTCCACTGGGAACCCCATTCAATGTAACTCTTAGTACCATTTCTCGTGGGTGTGTAAATGAAGGAATAATTTGGTGTAACAGGATGAGTTCGCTAGGAAAAAGTAAATTAAGAAAACCAACATGATGCTGAACAATAAGTACTCTTCTGTGGAGCCAGGCTGGAAGAGCTGGGAGTGTTCATCTAGGGAAAAGAAAGCTCCAGGGAGACCTTAGAGCCCCTTTTAGTGCCCGAAGGGGCTCCAGGAGAGCTGGAGAGGGACTTGGGTAAAGGGCCTTGAGTGACAGGATTAAGGGGAATGGCTTCCCACTGCCAGAGGGCAGGGACAGATGGGATATTGGGAAGGAATTCTTGACTGTGAGGCCCTGGCACAGGGTGCCCAGAGCCGTTGTGGCTCCTCCATCCCTGGAAGTGTCTAAGCCAGGTGGGATGAGGCTTGGAGCAACCTGGGATAGTGGAAGGTGTCCCTGCCCATGGCAGGTGGTTAGAACCAGATGAGTTTGGAGGTCCCTTCCAACCCAAACCACTCTGGAATTCTGTGAACCCATAGTGTCTAACCAAAAGCAGTGAATTGTTTAAGGTAACACTGTGAAGAGGGGGGCTGAGTTACTTGTATAATTCTTTCCTACTGTTCTCTTCCTGTGCAGGCTGCTGCACTGCTGGAGACCACGTCTAGCTCACCCAGCCTCCCAGACAATGTGCTCAATGCTTTGAGTCTAGAAGGACCTTGCTCTGCAATGAAGATGGAGGCAGTAGGAAAAGTAGAAGAACTTGTTGATTCAGAAATTCCACCAAAGACTTCTGAAAAGCTGGAGACTGCTCCTGATGAAGATGGGCCTATAGAACTCGAGACACAAACTCAAAAGGACAGTGTGCCCGTGGCAGCAGACTCTGCGGTGCTGTCTTCCATGCCTTGCTTGCTGATGGAACTGAGGCGAGACTCCTCGGAGTCTCAGCTGGCATCAACGGAGAGCGACAAGCCAACGGGTGGCCGCGTTTATGAGAGTGACTCTTCTAACCACTGCATGCTTTCCCCTTCCTCCAGCGGGCATTTGGCTGACTCAGACACGTTGTCTTCTGCAGAGGAGAATGAGCCCTGCCAAGCTGAAGCCGCTGCTGAGGGAGACCCTTCTGCGGTGTCCGGGGCTGCAGTTGGGAGGAAATCCAGGAGATCCAGGTCTGAAAGTGAAACTTCAACAATGGCTGCCAAGAAAAACCGACAGTCTAGCGATAAGCAGAATGGCAGAGTTACCAAGGTAAAGGGTCACCGGAGCCAAAAGCACAAAGAGAGGATCCGGCTCCTGAGGCAGAAGAGGGAGGCAGCTGCTCGCAAGAAGTACAACCTGCTGCAGGACAGCAGTACCAGCGACAGTGACCTGACCTGTGACTCCAGCACGAGCTCGTCAGACGACGATGAAGAGGTTTCAAGGAGCAGCAAGACAATCACTGCAGAGATACCAGGTAGAGGATGTTTTTTAAACTGAACTGTAACGCGCCTGACATCGTTTCTCAGCTGTCATGCTAAGTTAGATGAGTGACACTTGAGAAAAACCCAGGAGAACTGCAGCTCTGTGTAAATTTGAAGACTGCAGTGTAATAACAAGATGTGGGCAAATTTTCAAAGTCTGTTCTGAGGTTCCTGTGCACTTTTGCACACCAACAAAGCATAGAAATGTTAAATGGGAGGAAGGACTACCTTTGAATTCTGGATTTTTCAGATCTTTGTAAGCCTATATGAACTCATGTCAGTGCTGTCAAATCCCCTTAGGTGGTGATAATCTAATTCTTAAGATAAGTGGCCAGCTTTGCTTTAATATGTAATGCCCACAGCTTAGCAGCTGTGTTAGAAACGGCACAGCACACCTCTTGCCTGTGTAACAGTAAGGTCCTGGCCATTACTGCACTTACTCTGTGCTTTCAGCTCAACATGTCAGTGCATGACAAACCCGCTTAGCTTTATTCTAAGTTCTTTCAGATTGCAGCTGGTCACCTATTTTAGGATACAAATATGATTACACAGGTGCCCAAGCATTTTAGACGTCTTAGACAATTTTCAACAGCTTAGACAAAGTTGTTACAGTTCTCCTATGTCATAAGGATCAATAATTTCTACACTTTTAACTTTCAGACACATCTGTGTTAAGATGGGAGGCAGCAAATTATAGGGGCCTTCTTGTCATTTTATTAGCAAAAGAAAGTTGAATTCTTCAAGGTTTTTGTCTGCTCAGTCTCTGTTATTTTATTAGCCAAAGTGCTGTGGACAGGATTTTGTGTGAATTATTCTTGCAGCATATTATACCATAGAATCATCATCATATGGCAATCTTCATATGGCAATCAAAAATAAAATCCGTAAAAATAAACTTTTTGGCTTGCCAACTTTTACTGGGTTACATGCCTTTTTGCCTGTTGTGCTAGAAGTTTTTTCTTTTTGAGAAAAATAACATCTTACATAGGACAAGAACATTTAAAGGAAAACTGCAATATTAAGTTGCTGAACTAAAGTTTGCTAGATTAATTATTTAAAATATTGCAGCAGAGTTTACAAATAACTGATTTAACTAAGTTGATTATGGTGGATAATGCTGTCACTATGAAAACTGGCATTTTTCCCACACCTGCTAGGAAGCAGGTTGCACAAAGGAAGTAAATATTTATTATTAGAGTGTCTGGTAAGGGCATAACATCCTCCTATAATTATTGTGTAGTCAACTTTTAATAGAGATCTAAATTTATTTTTACCAATTTAGTAGTTAGTCTTGTAGCTTTCACAGTTTTGTGCCTTTTTATTTATAATATTTACACTTTGGGCAATTTAAGCCTCATTTAAAGCCTGTTGAAGAAGAGTGTTTCATTGATTTTGTGGATGGGTTCTCCCCCACCTCTCAAAAAACCCCAACACACAGAATAAATCCCTGAGGTCACAATCTTTTTTTAAGTTATAAAAATACCTTATGACCCAGAATGGCGCCACATGGTATTTTCAGGTCTGCTTAGATTTCTGACAGCTGTTGTGGGGACCTGAAGCCACTCCAGCGTATTTTTTTGCATGTCACTGGGCTCTTCTGTATTTGACTCTTGGTCTTGACCACAAGACGCTTGTGGTGAAAGGATCCTTCATGCTTGTACATGCAGAGGTTGACTATTAATGATGATTACACCAAGGCCCAGCTTTACCTGCAGTGCGAGAGTGCACAAACCATCCTGAGGGAGGGACACTGACATTTATTCTAATTTCATAGCCCACATCATTTGCTTGATGCTGAGTTCTGTTTAAGACATTAAAAGGTTTGCGCTGTCCCCTCAGTGCGACAGGGTGTGATGCGTACCTACCACATTGTGGTTTTCCTTTAAATAGAAATGGCTTTGCTTTGTGGGAAATGCCTTCCAAGTGTGAGAGGAAAGTATCCTCTGTAGAGATAAGAACGTCGTTTGTCCAAATACTGCATCCTGTGTTGCTTGTGGGTGAAGGAGATGTTGTGGTTTTCAGAGCTGCGGTGGAGCTGCGAGTCTGGTCGGACTCCCAGCGCTCGGTCGCAGCAGTGCGTTCCCAGGCCATCTGCCTTCCCTCTGCCTGGAGCTGGCAAGGGACTCAGGTCCTTTTTCTGAATAGAAAGCCATTTTAGTGCACTTAGCGTAACACTGTGAATAGCCTCAAAATTGAGGGAGTGAATGTGTAGATAGACAACAATACAGGTTATCAAAAAGTGCTCTTGGAAATTCAGGCCATGGGTGTTCTCTGCACACAGTGGAAAGCTGAAAGGTTTGACTTCAATGCCAGGACATAAACATGAAAAACTTCTGCCTTTGGTTTTAAAGAGTTATCTGTACACATTGATGCAGAAGAGTTTTTTACAGGCCACAGGTGTTCCCCTTAGTTTGTGTTTGGACATTTAGCTACAGTCTTGGTTACTTACTCAACATCACTTACTTTCATAGAATTTTCATTTTTAGCCTTCTGTTGCCTGAAAAACACATTTGCCAACAGAGATGCTTTAAAATTTTTAGTGACAGTTAATTTGGCCCTCATGACAAAAGTTACACAGACTCCTAAGCTGTCAACACACATAGTGTTACAGCAGACAGTTGCCTGTGTGTGGTCTGAAAATTAAATTGCCACATTTGAGAATACAGTAGTTTTTCATATTGTGTCACTAAAACTCTCCCATTTAAATAGTGCAGTTACCTTTTTCTGAACCATCCACACCACTGGCTCTGAAATATGTTTGGCTAAATTTGTAAGGCAGGAAGATATTCAGGGAAATACATGATAATGCCATGAAGTTGCAGAGCAGTTGTACAGCAGAGTCAGGTCTCTCTGCTGAACTCAAGTGTACCATGGATTTAAATGGTGGCAGGCTTGGTTTTCTCCTTAAGAAAGACTGAAGAGTTGAGATTTTGCTGGTGATACTTCAGTACAAGTATTGTGAGCTGCGCAGGAGTTTAGCACAATTTGAGTTATGCTATTCTGAGTGCATCCTGTGGTGTTAATTCACACCTGAAAATACAGGTTCAGTCTAAACTTCAGGGCTGCTCCTGAGAACCTTTTCACTGATGTGAGCAGTCATAATCTTTGGCTCTTTATTTCAGGGAATGCCATGAATTTTGGATTATTGCAGATGAGGAACAATTTTTTACCTTTTAATGACTGAGCCTGTCTGTTTGCATTTAGGATTTTGCCATTCTTAAACCCCACATAAACGTGGCATAAGGGTCCTGAAATAGATTCTACTAGACTTCCTGCTCTAGTAGGAGGTTTTTATGATGCTGCAAATTAACTCTGAATGAAATGGGCATGAGAGCAAGTCTGGGAATCAATATTTACTGCTGTGTAAACACCTCTCTTTTGGAAGAAATAAGGGATTTAAAAAAATTCAAATAATATTAAAAAGTATTTGCATTTTACCACCATTGTGCTTTCTACAACTCAGAAGAATCTGAATTGAAATGGGAGTGACTCATATTTTAGGCTATCACAAAAATCTGTTAAAAAGTTTGAGTGTTAATGTTGAAAAAGCTGCATCTCACTGTATTGAAAAAAAGACAAGACTTTGTTTTTAAATGTAGAAACCCAAAGAGATGGGCACAAGTTCCTTCCTCCTAAGGAAGTGTGCATGGATCTTGGATGAAGCATCTTCAAGAGATGAATTTGGTTCAAGTAACTCAGAATGACAATTACAGTTAATGGATAGGAAAAATATAGTCTGTTAAGAATTATTTGCAGTAAAATATTAATTTGGAAATGTCTGCAGCAGAGTAACACAGAAGAACCAAGCGCTGCTAGTTAGAATGAAGATGAAGCATATCCTAAATTGCTATGTTGCCAGACTTCCTAAATTAAGTTACTTTGGGTTTGGTTATTACTTAGCTAGTACTTAAGAGATGCCATAAAGAGAGAGCATTGGGGCATTTCTTAGGTGCAGGTGTTATGTTGAAAATAAGAGAGGAATCGTTGATTCTGACCCCTTTGTGATCTAAAATTTCTTCTCCTTTAAACTTGGCATGATGAAAAAAACTATAGTTTTAAGATTATAAACAGAAGAGGGACCAGTTAAATAAGTGCTAGTATTTTTAATATGTAAAAATGGATATTTAGGCTTGATTTTTTTTTAACCCTAAAATAAGGAAAATATTGATTAAAGCTTGTTATAGTAACTGCAAGGGAAGCATTTAAAATATTGATTTGCTGCTACTGTAAATTGGAGAAAATCCACGAATGATGCCTTTTAAAATTAGTATCATGGGGCAATATATATTACAAAACATACTTTATTTGGTTTACAAAACAATTTCGTCAACTTTTGACCATTCTAAAGTTCATTCTTAAGTTAAAAAAACTGAGAAGATAGTCTCACTTACTACCATCAATAGTTTTTATTTAAATTGCAGTTAGAACAACATTACTTATATGTAAGCATGTGGAAATCAGAAAGATTGTAATTTAGTTTCTTGAGTTTAAGATAAGATCCTGACTAAAGACAAATAAACAGAATCATAGTGGATGTTCAGTACTGGATCTAAATGAACAGAAGAAATACTTTTTTCAGGGAGGAAAACAATTATTGAATAAACAAAACGAGCCATGTTTTAGAAAAAAAGTACCATTTAACTTAATTATTTTTCTTAAAATGCAGTTGGAGGGATGTAAATTAGTTGCTTTAAAGTAATTATTTTTAGTAGAGGACCTCAATGCTGAATTTCCA
>VZTX01003733.1:0-11638 GCA_013400915.1 Pardalotus punctatus | reverse complement strand
CTCACCGTCTGTCCCGACCGTCCTTAGCTGAACTCCCAGATTCCTACAAACAGCAACACCTTCTGAACCACCAAAAAAGCTCCTCAGAAATTGCCATCAAAGCCTTCACTTGCCATGCAGAACGCAGCTGGACCACAGCACACAGTGGAACACTCCCAGGCCATCTCTCAGCTCTAATGTGCAGAGATATTGGAAAGAGAGAGCATCAGAGCAGCTCCTGGGGTGTCACCAGCTCTAATTAGAGCCTGTAAAGCACTTGGAGATCCTCACATAAAAGGCACCACATAAAGGCCAAAGGAATGCTGAGTCCTGCCTGGATGGCACACTGCTCTCCCAGGCTTCAGCTGCAGGAATCACTGCCCAGGCAATATCTGACAGCTTGTCATGTCTGTGGGGGTGAGCAGAGGAACCACAGGACCAGGGAACCCCAGAGAATCGCAATTGGAAGAGTTCTCTGTGCTTCTGCCCATCCTCAGGCTCTGCAGTGGGAACACCTCCCCGCAGGACAGGAGGATCTCCCTAATCTGGGAGCAGTGTCCCAGCCCCTGGCACACCTCAGAACCATTTTCCTATCTCCCAGCCCTTGGCCATGCTGATATTTCTCCCAAAAAACCTCTGAAAACACAGCAGCGATGATGTGATTTGGCATTAAAAATTGACTTCTAACAAGAGAGCTGGTATCACACCCAGCCCCAGTTGTGTCAGGCCGAGCACTTCAAAGAGAATATTTACAGAAGAAAAAGCTCACTTCTCACTATTTATACCTTGATTTTAATAGGCTGACCTATGTAGTGCGCTGGAGCTGAAGAATTCAGCACAGAAAACATGAAGGGAGAACAAAATAAAACGTGGATTTAGCACTGATGTAATACATTAGCTGGCAATTCTGAAGGAGAACGTGCCCAGCTCTGCTTTTCATGCAGATCAACAGCACACCGTGGAAAAGAGAGCAGCACACACAGGGCTCCTTCAGCCACGGCCTGAGGGACAGCAGAGCCCTTGTTGTGTCACCATGAGCTCCCAGAAGGGCTTTAGCAGGTCAGATCAGCTGGGGATTCCTGGAATCAGATTGTTTTGGGATGAAGGGACCTTCAAGCTCATCCCATGCCACCCCTGCCATGGCAGGGACACCTCCCACTGTCCCAGGGTGTTCCAAGCCCTGTCCAGCCTGGCCTTGGGCACTGCCAGGGATGGGAAGTGATTTTTGACTGTCCTTTAGTCCCTTCCTGCTCCTGCTCCCCACACCTGACCAGTGACACGTTGGCTCTAATGAGCAGATTGTTGTGACATCCAAAAAGCAAACTGGGACCAAAGAGCTCCCAGTATGAACACACCATGGGAAAGATGGCTCTGAACCAGAAGGAGCCCTGAGGAAGCAAATATTCCCCCAGGAGATGAGGGCTAGGCAGGGATTTCCACACCAGCCCTTCTCCTGACAGCTCTGTGGCAGGCAGAGAGTGACTCTGTGTGGTCACAGCTGAAAACTGCTGCACACCCAAAAAAGTCCAGAAGACAAGATCAGTGTGCTGGTGAAGGCCTGTGACTTCACATAATGAATTTATCCCTCTCATACTGACATGGACAAGCAAAAGGAGGGGAAACAAGGAGGGAAAAGTCTTTCCCTTTAATCATCTCCATGCCTGAGATTGGAAAATTAACATTATTTATGACTGAGCAGTGCTAGGAGCACTCAAAGGCTGCAAACACTTAATTTGGGGGAGCAATTATTCCTCAGGCAACTGGCAAGGACACAGTGGAGAACAGAGGCCAGGGACAGAGTAAATCCCAACTGAAATGACCTGGAATTCTGAGCACCACTGCCCCAAGCAGGCAGATTTAGTGCTCAGTGAAACTCAAGAAGCTGCACCTCCATTTCTTCGCAGGGGAAAGGAGCAGAGTGCTACACAGCATTTTAAAACTTGATGGAATTAGACTTTGTAAAAGGGAAATGGGCATCCTTTCACATTCTGCACATCTGACACCCTCCTTTACCCACCTAAGGCTTTACATCCCAAAAAAAGCTTGCTGAGAAGATAATGCTGCCCCTCAAACTACTGCTGAATTTACTACTTAAATGTAGAATTCAGAATCAAGGTTTTAATGGGCTTTTTTCTTCTCTTTTTAACTGCAATGCAGCTACCTTAGGAACGAGTTATTACTGTTAGTAATTGCTGAGGAACTTGTTTAATACATATTACAATGAAGCAGTAAGCAGCATTTTCAGCCTTGGATTCTGGTGGAACACTAAAAAAGGCTGGGTGCTGCCATCCCTTGACTCACTGGAAAGTACAGATGTCCAATCCTAGACACAGTGTTACACCTTACATGGAGAATAAACCACTTTAAAGCTTTCTGGGAAGGGGCTGGGCTTGTCCTGGGTGCACCATCCAGCCAAGGAGTCCTTGGACCACAAACAGAACACACTCAGTGGGTGAATCAATGAATTAATGAATCAATGAATTAATGAATCAATGAATTAATGAATTAATGTCCCGTTTTCCTCCAAAGCCACGTTCCCCAGACATCACAGCCTTCCTCACCTCTGCAGGTACTCACCTCCTTCCACTAAGCCAAAGGAGAGCCCATTCTTGTTGTCTGAGGTCATCAGCAGCTCCACAATCCCTCTGTTTAACAGTGCCTAGGTTAAAGAGAGCAAAAACCATTGTGATAACAGAGTTTAGCATTTCCCAGGATATTGAAGCATTCAAGTACAGAGTCACCTTCTGGGGGACAGCCTGGTAGTGGCTTGGTGTGAAATGTTATTGCTGTGACATCTCCCATTCCTCCTGAAGGTTCCCTGCCTACTTTCTCCAGCTTAAAGACAACTGGAAAATCTTATTTTGTTTCAGAAAGCTGGACGGGTTTCTCACTGATGCATCCAACTTCAGGATTTTAGCTTCTGAGATCAATTTAATAAATAGCTTCATCAAAAGAGGGATCCAGGTGGAAAGAGGAAAGGAAAAGCAGCTCAGGCTTCCTGCCTGAGTGGAAGCTGAAAAGAGGGAAGAGCTGATTTCCCAGGGAATGTCATCACAAGACAGCTCAGCTACCAATGTTCTTCAATAATCAATGAAGTCACTGGTTCTTCACTATGATAGCACCGGAGGGAACAGCACTCTAAGGTTTTTTAATCCACCTGCACACCCAAGGCTCTTCCCATTAGGATTGTTCTTGGTTCTTAACAGAACAGCGCTGATGTTTGAAGGACAGATTAGGAAACCTTAGTTGTTAATTAACCACTCATTTCACTGTACCTGCACGGGAAGTCATTCCTCCAGCTCCCAGGAGCTCTGGGAACAAGGCTTCAGTCTCTTCAGTCTAAATGACTAATTGTGAAATGGTGATAAAGGCCTTTGTTTATGGCCCCTGTGCCTGCCCAGACCTGGGCATGGCACAGGGTCTGCATCGGAGAAACTCAATCCAGAGTCAGGAGCTGGTGGCTTCATCAACCCATCACCACTAAATTCACACCTGAACCCGTGCTGGATTCAAACAAAACCCAGCTGCTGGGGGAACTGGAATTTCTAACCGATTTTACTGAGGTAATTCATTGAGCACTGCATTAATGCTAAGTTCCTTCCCCTCCTTTTGAATGTAAATGCAAAATGGAGAAACAGCAGAGCTGCCACACATCAAATGCTTCCCAGGGCGCAGCAGAGAAGCAGGAACAGAAGCTCAGTTCTGTGTGGGAAGGTCATGTCAATACATCCTTTCATGGCCTTCACTTTTAGGAGGGTAAAGGCATTGCACCCAAAAGGGTGAGGTAAGCACAGGGCATTTGAGGTTTTGTGTGAGTTGTGGGTGTTTTTAATGAGTATGTGAATTCCAGGGAGATTGCAGCTTGGTCACAGATGCTAGATGTGAATTAATGACCTTGCCATAAACCAGAACAAAGACTGAGCCCCACCTCACAGCAGATCCCACTCCAACCAAAAAGAAGCCCTGCAAATCCTGCTTTCCCACTTTTTCATCTCCAACCACTGTTCTGAACTTCCTGGGATGGAAATGGCACACAATCCCAGAATATGATGAAACAGCACTGCAAAAATACACCCACAGGCCTGGCAGGGGAATCTGTCCTGACAAGCCTGAAACAGCACAAGCTCTTTTCTCACCGAGCCATGGAAAAGCAAGGACAAGCCTGCAGGCTGTGCAGAACCCCCAGAGTCTCTGTGTCCTCCTCATTCAGGGCTCTGCAAACCGCTTGCACGGCATTATCTCTAATTTGTTTGTATATACACTTCACATTTAACCTCGTCAGCAGAGTTTAATCACTCCACGAGATGGAGATGGTGCAGGAGCAGGCACAGCCCCCAGGAGATCAGCGCTCCCACCATGAGGCTTGTTTGTTTGAAAAGCCTTGGGCACCCTGAGCAGTGGGACAGCCTGAGCCTCAGGGTGCTCAGGGTGCAGCTGGGGCACCCAAAGGGTGTCAGGAGGATTTGATAGTCCCAAAACAGCAAGGCTGGATGGGTGACCCCTCTCACGTGCAGCAACACCTTTAAGAACTCAGTGAGAAGAAATTAAACCAAATTTAACCAGACACAATGGAGATCTTGTTATCTGCCTGCCCTGCACTTGTGCTGGGGGCAAACAAACAGGTCAGAGCGCTGTGAGATCCCCCAGGATAACCCGGGCCAGCTCCTTATCACTCACTGTGAGCAGTCCCAGGACACTTTAATCTCTTTTTGACAGGGTAAGGGAGGTGTCAGGCAAATGAACCTGCCTGATGGTGATCCCTGGATTGCACAAGTTTAGGAGCGTGCTGGTGGCTTGTTCCCATCCACCTCCTCCCAGGAAAGTCAACAAAGAGAAACCTTTATCAAATATCATCTGAGAGAGGCCAAACAGGACCCGCAGGTGGCAGCTTCTCCAAGGCCAGCTCTGCAATACAGACACTCCCCAGATCCCTATCACCCTCCTCTCTGGAAGGCACAGGAACACAGATTTATCAACACTGAGAGGGTCACGTGCAAATTCTTCCACTCCTGTAGGAAACATCCAAGGAAAATGCAGCTGGATAAGACCCTGGTGCTTTGAAGGATCTCTTAAACCACACTCAGAAGTTATACAGAATAAAGAAAGCACTGCAAGGAAGGTGATTTAAGGGAGAGACAGACACAAACAAGTAAAGGGCCACCATTACCATTTTGACATAGGTCATGTAGTTTGGGTCTTTGGCATAGGAACCGTACTCATTCTCCACCTGCACGGCAATGATGGGACCTCCTTTCTTGTACTGCGGGGGACAAAAGGGAGAAGGAAGGTGTTCACCATGATTTCTGACCACAGGGACCAAAATCCCACTGGAAAGATGCACCAGTGTCAGATGGACTCAGCCCCACCCTCTCACGCCCCCAAACTGACACCAACAATCAGCCCGTGCTGATTCCTGGAGCAAAACTGCCCAAATTTGTTCTTGCTTCACCCTGCTGCTGTCACAGCCAGCCCACACTGCCCTGGGCAGCCATTCCCGCTGCTGGGGAGGGAAAAGGACCGTGCTTGCCTGCAGAGGGACGACAAGTGGCATCAGACGGTCAAAATAGGCGTCCACAGCTTCCGTGAAGCCCTTGTACGTCGTCCTGAGCTGCATCTCGGGGTCCTGCAGCAGCCAGCTATGAAAAGCAGCAGAGGGGATGTGTCAGAGGGTCCTGTCCGGTCAAGCAGAGGTGTTTTACCCCCTGCCATCGGGTCACAGCAGGGCAGGAATCTTTGGTGGCACCTGGCCAAGCCCACAGGGCAGCTGTGACACCCCGAGTTGTCACTGACACCACGTGGCCACCACTCACACTTTAAATAAGTCCAGGCTCCAATTCCCAATCCTCTTTTTGGGAATTTCCCTTCCTCTTTTTGTTCTGCATGTCAGGCCTAAGCTCATTTCATCACCTTTACCAATGATATTTCAAGGGCTACTCTTATCACTCTGAAGTGAATTCCCTGCGTTCCCAAGGGCACTCCATAACCAAGTGCTCCTTCAAAAAACCCCAATCCTTCCTCAAAACAAAGCTTTCTGTAATTGTTCCCATTGTTTCTACTGTTGATTTACAAGACTTGGTTCTGTTTGGAGTGAACAGAAAAAAGGGGAAGTTTATTGAAGAGCAGAACAATATGACGCTGTAACAATTTAGGGGGAATGAGCCTGTATCTTCCTATTCTCTGCAAAATGAAGCCTTAACTAATATCCTTCCACAGGTCTGAAAGACTCCACTCTATGCTAAATGCAGCTTTGTGGGTTTATAAAAAACCATCTCCTCTTTAGCTGCAAAATGAGAATAGTTCTGATGGACTTTATCAGAATTTTTCATCTGTCTGATATAAAAATATGTGGGTGATATGACAAGAGATGGACTTCTCATAATCTAATGTGGGAGTGGCTACCAGCTCTGGTCAGTAAATTCTTACATCAAGCTGCAAATCCTGTTCATATTATTGGGCTCCCCCAATTCTGTTTTCTTGCTGTCACCATTATACCATAACACAATTATTATTTTAAAGATAAACACCCAAAAGAGAATTAGAAGAGCTCAGTAAGATAATGAGTACTCACCTGCTTTGGGGACACAGAAAATAAATATCCCCATCTAGCAGGCAGCCATTCCAAAGCAATTCCTTTGAAGGAGACTCAACTGAATGATCAGGGGTTTGGGATTGTTTGTCCCAAATGCTTCCCTGAACTGAGCAATTTCCACACTCACCTGGGCAGACCCCCAAGGTCCCACTCCGAGCAGATGTAAGGTCCAGGACGCAGGATCACCCACAGTCCGTTTTTAGCTGCCAGGGAAAGGAAGGCCCTGGAGATCCAGACAAAGGAATTATTGTCTGCCTGCAGAATCCCTACTCCATGCACTCCTAATATTCCAATCCCCATGAAATTTAGGTAGAAAAACCAGAAGGGAATTGCTTGATGAAGTAACTATACTGGATTGCTGCTAAATTGATTCTCGGGGCTCCAGAAGGAATGAGCTCCCACTGCCTGATCAGGGCACAGCTGGAAAATGACATTTTCACCCACAACCCACACACCCCCTCCCCTCCAAAGAGGAGCATTTAATAACAGATCTGACCTTAGATCCAGGTTTTTGCTGAAGTCAAACTTTCCTCTTTCCTTCTCATGCAGGTTCCACGGCACGTACCTGAAAGGCAGGGGGAGGGCAGGGGAGGTGAAGGATGAGGTCTGGAACGCTGCAAGAAAACCTCAGGCCCCACTATTCCTTCCAGTGGCTTTTCCCATAATAAAAGTACGGAAAAACATTGTTATGACCCATTGGAAAAAATGACAAAGTCCCCCTGGTGAGGAGCAGGGCAGAGGCTGGGCAGGGGGGACTCTTACGTGGTGAGGGTGTTTAATCCACAGGCTTTCATTTTCAGCATCCGATCTTCCCAGTACTCCCGGGGCACTCGGAAATAGTGCATGGAGCCCCCGAAGATGCGGAAGGGCATTCCTTCCAGCAGGAACTGGGAGTGCTCTGTCTGCAAGCCCAGAGTCCTCCCCCACAACCCCAGAGGGCTCAGCTCACTCCAGTTAAACCTGGAAGAGAAAAGGAGACGTGTGAGCAGCGGTCCTGGTGAGGAGATGTGTCCTACACATTCCACCTCACCAGCAGGACCAGCAGAGACCTTCCTGCTTCTCAAGCAAACCACAGAGCACAGAGATTGCTCAGAAGGCTCTAAGGCAGTTAGATCTTCCCAAAATGTGGATTAATATTGATTTCACCATCAGCTTCCCCCCTGAACGCCCCAAGCCCCTGTGCCACGCTCTACCACTGACACTGCTCAGGCACAGAGCATGAAACTCGCTTGCTGAAATCATGGATGGGGAAGTTTTCACTCACAATATTCACAAACACTTCCCTAGCTGATGGAATTTAGGATCTCCCTGTTTTGCAGTAGGATGGCACATCCAGATCCATGTTCCAACAGCATCTGCACCTCATCACTGCCATCCTGAATATCTTGTGGACTCTGGTATCTTCCAACTCAAGGCATGGAAAAAACAAAATCCCCTCAGCGGCTCCCTGTGAACAGAGAACCTTGTCCTCAATTCAATGAACCCCCCTGGATTATATTCATCACCCAGGAGAGACTAAGTCAGCTGTCATCACAAACTTACCTCTGCCCACATCACTGCTTATGTTAATCCTGAAAATGCCATTTGCCAAAAGAACCAGAGCCACGGGCACAGCAGCTCCTCAGCACCCGCAGGGTGAGCGCTGCTGCTGTCACAGCTTCTCTCAGCTCAGCTCCCACACTGCTCATGGCCTTACAGGCTCCCCAGCTCACTCTGGCTGGACCAAAACCCCACTTTATCTCAAGCCCAGGCACAGAGCAGTGTCACTGCCTCCATCAGACCACCCCGAGCTCCGAATACACAGTCAGACAATGGCAGCTTGTTCCTTATCAGAGCCAGATGTGAGGCGTGAATTCCCAGCTCCAGAAAGCAGGAGTGACCCACACATTTGGGAGAAACATCACATTGAGAGAAGAGAGGAACACCTAAGCCTCCAGCTGCTGCCTACACTCTGTGTAAAGCAGTTGTTAGCAGAGGGTGAGGATGCTCAGAGCTTGTGGCTTACAGGGATTGCTAACCAGCAGCCTGCCTGTCCTCTGACAAGGCAGGGAGACTACAAAGGAACTAAATCTAAGGCTTGCAGGGAACTGCACGGGCTGGCTGACAAGCTCAGAGGGTACCTGAGTAGCACAGCATTCTCACAGGGCTCTGAAACAACCGGCAGCAGGCAGGGGTAATACCTGGAAAGGAAGCCAGATTAGATATTCACTGCCTTCAGTCAACGAGACTCACATGGATTGTCCAACCACTCACAGAAACAGTGCTGAGCAAGGAGACTGCGATGGATCCACTCAAAGGTGGGGAAATAATAACAGGTTTTGATGAGAGTGCAGCTCAAGTAGGAGGAATCAGTACAAAACACCGATCTGGCACATTTAAAGGGTGACTGCCTGTGTGGGAACAGGACCAAAACTGCTCAGCTACACAAGAAAATAAATTCTCTACAGCCAGAGAATAATGACACAAGGCTGGGAAATGGCAGCATTGCTCCCAAAGAATTATTAGGAATTTTAGCAGCAGGGCTCAAGCCACACACATGATATCCTATGGCCACCTGCCCCCCTATTCTGCTAAATTACAGATTGTAACTTGCAAACCAAACCTGCTGCTACATCTCCTATTTTAGGTGGCAAGCCTGAGGCAGAAAGCTCAAATGGGTCTGCAGATGCAAAACTCCAATTTTTAAAGATTAGGCTGGAAAACAGTTTCTAAGTTGTTTCTGAGCTAGGTAGAGCCCTAAATTACCCCTGCACACAGAAGTGCTGCTGAGTGGTGCCAGACTGAAAGCTGTGCTCAGGAAGCACACACAGCCAGATAAAAATAAACTAATCACTTAAGCTCATCTTCTTAATCCCAGCCATAACTAACTTGGCACATTTCCATCAAGTTTCCTACTTCAAAACTCCCCAGCTCCAGTGCTTTTTCCCACCAAGAAGGGCTGGTAGGAAGCTCACAGGTCCCAATATTTTCAACACATTATCCTAAATATCCTGAAACCCCCATTTTTCAGTAGGATCTGTTCACGTAACCTCAGGAAAAAAACACTTCTGTGACTCAGCAGAGCTTTATCCTGTTACCCCGAGCTGGACTGCCAGTTTAAAGTGTACCTGGGCTCTGTACATCCTCCTGAGAGCAATTTATAGCTCCCAGTAGATTTTTTTTTCTCACTTCTATAATGACAGCACAGGTTGCAAATTACCTTTTATTTTTTGCTTTGTTAAAGGTTACTGGCCTACTTTGTGCACCTCAGCAGCCATCCCTGGGAGTGTTCCTGGCCAGGCTGGACAGGATTTGGAGCAATCTGGGATAGTGGAAGGTGGTGGGAGGAGCTGGATGATCTTTAAGATACCTCCCAACACAAACCACTTCAGGATTCTGCAATTCTGTGATGCTATGATTTAATCTCTGCTTCAGGGAAGTCTCTGTTTGTTTTATAAAATAAATAGCATTCTATTACCAACGACCCCCAGAGCAGAGATTCTGAAATTGGATTGGACAATTTAGTCCAATAAGATGGAATAAGACATTTTAAGATGGAATTTGAAGTGCAAAATACGACACATGGAAAAGGAAAGTCTCAGTTAACTTCTAAACCCAACAGCCATGCTGTTCATGCCTGTGAAACACAAACGTGGCTGAAGTCCGCTCTGCAAGAGAGGATTTACCTTTGGTGTTCAACCACCCCATATCCAGAATAGTTGGGAGAAAAAGCTGATGGAAAAGAAAACAGCCAAACCGGGGGAAAAGCCATTAAGTTCTTTTCTGGTGCTAAAGGAAGCGCTTCAGAGGACAAGGGACTTTGCAGCTAATCCCTAAGCTCCACTGGGACCTCTGAGGGCTTTGCTGTTTATTCTGGGCTTCCTTTGGGCCAGGGGAAAGTGAAAGCTCGGAGCTGCCCGGGCTCCCAGCTCGCTGCCCTGCACAGCCCACGGCTGAGGAAACAATCACAACATTTTGTAGAGCAGTTTATTCTGGATGCAGTGGTTTATTCTGGATGCTGTGTTTTATGGACGCACTCTTACAGGAGACAGATTCTGTGCCTCCATCAGGTATCAGTTTGCAATAATCCTCTCTAAGAACCCAGGTGGCACAAACCCAAGGCCAGCTGTGAAAGAATTTTGCTTCTAATTATGCAAAGATTTATGAAAGCTTTTCCATAGCTCTGAGGATCAGGTTTACTTCTGATTATGATTTTAAGAACCTGTTATAAAACATCCAGCTGACAATAATAACTGTATTACACCTCCATACATATCCATGTGTATTTCCATGTATTCTCCAGCACTTTGCTGTCAGGGACTGAAGAGTTTCTGTCACCTGGCACAAGGAAACCACTCTGGCTAAAACACAGTCCTCTGGACAAGAGCATCACCCCCAAAACGAACATGATCTAAACCATATGGGATTCAAGCCAGAACCCTGAGCAACTTCTTGCTGTACCGGTGGGCTACAGAGGAACAGCTGCTGGTCTGGAGCGTGAACCAGGACCAGCAGAAGGAAGATAAGAGGGTTTTACAGGGAGGTGGGCATGGGCCATGGGTGGGCAGTGTTCCAGGGACACACAGCAGGCAGAGCCAGCCCCAGAGGAGGCTGGAGAGAGGGGAACAGCGCTGGTGCGAGCACGGAGAGCCCCAGAGCTGGGTTAGATGTGCCGGAGAGATTGATTCGCAAAGTGCATCATCCATCAGCGCTGCGATGATGTAAAGCCTCCCCCGAGCCAAGGTCGGCAGGAGAGCATCAGCCTAACACAGAACATGATTTATGGCGCTGGCAGCGGGGCTTTCCCCGGCCCTTACTTTCTGTGATGGACAAGAGCTGTGGATATCAGGTGCAACATTTATTTAAAGCTTTCGATAATTCGGCACAGCGGCTGCGTTGCTCGCCCCGCTGCTTCCCACGCTCCCGTTCCGCTGCAGGGATGACGGGAGCGGGGGGTCTCTCTCTGATCGGTAAAGACGGGATTCTAGCGAGCCTGGCTGCGGCGCGTTAATTCCGCGGCAGCGCGCGGGAGGCGCGGCCGTTAATTATGTTAAATACGTTAATAACGATCTCCCATCCACCGGCAGCGCC
>VZTX01003732.1:0-16318 GCA_013400915.1 Pardalotus punctatus | reverse complement strand
CCATGTCACCATTCTGTGTCACCCTTCCGTGTCACCTTTCCGTGTCACCGTTCCATGTCACTGTTCCGTGTCACTGTTCCCATGTCACCCTTCCCGTGTCATCTTTCCGTCTCCTCATTCCGTGTCACCGTTCTGTGTCACCCNGTCACCGTTTCATGTCACCATTCCATGTCACCGTTCCATGTCACCGTTCCATGTCACCATTCCGTGTCACCATTCCATTTCACCGTTCTGTGTCACCATTCTGTGTCACTGTTCCCATGTCATCGTTCCATGTCACCGTTCTGTGTCACCATTCCATGTCACCGTTCCGTGTCACCGTTCCGTGTCACCGTTCCGTGTCACCGTTCCATGTCACCATTCCGTGTCAACGTTCTGTGTCACCATTTCCGTGTCCCCATTCCGTGTCACCATTCCATGTCACCATTCCATGTCACCGTTCCGTGTCACTGCTCCATGTTTCACCTTCCCTTCCCGCTCCAGCCCCACGACCCCGGCAGCTCGGGACACAGGGAAGCCTCAGCCACGCAGGGAAGCGTCTCCAAACACAGGAGGTGTTTCCTGTCAGGTTCAGGAGGGGCAGGAGCAATCCAGGGGGGCTTGGCCAGTGACCCAGCTAAAAGGGATGTGGTGGATTTGCTTTTGGACTCCAGGCATTTTCCATCCTGGGGGAATGCTGTGAATGCTCACTATCAGCGGGAGCAGGTCTATGATGACATGTGGATTTGTGTCCTGAACACAGGCTTTGATCTGGAAGGGAGGAGCTGTGACAGGAGATGCTGTGGTGCCCTGCTGAGGAGCAGGGGGTGGGAGCTGCTGGGCACAGGTGGAGGGAAGGAGGAAGAGCTGGCTCTGTCCCCTGCACCAACCCCGACTGATCCCACGGCTCTGCCCGTGCTGCTCCCCTTCCCTGGGCTAGAAACAGCCCTGGCTGCGTCCAGTGAATGCACTGAGGTGAAAAATCCACCACACCCACCCCAAAAAATGCCAAAGTATTTAAAAAAATATTTAATCTCTTACTAAAAAACCAAGAGAGAAGAGGGAATTTTCTGCCAGTGTAGCCCCACAACAGCTCAGCTGCCTTCAGAGGAATGGTCATGCTGCTGAGAACTGGGGACTTGCCCTTGGGGGAAAAGCAGGCGAGTTGGACCCTGCCCTTTCAGTGGCAGGTGCCTGGAGACACCTGGATACCTTCTTGTTGTCCCTCTCCTGCTCCAGGAACTGCAGTGGAAACAGGCTGTAAGCTCAGTAAGTGTAAACATCCATTCCTGTGGAGCAAGGGAGGAGCAGAGAGGGTGCTGTGAGTGTTTACACTGCTGTGTGAAGAATGGTCCAGCAGAGTGTGGAGAGCGGGCCAGCAGCCTGTTCCAGGGTCTGCTGTCCCAGCCTGGGGCCCTGGAGCTTCGTGGCTCTTGGAGTCACCTTAAAGCTTGGTTTGTTATTCCCAATGCATGTGGGGAAGAACAAAACACAAAGAAAACCCTCAACTCTTCCCTGAGCCTGTTGCTGGCATCAGAGAGAATGTTTGTGCTCTGGTGAGTTGGTTAAACAAACCTTTGGTGGCTCTGATCTTGTAAATCATTTCAGGTTCTGTCTCTGCCTTTCACAGTTGGAGAGGATTTTTTTCCATGCTCGTTCACGTGTACCACAGACAAATTGGGAAGAGCAGATTCAGCCATTGCTGCTGGTGCTTCCACATTGTTTTCATGGGGGGGAAAGAGCTTTTATTGTGCCTGGGCTTTCCACCTTTTCAAAGGTTCTGATCTGCTGCACCTCAAGGTGTCTTTAAGCCTTCTTTGAACTGTGACAGAGCTGCCATTGTGGTGTAAATAAGGGCAAAAAGCACAAATAGAGGTCAGTGACCTGAACTTGGGAAAGATCTGAATTCCAGGGGACAGCAGGGGTCACATGAGGGGAACCTAAAACAAGAGAATTTCTGTGTGGCTCTTCATTCCCGATGGGAGACTTTGGAGTAAATCCCAGTCCCTGGAGGGAGTTTGTCACTTGTGCTGGTTATGGGGCTCTGGGGCAAAAATAAGTGTACAGTGCTTGATCTGTGTTTGCTGAAGGGTTTCTGGATATGTGACCCACCTGCACATGTTCCTGTGTCACCTGCTCCAGGTGACCCTGCCTTGGCAGGGGTTGGACGGGGTCATCTGCAGAGGGCCCTTCCAACCCCAGCTGCTCTGTGATTCTGTGGGTTCCATTTACTGCCCCTGTGACTCAAACTGCTGTCCCCGGCAGCAGAGCGTGCCTCACTGCTGTTTGTGTCATTTCCCAGGGCTTTGCTTTCCCTGGCTTTGCTCCTTCTGGAAATGCTCTCACCAGAGCAGGGCTGCCACAGCTCCAGAGCTGGAGCTGAATCCACAACTGCTTCACTCAAGGGTGTTTTCCCTCAATACATGTGGGGTTTGGTTTTCTCCCTCAATAAATGTGGGGTTTGTTTTTGTCCCCTCAAGAGATGTAGGGTATTTCCCTCATTAGATGTAGGGTTTGGGGTTTTTCCCTCAATAGATGTAGGGTTTGTTTTTCTTCTTCAATCGATGTTTGGTTTGGATTTTTTCCCTCGATAGATACAGGATTTTTCCCTCAATAGATGTAGGGGTTTTCCCTCAATGAATGAGGGTTTTCCCTCAATGGATGAGGGTTTTTCCCTCAATGGATGAGGGTTTTTCCCTCAGTACATGCCGGTTTTTGGCTGCTGCAGCTGCTGTCAGACCGAAGGTCCATGGACACCATGGCTGTGTCTCCAAGGGAGCACAGCAGCAGGGCCAGGCACACCCTCTCTCCTGAACACTTGCCCAGTCCTGCTGGATATTTGGATTTGGGATAGCAGGAGCTGGGAATGGGTTTTTTCATCCAATAACACCCGCTGGATTTGTCTTCCATGACATGGCAGACATGGCCCACCAGGTTTTAGGTTTTGCAGCCACCTTTGGCAGACTTCCCTGGACAATGCAGAGACAGAGCTGGCTGTGTGTGAGTCCCTGCAGGACCTGCTCAGCCCTGTTCCAGCAGCCAGGATTTCACCCAACACTGGAAGAGGAGAGGGAGAGGGAAGTTGGAGAGGCACTTCCAGCTTCACATCCCCTGTTATGCTGGAAAGGGACTTTTTGCAAGGGTAGGGAGTGACAGGACAAGAGGGAATGGCTTGGAGCTCAAAGAGTAGATTTAGATTAGGAAGAAATTCTTCCCTGTGAGGCCCTGGCCCAGGGTGCCCAGAGCAGCTGGGGCTGCCCCTGGATCCCTGGCAGTGCCCAAGGCCAGTCTGGACAGGGCTTGGGGCAGCCTGGGACAGTGGGAGGTGTCCCTGCCATGGCAGGGTGGGCGCTGGACGGGCTTTAATGTCCCTTCTAACACAGACCATTCTGTGATTCTGTAACTCTGGACATCAGTCACATCCCCTCTCAGACCTCTCTTGCCATGAGAAGTGTCCCAGGTAATTGAATTTCTCCAGGTTTGGAAGTTGTTCTGTGCTTCTGGTTGTCCTTGCAGCCTTCTCCCTTCCCCAGCCTCTGCAATATTGTTGCTATTAAGCAAAGCAATAGACTGAACACTGTTCAGCTGACTCATGTGAAAAGAGAAAAGAGAAAACAGCTCTCAGGAAATGAAGCAGCTCTTCCCCCTTGCTGCTCTCTGAGGTGATCTGGGAGAATGGGGAGCCTTTCATTTAAACCCTTTGCCTCAAACCTTTATGGGATCTGAATTTACTCAAACCGGGAAAAGGCAGATCACAGACTGGGGGCTGTGAGTGGGGTCTGAGCCACTCCATCAGCCCCTGCTCTGGAGGAGGTGGCCCTTGGAGCAATCAGGACTGGGATCACTGAAGATGGGAGCGTTTCTCCAAGGCCCCGTGGCCGCTGTGTGTGTGGCTCCTCTGCGCTGGCACGTCAATGTTTAATAACCCTGCCCGTGTGAGAGCTCCAGAGCTGTGCAGGAGCTTCATCCTGCGTGAATTACGGCCTTTGTTTGATTCCCTCCAGTTGGGCTGCCTGGAGGGCAAACCATGGGCTGGGGCACATGGAATATTGATCATGGAGCGGCTGGGGCTGGGAGGAAGGGTGGTGGGAGGAGGTGTTTGTGGTGCAGCAGGAATGGAGGAGTTTTCCAAGGCTTGTTTCCTTGCAGAACTGCTCCAAAATACAACCCTGGGGTTTAATTTAGCCGAGCTGGGTTTGTTTGCTGAATCCTGGGCATTTGTTTGCTCGCTCATGTGTTTGGACTGGGAGCTGTATGGGTTTTCTTCTGCGCTCGCAGGGATTGCAGCATCTAGGTCAAATCTAGATTATCCCTTTTTCCATGGAAGATCTACAGGCGAGGTGATCCCAGCATCCTGGGCCCACCCTGGCTGCTCTGCTGGCTCTCCCTGTGCTCTGCAGGGCCCATTTCATTGTTTTCCATTCCTTTCCTTTCCTTTCCTTTCCTTTCCTTTCCTTTCCTTTCCTTTCCTTTCCTTCTTCTTTTTTTCCCCCTCTTTTTAATGGCACATTCAGAGCATGGAACAGCCTGCAGTCTGCAGACTGTAATGCCTAGATGGGTGTGGAGGATTTATGTTCTGCTGAGGTGGTGGATGTGATCTGGGTGAGGTTTCTTTAATCTTAGAGACTCTTCTAGAAGCTCACAGAGGTTTTTAAACTGATTCTAAAGGTGTGTTCAGATCTCCCCTGCAAGTCATCTGAATTTTAATTTTTTTAATTTTTATCAAAAAACACGTGAATTAAACGTTCTTTCGAAATAAAAACAGTGCTTCCCCTTAGCTGGGATGTGACTCCTGCTTTGGGTGAATGCTCTGTTTCTTTCTGTATAAATCCCAGTTTTAGAAGCTGCCAAAGCAGCTGCTGCACTGGGAGTGGTGGGATCATCCCTGGGAGCACTGCTGGGATCGCTGAGCACCCAGGGCTCTGCAGGAGGATATCCCTTGGCCTGGAGCTTTTCGTGTCCCCAGGGGTCACTTCCACCTCTGGGATGGCTTTAACTGAAGGAGTAAAAGGGGCTGTAGGAAAGCCATGGCTGCCCTTGGGTCCCTGGCAGTGCCCAAGGCCAGGCTGGACGGGGCCTGGAGCAGCCTGGGACAGTGGGAGGTGTCCCTGCCATGGCAGGGGTGGGATTGAATGATCCTTAAGGTCCCTTCCAAGGGTTTTGGATTCCATGGTTGATGATTCTGTGAAATATCCCATTTAAAAGGCTGTGGAATTGGTAGAGGTCTCTGGAGAGTGAAGAACAGCAAGGAACTCCCTCACTGGGAGCAGCTGTAGAAATAAATACTCTTTGTAATGCTCAGGAGTTTCAACTGTGTTCAGACTTTGTTTGTCCAGCCTTTTCCTTTTGCTCTATCCCTCTCCTAGTCCTTCAGTCCTGATTTCAGTTGGCCTCTTAATTTTTCCTCCCCTGACCTTTAGGAGGACAAAGCATAGAGAAGGCAAAGGGATTGAAAGAGGTGAGCAGAGACCGTGGCTGGGGGCTGGATGGGGGGATGTTGTTTGGTTGGTTTATTGTTTGGTTTATGGTGCTGTTCGGACTTTTTCTAAAGCAAAAAAATCTCCTTTTCTTTCCATTTTCAACATAATCGTCATTATATCTCTGCTCTTGAGTCCGTGATTTGCTCAGGGGCCCCTTCCCTGCCTGCTCACACTGAGAAGCCAACAATGCTGCTGGTTATTCCTCTCCCCTGCTGTGTCTCCTTGGGCTCTCCTTGCAGGGACAATCCATTCCCTGGCCTGTCCCTGTGCTCCTGCTCGGTCCCTGGGCTGTGCTGTGATCGATGGCAGAATCGACTGCTTTGGAGTCAGCGGAGGGGTCACTTGGAAAGCTGTCATCACGCGGGGTTTTTGGAGCCACCGCATCCTCCGCCCCCTCCCTCGTGCCCTGCACACATCTCACCTCCTCATCCCTCTGGAATGCTGCCGGAGCCTCCTGGTGTCCCTGCCCGTGGTGCTTGGCTGGCAGTCGGTGGCTCCTGTCTGCTGGTTGGGATTTGGGATCTGGGGAGGCAGATGGCTCTGGAGCTGGAGCTGAAGCCGTTCCAGCAATGTCACTCTGATTTCAGGCTCCTCCTGCCCTGCGGCTGATTTTTCCTGAAAGATAAAGGGACTTTGCCTCTTCGAGGCTGCTGCTCCTCTGTCTGCTTGGGTGGAGCTGGCTCGGGATTCGGGAGCTATCAGGGCAATCTCGGGAGGTCAGGCGGGGACAGGGTGATCTCCAGTCTCATCCCATGGGAAATCAGGTTAACCAGCAGGGAAAGCCACAGCAGGGGGGAAAGGGAGGTACGGATTTATTCCTGCCAGTGGGAGGGATGACACAGGGCTCTGCCATCCCAGGCTGCTCTACCCTGGCCATAAAGATTTTCTAAATGCAAGTTCTGAAGCCCCAAGCTGGCTGGGATGTGGCTGGATTGAAGTGGGAATGGAGAGGGGCCTCTGGCTGCCGGCTCTCACAGGGGTGATCTGCTGGATCCCTTCTGAACTCTGAATGAAAATCTCTTGGATCTTATCTTGGGTGCAGAGAGACAAAAGAGAGAAGGCAAACTGGATGCACAAATCTTTCTGTTGGGGTTTGGCCCCCAGCACACAACAGAGCAGTGCCTTTGCAACAGGAGAATCTCTTAACGGCCATGTAAACTTCACTCTAAAGATCTGAGGTTTTAAATTTCATTCTGCAGGGCTCGATGTTCTTGAGTTATGAGCTGGGTGTGGGGGAGGATTGAAAAGGTCTGTCGGGTAGTGCTCTCCCAGTGTTCAAACCTGAGCACGGTGTGTGTTGGCAGGAGCTCTCCAGCATCCTGGAACTGCTTGTTCTGGAAATGCCCTGGCCCAGGGTGCCCGGAGCAGCCGTGGCTGCCCCACCCCTGCAAGTGTCCAAGGCCAGGCTGGACAGGGCTTGGAGCAACCTGGGATAGGGGAAGGTTGCCCAAGGCAGAGGGCTGGAACTGGATGATTTTTAAGGTACTTCCAACCCAAACCATCCTGTGATTCCATGATTCTGTGATCCTTGTTTGTCTGGTCTATGTCCTGCTGCTCACAACTCCACAAAATGCCTGCCCAACAGGACAGGAGTTTCCTGCTTTGACACCTCCTCTTGTCCCCGGGATTGACCATTCCGTGTTTCTGGAAGGCTCTGTGGGACTGTCAGACAGCCAGGTCAGTGTGGCAGCTCAGCATTACTGAGGGGCTGCTTCGAGCTGAAATGAGCCCTGCAGTGGAGAAGAAAAGAACCAAGTCAGAAAAACAGTTAATTTTAAAATATTTGTACCCCGTTCCCTGGGAGAAGTTTGCCCTTCCCTTTGACTGTTTCCTCACCTCTGAGGCGCTGCCGTGGTGCCATGGCAGGTCCTCACTGGCAGGGGGTTCTCCAGTTATGACAACTTGATTTGAGAACATGCTTTTCATTAATAGTTCACTGTGTGTGTAGCCAGGGGCATGCCTGGGCTGGATAATTGGATTTGGGAGGCCAGTGTTTGTACAATGGTGACACCTCTTGCTGTGAAGCCAATTTCTGCAGCGATGCAGCTGATACAACATGGGGGCAATCTGTTCCAGCCTTTGTTCCAGGGATGTCTGACTGGTGGAAAAAGTAACCACAGCGAGAGACTTCCCTCAACAGCGTGTCAGCTTCCAGCCCGAGGAAGCAAAATCAAGACCTTGTTCTGTGTCTCAAATGGGCCAGGGAAAAGCTGACAGAAGTGAAGCTCTGCAAAGTCTTGAGCAGCTTGCACAGATTTACTGTTGTGTGTTCTTTTCTTGACATCCTTTGTAATGCCCAAGGGCTCTTTCACTGTGGCCTGGAGCCCTCTGCTCCTCATTTCTGTTCTTACTAAATTCAAAAATGAGAAGTTGGCAATAGGGTTTTTCCCAGCTGATCTTGTTTATTGTCCATACATCCTTTACAGATACATTTTGTGCCCTTTCAGTCCATGCTTAGTGATCTCAAGCAATCCAAATCTTCTTGGCTTTTCTTAAAAAAAAATTCCCCAGTACTCTTTGGATGCTCAGTGTTTAGATCCTAGTTGGTGACTCTGTCAAATTCAGAGTTTCAGAGCCTGCTCTGCCCTCAGACAGGGAAATGCCAGCTTTGATCCAGCCTTGCACACTTTGGGTGAAATCCAGGCCCTGTGCAATCAGGTTTAGCCAGGAAGCTTCGAGCCTTGAGCTTCCCAGCAGCTGCAATGGCCTTTGTGTGGCTGGAGCTGCACTGGGTCTGAGCTAAAGCCGCAGCTGTAACTCAGTGGTGGAAGTGACTGCTGAGCACGGCAGCTGTGGGGCAGGTGTGGGGCAGGTGTGGGGCAGCTGTGGGGCAGGGGCTGCTGCCTTCCCTCAGTCTGTCTCATGGCTCCAAGGAATAAATCAGGAATGTTATACATCATTTCATCCACCCACGGGGACAAGATCCTCAGTCCAACTCCCTGGGTTTGGTTGCCGTGCTCCGTGCAGCACTGCTGGTTTCTGCTGGGGCTTTTGTGCTCCCTGCTCTTGCCTTTCCCTTCGCTGTCCCCTGTCCTGCCTTGCTTCCCCAGCTCTTTCCTTCAGCCACTGAAATGGTCTCTATTCCCAGAGCCTCCTAGGGAGAGCGGCCCTTCCAGGGGCTGGGGCTGCTCAGGAGCTCATTGCCTTCTGTCCCTGTGGGTGTGTTGGGTTGTTCTCAGAATTTCAGAGTGGGTGGGGTTGGAAGGGACCTTAAAGCTCACCCAATTCTGCATCTGTGCCCTGGGCAGGGACAGTTTCCCCTGTCCCAGGCTGCTCCAAGCCCTGTCTAACCTGGCCTTGGACACTGCCAGGGATCCAGGGGCAGCCACAGCTGCTCTGGGTGACCCGTGCCAGGGCCTCACCACCCTCATGGGGGAGGATTCCTTCCAAATATCCCATGTAACCCTGGCAGTGGGAAGCCATTCCCTATGTCCTGTGCCTCCATCTCTTGTCCCAAGTCCCTCTGCAGCTCTTCTGGAGCCCCTTTAGCCACTGGGCCTCCCTGGAACCTTCTCCTCTCCACGTGAGCACCCGCAGTTCTCCCAGCCTGGCTCCAGCCCTTTGATCATTTCCATGGCCTCGTCGGGATTTGCTCCAACAGGCCCATGCCTTTCTTGTGTTGGGATCTCAGTCACAAACACGATGTTTTTCAGTCGTGTTTTACCTGGCTTTGACTGGCACTGGGAACTCCCTTCCCTTGAAATACAATTACAAATCCGTGTACTACAGGAAGAGTACGGAAAGCGACCGATTCTCCGTTTCCCTGCTCACTGCCTTTCTCCCTGGCGCAGGTGTGGAGGGGCACCCTGGCCCGGCTGCGCTACCGGCGGACGCGGGCGGCGCTGACCATCGTGCGGCACTACCGGCGCCACAAGGTCCGCGCTTACCTGCGCGAGGTCGTGCGGCGCTTCCGCGATGTGCGGCTGCTGCCCGACCGCGGCCGCAGCATCCCCTGGCCCGCCCCGCCCAAGGTGCTGCGCCGCTTCGAGGAGGCTCTGCAGGACATCTACCACAGGTACGGCCCGGCTGCCTTGGCGAGTGGCGGGTAAGTCAGACCTTACAGAGTGAGGGCCTGGTGAAATCCCTGCTCGCTCCGGTTGCTTCAGCTAAGGGGGCTCCGTGCCCATCGTCATCGTCGTTACCTGGCTCCCACCCACGGGGGCACCCACAGCAGGGGGACACGGGACTGAGGGACGTCCAGGGTGTCGGTGGCTTTGTGCCCTTGGCCAGGCAGATCAGTCTGTTCAAAGATTTACCATTGAATCACAGAATCCCAGGATGGTTTGGATCCTAAAGCCCATCCAGTGCCACCCCTGGGCACGGGCACCTTCCACTATCCCAGGCTGTTCCATTGTGATGAACGTTGTGTTTCCTTCCTTGGCCCCTTCCTGGCCTTTCTGGTTGGTTTTCACAGGAAAGAGCAGCTGCTCCTGAATGAGCGGGAAGAGAAAAAGAATCTTCTCGATTTCCTCAAGACTTCTCGTAGTAATGCAGTGTTTTCTGCAGTAAAATGAGCAATGTTCCCCTGGTCACCCATGTTCTGTGTGCAGAGCAGGTGTTTATACCTTCATTAAACCTCCCAGTATCTAAAGGCTGCTGGGTTTTTTTCTCTGGGAAGCCGTAGGCAAAGTAGTTACAACTCCAATTTGAAAAAGGATGATTTCTGAAAGTGGCTGAACAAGAGAAATGTTGGCTGCAGGGACATTCAGAGATCTCCTGTCCAGCCATCAGCTTGCAGGGCAGTTCCAGCAAGCAGCTCTAGATCAAGGCAGCTTTGATATTTTCCCCAGCTGTCTCTTTCAGGAGAGACATCCATCCACCCACAGCCTGTCTGGGGAGAGAGTCCTGCTTTCAGAATTAGCTCAGTTATCAGAACTACAGAATTTTCATTGCTAAAAGTCTTTTTATAGCATTAATCCTGGAGCTCTGGTGCTGCTGCTGAAGGCTGGGGGGTGGTGTGGGGCAATGGATGGGCTGCCCTGCCCTGCCCTTTCCACAGCACAGTTTGAACTGAAGGGCCAAATTCAGCTGTTACAGGTGAATGATGCTGTAAATGCACCCAAAAAATGGGCTTGTAAACACTTCATGACAAACAGACACACCGGTGGCTGACTTGTGGGTGTGGGGTGGGGAGTGGGCATCCAAACCTGCCAGGGTCAGAGGTGAGACGTGACCTCAGAGCATCAGCTGAGGCTTCCAGCTGTAGGAATGCACAGGAATGACTCTGAGGGTGTCCTTGTGGTGCTGCCCTGGCACAGGAGCCCTTCCAGGGCGTGCTGGGGCTGTGGGGCTGAGCCAGGGTCGCTTTGGTGGCAGGTGGAGAGCGGCCGAGCTCATCCGGAGCGTCCCCCCAGAGCTGCTACCTCAGCTGAGGGCCAAGGTTGCCGCCATGGAGCTGCTGAAGGGCCACCGGGCTGACATCGGCCTCCAGAGAGCCTGGCAAGGGAACTACATCGCACTGGTGAGCGCAGGGGCCTGGGCTGTGGGCTGCTGAAAGGGGGGAACTCGGGAAAATGAGCCTTGGTTTCTTGGGTGGAGAGGTACTTGGAAATTTGCCCTGTAAATGGGTTTTTGTGGGTTCAGAATCTTCACTTCCACTGCACTAGGAGTGATTTTTGTGAATCCGAGCAGAGCCAGCAGCATTAAAGCAGTGCCATCAGCTGGCTCTGCAAATGGGGAAGCACAGACCTCACCGGGAGGCTGAAATGCTGGATAGAATAGAAAATAGCAGAGAGCCAGCAGGAACAAAGAAATTCTGTCTGGGCAACTTTGATTGCTTCCCTTTGCTCCATCCTTCCTTGGAGCGTTTTGGTGTGTCAGGGTTTGGTTTCCCGAAGCACAGAAGGGTGGAGGGAGCCATGTCCCAGCCATGCCACTGCCATCCCCTCTTCCTTCAGCCCCCAGGGCACAGTGCTGAGCCTGTCTTTGCTCTTCCAGAAGCCAGACAGCCCCCAGAGCTCGGGCTCCTTCACCCCCGTGGCCAACGAGCTGAAGCGGAAGGACAAGTACATGAACATCCTCTTCTCCTGCCACGTCCGCAAGGTACGGGGCTGGGGGTCCTGGCTGCCCAGGGGAGCCTGGAGCTGACCCTGGGGGTGCTGGGACTGCAGGTCAGGGCAGCTCCAAGGAGCTGCAGCTGGGATTTTTGGGTGCACCGTGGCTGGGTGGCTGCTGGCACCTTGTCCTGTCAGAGGCACAAACAAACTGTGGTTGTCGAGTCCCTGCCCATGCAGGGGGCTGGATAGGAATGGTCTTCAAGGGCCCTTCAACCCAAACCATTCCATGATTCCGTGATAAATTCACTTCACTCTACGTAACTGGTTTGCCTCTGACATTTTTCACAGCAGAATTGGGTTTTTTGTTAATTTGGTTGCAAGGTTTAAACAACTTATTAATAAAACAGACTTGCCTGATTTTATGGGTAGCTCCTAATTATGCTGGTTTGAAATGTCTGTTAGGGAAGGATATTTTTAATTTTACAAAGCCAGAAGACAAACCCAGTTTCACTATAAGGCCAGGGCTGTGGATGTTCAGGTGTTTTTAAGAAGCTGTGCATTCTTTTTATTTCTAAAAACGTGCTGTTGCAATTGGTCCCTTTGTGCATGGTTATTCCTTAGGATTCTGCAGATATTACATCTACACGATTCATTCTGCAGCACAAAATCTCACTTTATAATAAAACTTTGCTAGTGGTAGTGAGTTATTTTGTTTATTGAACAGTGATTTGTATTTATAAAACCAGAAACCTCTAATTACTTTCCAAGCATAAAGATTTCAGTGGAGTTTTGTGCTGCTGTGGCCACGTTCTCTGTGAGAATGGGGTTCAGTGGTGGAGTGAGCGTTGGGGTCAGGATTGAAGGAGGAGCAGGGGAGTCTGAATCCAAACTTCCCCTTTACAACCTCACAGCACTTGAGCTGAACCTCCCTGAGGAACGGAGAAATTCAGGAGAATTTCCCCTGGCCTTTTTCAGGTTAGGCTGAAAACAAAATAATTCTTCTGCTAACTCATTTCATGAACTCATCCCAGCTGTAGTTTCTGGCTAAACTGGGCTAACTTAGAAAGGACAATATTCAGTTGTTAGAGATGTGCTGATGGGAGTTGTGGGTTTGGATGGGAATGGAATGCTGGTGAGGGGAATCACTCGGGGTCTGTGTGTGATGAACTCAGTGTGGGAACTTTCTCTTGGTCACTGTTCTGCAGCTTTTCAGCCTTTAAGTCCCTGGGTTTCTCTTGCTCCTGGTTTGGCTCCCAGGGACAATCTCCAGCTAAAGCACAGGGCAAAGCAGATTCCTGAGGCACAGATCCACACTTCATCCTGCTGCCTGACTGTGAGGACAGAGCTCCTGCCCGTAGACAAGGGTCTGAGCAGCATTTGTTGTTTCTGGTGTGTGAAGGGATCCCTGAGCATTCCAACAGGCCGTGTTTCCATACTGTGACTGCGGAAAAAATCCGGTTTTTGTGGGCTGGTTGCACTGAGATCCCCAGCACTTCAACAGTAGAAGCAGTCTGGGGATGGAATTGGTATTACCCAGCATAAAGTGGATTTTTCCTGAGCCTGAAAGGCTTTCAGTGCTCTCAGAGGCACAGCTTTAGCTGACTGGGGGTGCATAAAAAGGGCAGCTCAGCTGAAATCACAAATACTGCAGGGTTTTAGACGTGCAGCCTTGTGGGTTTTAAATAATCTTGTAACTTCTTTTCCCTTTTGAAAGGTAAAATTGTTGTTGCTTTCTTCTCTCAGAGAGGTGGGACTACTTCCCCTGCTGGCCTGCCCAGCACGGGATTCCTTGGCACAGCTTTTGGAGCCATCAGCAGAGAAACCCCATCCCTGGCAGTGCCCCAGGCCAGGCTGGACAGGGCTGGAGCAGCCTGGGGCAGTGGGAGGTGTCCCTGCCATGGCAGGGGGGCACTGGGTGGGCTCTAAGGTCCTTCCAACCCAAACCATTCCATGATCTCAGCGCTGCTGAGGACAAGCCTGCAGTGTTGTGGGGTCCTCAGGGGTGTGTGAGCTGGGTGATTCCAGAGTCCAGATTCCATTTGTGACTCCATGTCACAAATGCAAACGATCCCACCCAAACCACAGCTGGCTGTAGCCCCTTCTCGAGGGAACCATTTGTCCTCCTGCTGGCACGGACAGAAAATGCCCGGGTGAGCCTGGAGTGGACAGAGCAGGGAATTCAAACACTGCTGAAATTTGAGGGTTAAGAGGACAAGGATTTGACATTTGAAATTGAGCATTTCCCTTTCCAAGCAAGGCACTTCCTCAGGTCATCTGTTGTGGTTGAACACCGGATCTGCAGCCTGAGCACCAGTGAGAGCTGGTGGAGACTGGGAGTGACTCCGTGCTCTGTCTGCAGGAGCTGCCTGGGAACAGCCTCAGCCTCCCTTTGCCCTTCTCAGGAAACAATTTCCATCCTAAGCCGTTTAAAATGAAGTGTTTCTCTCGTCAGAAATTCGAGTTTTGGCATCCTGCCTCTCACCCCAGAGTAAGGGCAGTCCAGGGGCAGCCCTCAATGCTGGGGCAGGGGGAGTCTCTCCTCATTGCTGCGTTCTTCCTTTGAATTTTTAACACATAAATCATCAGGTTTTTTCCTTTTAGCCTTGACTTCCCCATGTCCTACCAAATGTTATTGGCCCAGGGTGGCCCTTGCTGCTGGCACGTGCAGCCCAGCCCCGTGCTCAGGGCAGATCTGTCCCATCTCTGATGTTAAACCTGGTTCCTGGGGGGTTTGCAGATTGTGTTTGCTCTCTGCTGAAAATTGGTTCATGTGAACCTTTAACAGGGGCCTGAAGAATGAATTATAGAAATGAAATTGTAATTATCAGGTGATTTCATTGCTTCCCTTAAATAATTCTCCTGAACAAAGCAGCGATTCACAAAAAAAGGCTGCTCGAGTTCATCCCTGCTGTGTTTTCATGATTCAGCTGCTTTGAGGATTCATAAGCAAAAAATCTGCTGCTCCCGCTGGTCCCTGAGGCAGGAGGGTGTTAGTGGGAAGGTGTTAGAGGGCACTTTGGTGGGCTGGGGTGAAAGTTTTATTTCTGAGGGAGCGTGAGCCTTCCTTTGTGGCTTCCTTAACGTCACCAAACCACGTGTGAAGCAGTTGTTGACTGTCAACAGCAATATCACGGTCTGCTCTTGGCAATTTTCAGTCTAATACACTTCTTTCTTACACAGAAAACGCATTAAAAGCATAAATACTGGGCAACTTGAATAGACACAGGTTAAGCCCAGAGTTCACCTATTTAAACTTGTTTATGAGTAGAGCACACCCTGTGACCTGTCAGATATTGGTTCGTTAAATTCATTGAGACAGGATTTTTTTAGCTGCTGGCTGACGTTGATCTCATGAATTCTTCAGGAAGAATCTAGAAGATTCTAGATCAGGAGGAATTTCTTCCTGGAAAGGGTGGTCAGGGATTGGAAGGGGCTGCCCAGGGAGGTTTGGAGTCCCCATCCCTGGAGGTGTCCAGGGAAGGCCTGGACCTGGCACGGGGTGCTCTGGGCTGGGGACAAGGGGGGGCTTGGGCACAGCTTGGACTCGATCCTGGAGGTCTTTTCCAACCTTAGTAATTCTGGGATTCTAGGCCAAAGAAATAAATTTATCCAGGACCTGCTCTCCAGGTTTGAAGAGCTGCTGGAAAAGTTTTCTATGCTTGTGTGGGGTCCTGATTTCAGCAGCGTGAGCTAAATAATAGCAGAGGGCTCTGTTTGGACCAGTTTTTATAGAAGGGCTGTGAGGAGGCTTTGGAGCCTCTCTGAGGGGAGGGGAATTGGCTTTGCGGTTGCTTCCCTGCAGTAGGTGCAGGTAGAAGCAGGTCATTCCTGCCTATGGAAAAATCCATCTTTTCTGAGCATCCTCACTTTTTCAAAGGATATTTTCAAGATTTTTGCCTTAGGAAACCAAATGCATATTTCATGCAAACCTCCGGATTTTGTTGGATCACCTAGGAAACAACTCTCTCTCTCTTTTTCTTTAGAATAAGGCTTTTCTTCCCACTTTTCCCTTGGCACTTGTGGCACCAAGCTCCCTTGAGAGGAGCATCTCTTCCAAAGGCTGGTGCCCTGCGGTGTCCAGAGGCCGCTGACAGAGACCTGAAAAACTTCCTTGAAGATTTTTCAGCTCTAGGCCAGACCTTCATTTCCCCCACAAGCTTGTCAAGAAGCTAAATTAGGGCTGATTCGCATTTGGATCAACAAGATATAAATACAGAATGCCCAGAAGGCGCAGAGAACACAATGCTGGGAGGGCTGTTCCCCAGGAGGGGATGAGCTGTAGCTGAGAACAGAAGGCCTGTCCTTACTCCTACAAGCCCAAGAGTGGTATTTGAGTGGTGTCTGAGTCCCTTCTGTGCCTGCTCCCCAGCGTGACAGCTTTTACTTTAACCCCCTGCAGGTATTACTTACAGAAATGCGCCATAGGTGCACCAGGCACCTGAGGCCTCTTTTGCTTGGAAAGAGCTGGAAGGACATGAGAATTTGCTCCTCAGTGAGATGAGCTGCTGGGCCTCTCCTTTGGTACATTTTTTTAACTGAATTTTGACACTAAAACCAGGGGGGAACCATGAGAATGAAGTGGAATGTAAAACATGCCTGTAGAACTCCCACAATATTCCATTGCCTTGGAACAAACCTTTGGGCTGCTGGGCAGCAGCAGAAGGTGAGTCCAGCTGTGCCCAGGTGTGCCAGAGGCCAAGGACACCTGGCTGGGATCAGGGATAGTGTGGCAGCAGCCCAGGGCAGTGCCCGTCCCCTGAGCTGGCACTGCTGGGGCACCGCCAGGGCTGGGGTCAGTTCTGGGTCCCTCGTAACAAGAAGGACCTGGAGGGGCTGAAGCGTGTCCAGAGGAGGGAACGGAGC
>VZTX01003728.1:325190-340233 GCA_013400915.1 Pardalotus punctatus | reverse complement strand
GGAAATGGACCAAAACTTGCCGATGTGATCCTCTCTGAATTGGCAAGATTTCATTTCCTTTCATGAAATGAAATTCTTTATTTCATTTCATGAAAGTTAATGAAATCCCAAATTCAGAAACGGAAGATAACACGCTCTTGGGAGGGGAGATATGATCCAATTACAGGCGAGTGGAAGAAAACTGCAAAATTTGGCACTGGAATCCGTACAAACGAATGGATTGGGATGAAATGAGGGCAGTCAAATAAATGGGTTCAGATAGAGAGATTTTGACTGAATCTTCAGGATATTGTAGAAACACTGAAACTTTGCAAGTTCTGTGTGATCAGGGATTAGAGAAATTTAGCCCATTTTTCCTGACGGAAGACGTAATTGTGTGGTAATATAAATTTTTTAATGCCTTGCACAAATCCTCCTTCAGATTTGGATCAACAGATACTGGAATTCTCCCAAGCACAGGGAGAAACTACAGGCTCTCACAGGGTTCCAGTTTCTTGCCTGATTAGCCTGGTCCTTGCCTGCTGTTTCCAGAAGCACCTCAGGTGCACTAGCAGGGATTTAAGCTGGATTTGACCTTTGCATCTTTCTGTGATGTGCCTGAGAGGCAAGTCTCTCAGCAGAGCATGTACACAATACAAGGCAAAACACTGCAGAAATTACAGTGTTCATAATTTTCTCTATCCCAGTCCACTGGCATTATGCCTTTTTCCATTTCCCAGATGCTGTGTGGTTTTAGAATTACTAAAAAATTGATTTTATGCTCAATTTGAATAGTCTTTGTCCAAAGCACAGTTTTAGCTTCTTCTTGTCTCTGTCAGAGCTGTAGCCCCAGACTGACAAGAAAGAATTCAGAGTGATAATACTGAAGCACAGACTTCTAAGAAATCTGTTTTAATAATAAGTATCCTGAAGCCAGAAACTGTAAAGCTGTAAAAACTGTGCATAACAAACCTCTAAAAAGTGTATAAACCCATTGTCTTTTACTACATCTGTGCTGTGTAGTAAATATAGNACAAACCTCTAAAAAGTGTATAAACCCATTGTCTTTTACTACATCTGTGCTGTGTAGTAAATATACAAAGGTTTTCAACTTTTCTAATTATGAAGATCAGTTCCTGTCTGACTTTGCAATAGTGATAATGCAGACATAAAAATCCTTAATACAAAAGCTCTTGCACCATTTTATATCAGCAAATTTATTCTGGAGTTATTAAAACCAAAGAAAGAATTTTAAAAAAACGTTACAAGAGCTTTATACCAATCTTTACACCAGCTGACAACAAGACATATCACAGGTATATTCTGATTCCAGAACAAAATACAAATATCTCAACAAATAACATGAAAATGTTTTATAAAACTTAATGTATCTCTTCAAAGAGCTTGTCTTGGGGCTAAAAGTAAGAGCTGTGTGTCCCATCCTAAAAACCCATATTCAGGGATAAAAAGGTCTTTTTGCCAATGTAAAAAGTCACAGAATATCAAACTGCTATTGAATGCTGCTTTACTCCATGACAGATAATTTTATAAAAGAAAATTAAATTGTTATGGAAGGGAGACCGGCAGAAAATTAATGTTTGAAGGTAAAATACCTATAATAACATATCAAGAGGAATATTTTAGTCTATCTATTTGAATGGTCAAAATAAGTTTTGTTTGTGCTGGATTACTGGATAGATTTTAGCACACAGATTGGTTTCTCATATGGCTGTGCAGTTAATCACATAATTATCTCCTCTCCATGACACACATGTACTAAAATACTCTTGTTCCTCTGCTAAGCATCGTTTAATTTCTAGGGCATATGAATCAGTGTCTCTTTGGAGGGGAAACAAGTAGCATTCTCCCTGTGTAACTCCTCAAATCACATGTACAAAAGTGCCATACATTTCTCCAGATTTTTTGCCACCCTCTTGGAACAGAGGTGGCATGACCAAGTCACAGTCAAGCTGGCATTCCATGAGCTCACCTGACAGCGGCTCCTGGCTTGGGGTGGTGACTCTGCCTCTGTAAATAATCCTGCTGTATTAGCAAGTGTAAGGAAACCAGCTCTCTCGCCTTTTGAGCCCTTGCTTTGCCACCCACCCGCTGCCACCGCCAAACAGGCAGAGGGATCACCTCCTGCTCACCCTCAACGTGTTGTGAAAGCCCTTGAGATAGTGCCATCCAATGTCAACTGCCTCAGAAATACAACTGCAAACACACCCAAGTGTCGTCTTGGTTTCACACTGCGCTCTGTTTTTCACTTGGTTTTCATAAACAATATTCATTGTTTATGCTATCCGGCTGATTGTTTGCATTCCTTCTCCCAAGGCGGAGAAAATTGATGGACTGTGTCTTGGACCTATGGATTGGAGGGTTGATCACCTTATTGTCCAATCCATGATTTACTGTAAATATGTATATAAATGTAAGAATAAACAAGGGCAGGGCTTTTTCACCCTCTTGCCTGCACTGCTCCATGACTGGTGTTTGGAGTTAGCCTGATTTCTCGTGTCGAGCCCTGCAACATCCAAGCATCCCCAAAATCCCTGAATGTGCTTGTTGATGTATCAGGCAAACCATGATGACAATTTGTAGCCATGGAGCACAATGATAAATGAATGCATCACTGTGTTGTCCAATTTTTCCCACAGGTCTTCCCGGGCCTAGATCTCCTTCCCTTCTGTCCACCAGCTCCTACCCTCATCTGGGCAATTATTCCTGGGTGTCAGTACTTTGGTATCATCCATTAAAAAAAAGGGCCTTTATTTGTTCTATTTATCCTGCTTGTGAAGTAGGATTATGATGAAAATATGCATTTTCAGATGTAAGTGCTACACAGACTGTAATGTGTACATGTATGCATAATGTATCTATCAGATTGGCTATGAATATCAGATATTTGTTTTGAATATTGCAATGCTACATTTTTAAATACAAAAAGTACTGAATATTGTGCCAAACACAGTGCCACAAAGGAAAGGTCTTGGTATACTCCAGCACTGGATAATTCTGTTCATTGGGTGAGCAGTCACTGGACAACGTCTGCCAGTCACCACAGTAAGTGATCCAGCATAAGCTGTTGCGCGACAGGACAGATGCTCCTGATACTGAAGATTAAGAAGGTACATTAGATTTCAAATATTTCCAGTTTCTATGGGTCTATAAAAATACAAAGGCCTTATAAGGGGCAATTGCTCAAAATGATTAGCAGCTTGCTAAAAAATAAAAACAAAAAAACAAAACAACTACAAAAAGAACCAAAAACACCCCCCCCCCAAAAAAGTTAACTACCCAAAAAAAACCTAAAAAACAAACAAACAAAAAACTCAGCCCAAAAAAATCCCCAAAAGGAATATGTTTCAAACATTAAACAAATATTTAATGGTTTCCTACAACCTGTTGCCCAGCTTTCATGTCTCAGACCACAAGATGCTGGCTTGCCTATGGAGGATGGCAGGCCTTTCAGGAAGTGAATTAGATGGATTAGTTATTTAGTCTTTGAGAGGTTTAACATGCTTTTTGGAATATTATCTTCTGTTCTGAGGTCTCTTTACATACAGCACGTCTAGAAAGTTTATGTTGCCCTTCATGTTAGATCTGTCTTCAAAGTCAGATGTGGAACAGGCAGACAGTACCACTTTTTAAAAATTTTATTTATTTGATTTCTGTGTCATGTCTCATTGTCAGCAATCTCAGAAAGTATAGAGCTCTTATATAAAGGCATATATTAGGACTGCACATCCGAACCTTTCAATATGTCACCAGAACTCTACTGTCTGCATACACACAACTGGTAGGAATGTGAATGGTTGATGTTTTCCAACAATTTTTAACATCAAGAATTTCTTCTGGTTGCCGATACCTACCACATTGTTTCCACAAGATGTTTGTCTAGTTGAATGTTTTTGGAATATTGGTGAAAAAGGTTGAACAATGTAAAGATAAGGGGTTTTATGGTACACATTCTTCTGATACTGCTGGAAATTGGAATCTGCTTCCTTTTGTTATGGCGTTCCTTTGTGACCCTAAGCAAATAATTGAGTTAGTTTTACCCTCTAGTTCAAGAGATTTTTTGCTCTCTCTCCCCACATAAGTTCCCAAACTGAAAATGTGTAGTAACTCTATTTCGCCATCTCTCAAACTCAACAAAGAAGTCAAGTAATTTCTTTTGCTTATTGTGGACACGGTGGGCTTAGAGTGAGCATACAGAAATGCCTACATTTGGCATGCTACACAGTAGGCATGACTATCCACTAAATATGACCCCTCAGTCCACATTTTATTTCCAATATACAGCATCCTAAGTTTGTTTAGCTTATTGTCCAGCAGGACCCTAAGGTCCTCCTTGCCAAAGCTGCTTTTCGTCCAGCTGACCTTCCAGCATATACTTGGTGTGCGGAATGGTTCCTGCCTACATGTTTCCAGTTCTCCTGATTGAAGGTCATGAGGCTCCCATCAGTCGATTTCTGAAGCCTGTCAACATCTTTCTGAATGACAGTAAAACCCTTTCAGTGTATCAGCCATTCCCCCAGATGGAGATATTTAGATATTAGAAAATATTCAGTACTTTCCAGTGTAAATAAGCAGGAACCTGACTGCTTGAAAGTGTCCAAATATTAACAAATGACTTGAAACAGCAACTGATGGTTTCCCTGCCAAAGATACAATCTATTCTTCAGCTTCTTTATCTTTGCTTTGACCCATCTGCAGTACAAGAACTTTGTCTGGTCTCTGCTGCATTTTCAGATCTTATCTCCTTCTGATTTTAAAAATCTAGAAAAAAAGAACTGTAGTTCAGGGGGAAAAAAACAAGTTTCAAAAAATTTTTTTTTACTCTTCACTGGAATAAAGCCAGGATATTTCCACATTCTTCATCAGGGAAAGCAAGACAGAAAATAAAATCCCCAAAAGATAACCCACCATGACATTGTGGATAAAATATTCACCTGATCCATAGGAGGTCGTGTCAGTTCCCACTTCTGATTGACTCAGGGCTGACACTTCTCTTCCCCATTGAGCGCCCTAGTGCACAGGTTACAGCTTTAGTTTCTTTATTGGGAGCAATAAATAATGAAAAACAGCTTCAGAGAGAAAGAATGAGAAGGATTAACTACTCCTCATTGATCCAAAACAGTGGGGGATCTGCATATAATTCTTCAGCACCTTCAGGACATTTCCTTAACATTTTCCCAATAGTTTGTTTGTGAAACTGTTTTTTATTCTTCTGCTCAATTTTTGCCCTTTAGCTATATAGAGTTTGCAATGAGGGTTTGTTTAAAACGACACATTTACATGAAAAGATTAGGGTTTGTCACACTCCTGTATTCCAGTATAAACTGTTCTCAGTGAAGAAAACCCTTATCAGCACTCCTTTTGATCTTCCCTGCTATGATTTTGCTTCTGTTGTGATCTCTTTTCTTTTCTTTAGCTGAGAGGAAGAAATTCATATATTCACCAAAAAACCGCAAAACATTAACTTTAAAGAATATGATTTAAATGAAAGCAAATTAAGTGTTTTGTTTTCAATTCTGAAAAAAAAGAATACATAACCAATTACCTGGGTTTTGTTGTTTTGTCTAACTTAGCCTCAACACTTCTATATTTATCAGGATAGGTGCAAGCACAATTAGATCTATGGAGTCCTGGGCAAAGCCACAACTGTTGCTATATATCTTCTGTTCTTTTGGACCTGTAATTCTCTTCTAACTATATCTGTAACTAAATAGATTCCAAAGCACTATATACTGTAATTTTAAGGAAATCAGGACCACTGGAGCATATTGCCAGGGCTGGGCAGTCCTAACATCTTCTAGCTTTTGTCATGCTCCCATGGTTACCTGTTACAAGTATTATAAAGTGCTAACTATAAAGAATGGAAGAGAAAACAAAACAGTTTTTAGCAGATATGTTAAATATGTTTCCATTAATTATCTACAAAGCTAGGTGTTCTTGCCAAACCTATGAAGCATCTAAGCTTTTACACTGCTTTGCCAGGGGACTGTTCTGCATCTATCAGCTCCACCAGCTCTGGTTCTACTCCAGTTTCCTTCCACAAGTTTCTATATAGCAGCCAGAATTTAGAAATGACTGCCAAGTTTACTTTTACAGATTTCTCCAATTTACCTTCAGGATTGTACTGCAGTTGTAGGAAAAAGCAAAAGAGAGACAATGAAAGACGTAAGACTATCAAGTATAAATCACTTATTTTCTTCAATATAAACCATTTTTTGGAACAAAAATCTCTCCTGAAGAGTTAGGTATTCACTAAAAGAGATGAATGCATTTATATATCTCATGGGTAAACTCTTAAACGAGACTCTTTTACATTATAATTTCAGAATAAATTAAAAAAAAAAAAAAGAGAGAGAAAAGGAGAATGCCAATTTTCAAAACAAAATTCCCAGGACAGAATGAAATTCATCAGAATATGAAAGATCTGTGGTGTAATTGACATTCTGTAACAGGTTGAAATATAGCTTAATATAATAAAACAATAGTAAAGTAATAACATAAAAGATTATACCATTTAGATCAAGCGCCTCTTAGGGGCAGAGACAGATATAACCCTTAACCACTTTGTTTGATTTTTTTATAAGTGAAAAGCATGTTTTCTTTATTTGCAATTTTCACTATGTTCCTGAGTGTTCCCTATAGCTGTTTTTATAAAATGTAAATACAAGTTCTCACTGATAACATTGCATTACACACTTCTTTCTAAAATTTAGCTATTAAAAGATATTGCTTATCAACCATGTTACTATACAGGACTCTAAGCTGAAACACTGTGTCCCGCATTGACTAGAGAATTGAAGTCTGTCTAGTTTATGAGGAAAAATACACACACTATGACAAGGTAGACGAAGTTATGGTGGAATTGGAGCAAAATGACTCCTGGTGCTGAGCGCCTCAATAAGGATTTCTGTGAACAATTAAATGGAGTAGAGAGTAAGACAGTTAAATATATTTTTGTTAATGTGCATGTCAATTTACTTTTGTGATATTATCCTAAAGGCAGGGAAGTAAATCAGAGAAGACTGCTGGAGGAAACAAAGAGAAGATAAATCAATGGGGACAATGCTGCTTGGTCCTGACTAAAAGAATAAGATTTATGCTTCAGTGGGTTTTTCAGCAGCAGCTGAAATAAGCCTTCCAAAGCAAGGCACACACAAATTGCAGAAAGTCCCTATCTCTCTAAAGATAGAGATTAGAAATTGAAAGTCCAGGAGTATTATAAATTACAAAGTCGATAAGGCCTCTTCTGATGGTGGCTTTATTTTGAGTTTTAACCCTTTTCTCTACCTGTTCTATGGTTCTGGATAACTAGTGTATTGAAAAGGTTGGGTTTTTAATTCCTGTAAGTTTTTGCAGTCTCAACAATCTCTGCAATTCCATTCCCTATACCTATTAACAACTCATAATGACAGATAGAGCAAGGGGCTGTGAACTTTTATGAAAATCTATCCCCTTTGAAGATAGAGGCAAATTTTTTCTGATGGTTTATTTCTGAGAAAGTGTGATGTATTGACAAACCTAAGTGATGAACTTCAGCGTGTAAGCAAAGAACATATTAACCAGATGTACATTTGTAGTTGGGATTTCATTATATTTTGGTTAAAATCAAATAGAAATTTTGCCATGGCACTTTGTGAACTCTTATCTATAAGATTCTTTTGTCTTACATTTTACTCGAGTCTGTAGGAATCACTGTCATATTATTGATGATTTACATTGTGTGTGAAATTATGGAACAGGGACAGGCTTAAGATTACAAAGTATGCCAGAAATCAGAGTCAGTCATTTATATGTTCTTGGATAAACTCAGCTGTTATTTTATGCCTGTTTGACTTAGAAGAAATGAAGTTGAGGAAAAAACTAACAGCCGAAATAGCTTCATTTATGCAAGGTAAACACTTGGTTTAGTCTTCATGATGAATGTAAGTGTAGTTAGAGCAAGTTTTAAAGTTTTCTATTGACTTTCAGCTACAGACAAGTCAAATATCAATACTTGCATTTTTTAGTTCACTGCATAACATAAAACAAATGTTTTTCTTCTGCCTCATGAAAGTAAAATTTTTCTTTCTGAAGATGGCAAAGTTGAAGATATTTTTCTTCATTTTACAAAGTTCATTCACTATGAAAAAGGGTGAAAGAATGGAAATGTGTTAGCATGGTAAAAAAAATTTGGTTTAAGAAGAAAACACTAAAAAACATACTAGTAATTGCAAAATTGGCAGCACTTTTGAAATATCAGAATAAGCTGAGGAAAATTGTGCAAGGTACACTATTATGCATTTGTGATTATTTTATGTACAGCTATCTTCTGTAGAGAGATGATGTGGTCATCCTGAAGCAGCCCCTGATGAGCCACTTTGGATCAAGAGTCAGCACTCGTAGCTTTGCTTCTAAGCTGAGAAAATTGGTCCCTCAAATAACCTGATGATAGATATTGCACTTAGCCTGACTTTTTAGAAATGGCTTCTGGTGGAAACAGCAACTCAGAGAATTTATCTAGAGGGGAAAATAGCTCTCAGCTATTATGTAAAACCTGCAGGAGAATAAGTAGTTGGTGTAATTTAAAGAACTGGAGGGGTTATTTTGTTTATTTTCTTTTCTTTAAAAAATTATGAGATAGAGAGGAAGATCTCATTTGACTCCTTTCTTCATAAAACAATCCAGTTTTCATTAAAAGGTATAATGTCTCACAATCAGAAGTGAAGACACCTCAGATTTAAAGTCATCATGTCTTTGACATGGAGGTCATTGTTCTATCCATTATTAAAAGAGCTGGTATAGTTGCCTGTAGGTTAAAGATTCCTAACCATTGTGCCAGACACAACCTGAATCCTCTGGTGCCCACTGTGCTTTCCTGCTCTGGGATGGTTTTGCCTTCTCTGTAAGGACTGCAGGTACGTGGCTGGGCTGCAGGCTGAGCACAGGGCAGGTGTGCTGATATCAGCTAAGTCACACTTCCCATGGAGAAGTCTGGGGATGCACAAGCATAGAGATCTGAGTATTTGAGGAGAGGAAAGCTGGATCTTCTTGTTTTTGAGGGCACTCCCTACTTGGAAGAGTTTCCAGTCTTGGCAGGTCCTCACTACCTTATTTATTTGGTATGTCTGAGGATTGCCCTTTGAGTGTGATTCAGGGGGCTGTGCTTTAAGCTCCATTGGATCTGGGTGTTTCTGGTGTATTTGAATGGATACATGACAAAATGAAATGCTCATGCCATCTTGGACAGATTTGGCAGGGTTTTTGCTTTTCCAAGCACCTAGAAACCAAAAGACCACCATGAGAGTACAGGTAGTCATACCCTCTTTGAGTTCCCCAATTCCATCCATAACAACCCAACAGACCACAGCCTCCACTAGTCTCTTGCCTTAGGAATCTGCTTTGCACTTCCTGAAACATGGATAAAGTGGTTATTATACAATGTATCTGCCATTGGGATAAATCTATAATTAGGTTATCCACTTATGGACATTTTCCAAATACCTCTAAACAGTTATGCCAATTACTGGCATAATTGTAAATGAATCAGAATAAGCATGAGCAAATGAATCAAACTGGAAGTTGTACAGTTTGCCTTGCTAATTATATTCCTGATAAAACAGCCGTCACGAGATGTCTGCTACCTGCTGACTGGGGAATGTGGGGAGTTTTTTATGCTAATTTTGAACACTATTAATAAATAGGATATTAAAATGGAAAAATATAAATAGCTTCAGAGAGTGATCAAGAGTTGTTATTTTAACATATAGAACATTCCCACACCTCTAGATTTGGAAACATGGCATTGGTGGGTAAACCTTTGTAGTGTGTTAGCAGAAAGTACAGATGTTTTTCTCAGTTCAAACTCTCTGAATTCAGTTCCAAATAGCTTTCTCTTTTAAGTTCCCAAGACATGCAAATTTTGGTGAGAATGAAGAAATATAATTGTTGGCAATTTCTTTATGCCTAGTTAAAATAACCAGATTCTTACAGTTTCTATTTTACTGTCTTCCCCTCCTTAGAGTATTTCACACTTTTTATTGATACTGAAATCATATGAATAAATCTTTTAAGCAGTTATTTGCCATGGAGTTTTATTGCTATCATTTACAAAGGAACACATAAGAAACATGCAATATTGACAGCTAATAATGCCAGATTCATGTCAGACACATCAGAATAACCTGCATTTTGCAATTGACCCTTTCAGTTGGGCTAATACTTGACTGAAGTAATGAGCTGTTCCTTCTCCCCCAGTGCCAGCTGGTTCAGTCCCACACAAGATGACAGCAAAGGCTGGTGAGGGGGAAGCAGCAGAGAGGAAGCAGAGACTAAAGCTGCTGCTGCCTCCTCTTTGGCATTGCTTGCAGCTCAGCAGCAGCAGAAGTGCCCCACAGATGCCTCTTCAATCAACTGTGCGAGTATGGATGCATCCTCTCCTCTCCCAGGAGTCAGGAAAATCAACACATCTGTACCCCCTTACTACCAAACCTGCAGATCAAAGACAGTTGTTAGCAACAATAAGGAGCGTGAGGATCATCATTAGCTCTTTTACCTTCTGTACTTGGTTTCTTCTCAAAAGATCTGGGATTACAGCATGCACAGAGTAAGAGCAGAAGTAGAAGAAGCCACATGTCTATGGATGGCTGCAAAATTTTGCTGGTTCAGAGCAGAGAAAAGCAAAGCTGGCAGAAGACTGGGTGGAAGACAGTTCACAGTCTAGTTTGATTACTGTAGTTATGCAGAAATTAATCTGGCCAGTGGTTTTTTCCACTGTGAAGTTTTGAAAAGAAAGAAGGTATAGATTAATAAAGAGGTTCAATAAGTTAAAAAAAAAAAAATGCTCAAATGGACTTATTTTGCTTACTAATGATGCATGAAGGAGTAAACAGAACTGAATTTGGTTCTTACTTTCCACAGTCTGTCTCAAGATGGCTCACAAACACTGAAACCAGGGAGATGATTGTTATTATTGGTTACCTGTTTAGGATTATGAGCACATGAAAGCCCTTTGCACCCAGAGCTGTACTCACACACTGACATCTCCAGTAGAAGTGTGGAATTTTTCTTGGAAAGCTTGCTGTGAAATCAGGTACTTTAGAACCAAAATCAAGCATCTAAGAAGCCTTGTGTTAGATCTCCAGGTATACTTCTTCACAAGACCTGTCCAATAAACCAAGTCTCCCTCATTTTTACATTTTATATATATTTTTTCCTCTTAAAATTGAAAACTGTCTTTAGCCTACTAACAGAATCTCAGAAACACCCACACTCTGCAGTATCATGCTTCAGAGAGTAAAATAGCTCTAATCAAAGGTTCCCATTCTTGTTTATTTTCTTGTGCTGCTGTGGAAGCTGAGTTTTGCTCAGAGAAATTGGCATGTAAAGCATTTTGAGCAAAAAAAACATATCTCAAAAACCTTTGTACTTTTTGGCATATCTGTTATGCTCATTTCTATAAACACTTGTGCACAGGTCCATCACCTGGATATGGATATAATATCTGTGCTTTAGTGGAGCTTCTCCCTACTCTACAATACCACCTCTGATTTTTACATCCTGAGGTTTCTTTGAGCTGTGCATTGAAAGTAAGTTACAAAGCAGGAGAAAGAATATACTTGGAGATCAGGAGTCAGTGTCCTAAAAAAGAAAAAAGGAAAAAAAAAAGAGAGGAAATGAAACTCAGGCTCAGATAGAAGAGGCTGTGATATACTCAGTTTTGGACACTATCTTGAACCTCAGAATCAGTGGCAAAATTATTGTCCTAATTGCAGTAGATCATGGATTTCACAGTTTTCATATTCCTGACCAGAGTAAAAATGCTATTCAGGAATAAAATCGTGACTACATGAATATTCTGTATTATGTCATGTAAACTGTGAGCTCTTGCTGCTTTAAAGCTTTCGCTCACCACTCTGAATAAAATTAAGGAAGTTAAATGCTACAGACAAACCATTCTGCTACAGATGATTTGAAAGATGATGAAGGTGTGTAGCCAAGGTGGTATTTACAGAGTACCATTTGCCTTTTGTTAATAAGGAGAATATGTGAGTGGCTATCCATTATGATGTGATGCCTGATAGGTGTTAAATATGCATTACTGGGGCAACAGCACTCAAATTCACCAGAAAGGATGTGCAGTTTATGTTTCTGGCTATCAAAAGTATAGGAAATTTCATCTTCCTCTTCTGAAAATATCAGAAGAAAACAAAATAAATAGAAAAAAAGGGTAGAAATTCTAGGTCTAAAGAATAATTGTTTGAATGAAGCATGAGAGGCAATGAAGGAGTTTCCAGGTGATAAATTGAAGATAGTAGAGAGGCTTGTAGAGAAGAAAATAAAAGACTGTTAAGAGGGAAAACTTTGAGTGGTAAAGACTGAGGTAAGTGGAAGTAGGGTGGGGGCAGAACCCAACATAGAAAACAATATAGAGAAAGAAATATAGAAAACAGAGCTGAAGAGAAATGCAAAGTACATTGAATGGAAAAGGGAGTGTGAATGTCTCAGTGAAGGAAAGTGTACCAACTTAGAACAAAGAAATGAAACATTGGGATTTCTGGAAAGAGAAAATAAGAAGATATTAAAAGTGGGAGACATAGTAAGAAATAAACGGGAAATCAAGTGTGAATGCTGGCTTGGACGAATTCTGTCAGGATGAGTGGTTGGGGAGGTGGGATATATCTGAAGGGATGATTTTCAGGAAATAGCAATTCTGAGATAAGGAAGTAAAGTAGAAATATTGAAGAAATATATCATCTCCAGCTGCTTCTTCCACTTCTAATCTTTTCTTCCTACCACTTGGCATCATTTTCAGTTAAAGATCCTTGAACCAAAGTCTCTCATATGATTCCCTCCTTTTTTGAAAACCATCAATAATCTTCCCTCTTCCCAGCAGCCCTCTCCCCCAGCTCCTATCAGCCGAGGCAGACAGAGTTTGTCCTGCCCTTACAAGTAGTCTTCTGTTGAGAACCAAAATATTACATCACTTTGTACTGCCTCACGGAAAGGGAAAATGTAACCTCATCAGTCATATCATAGAATCACAGAATGGTTTGGGTTGGAAGGGCCTGTAAAGATCATCTAGTTCCAAGCCCCCTTCCATGGGCCCCTGGACACCTTTCATTAGACCAGGTTGTTCAAAGCCCCATCCAGCCTGGCCTTGAACACTTCCAAGGGATGGGACATCCACAACTTGTCTGGGCACCCCATTCCAGTGCCTCACCACCCTCACAGTAAAGAATTTCTTCCTAATCTCTAATCTAACCATAGCCACTGTCAATGTGGAGCCATTTCCCATCATCCTGTCATTTCAAGCCACTGTGAAAAGCCCCTCTCCTGCTTCCTTGTAAGTCCCTTCAGGGACAAGGCTGCTCTACGTTCTTCCTGGTGCCTTCTCTTGTCCAGGCTGAGCAACCCCAACTCTCTCAGCTTTTTCTCAAAGGAGAGGTACTCCAGCCAACTGATCATTTTGGTGTCCCTCCTCTGGACTTGTCCAAACAGGTCCATGTCCTTCCTGTTCTGGGGACCCCAGAGCTGATGCAGCACTGCAGGTGGGGTCTCACCAGAGCAGAGCAGAGGAGCAGAATCCCCTCCCTTGCTCTGCTGCCCGCGCTGCTCTGGATGCAGCCCAGGACACATTTGGCTTTCTGGGCTGAGAGTGTTCATGGCTGGGTCATGTCCACCCTCTCACCCACCAGCATCCCCAAGTCCTTCTCCCCAGGGCTGCTCTCCATGGATCCATTATCTCTTCCCACTTCTCACTTTCTCCGTAAATGTTTAAAACAAACAGCCAGAGCCCTCAGCACTGCAGCTTGTGGTACTGCTGCCTTCAGGATCTTTCTTCATAACAGTCTCAAATCCAGAGAGACATGAGACAAAGAGGAAAGCAACAATGAGGTCATAACATCATTCACAGCTGAAGTGCAGAAAACTGAAGTAAGAGCTTTGACAGTGGAAGAGCACTTTCTCTTGCACTGTTGCTGCATTCCTGATGGATAAAAAATCCAGTCGTTTCCCCTCCTAGTTCCTACATATTTTTCCCATGGTCTTAGAGACTTCACAATTTGTAAAATATGAACCGAAATGCAATGAATTTGCCCCATTTCCAATTTAATTTTATTGACATCTTCTGCTTAAGGATGGTTACACCAAATCTTCTGCTTGACTTTTACATAACTACTGTCAATATTTGGAACTAAAAATAAAGATAGCAAGCATATACTAGTGGTAAGGGAACAAATATTTTTTACTGTATATACACAGAGGGAGCATTTTATTCAGTGTTTATTAAATGTAGTAGTTACAGAGTCAGACTAGTAGAAACAATTTTATGCATATATAACTGAGCCCCATAGGTTTTTGATTTTAGCTGTTTGTTTTCAGTCAGTGAAAGTAAAATATTAGTGGTTTCAGCTCTACTTTTCAAGCAGTGTTTCTGAAAGATGTGGAAAGAGAAGCCTGAAACCAGCTAACCAAAAGAACAGGGTTGAAACAGAGTCTGCAGACAACTGAGAGCATTTTTAAATTCCTAACCACAGCCTAAATTCCATTAGCATGAGACTTGGAAGGACACATCTGTTATTCTTTAAGGAACTAAAGCAGTTGGCTGGCCTCCTAGCTGTTGAACAAAGTGTTCAAGGCTCACATGGAAACACTGTGCTGCATATAACTAATCTGTTTAATTTAAATTATTTTTCTAACGGAAAAAAGAAAGGAAGAAGTAATGATTGAGAAGCATCTGTGAAGGATTTGTTATATCTTTTTTTCTTTTTTCAAAATCTCTTTATAACTTGATTCATCCATCCTCTGGAGTTACTGGAAGAAACACAAACATGGAAAGATTGTAGATAAAAAATACAATGTCTGAAGACTATGTCTAGCTTCCTGTTTTACTGTTTTGTATATGAATGAGGAGTTTACAGAACAGGTTTGAAGAAAGGTGTGTTTGAGTTAACTTTATTCACAACAAGTTGATTGACAACACTGACCAGGCTTTTCTCCTCCTTTCCTTTCCTTTCCTTTCCTTTCCTTTCCTTTCCTTTCCTTTCCTTTCCTTTCCTTTCCTTTCCTT
>VZTX01003728.1:236699-325138 GCA_013400915.1 Pardalotus punctatus | reverse complement strand
CCTTCCCTTCCCTTCCCTGAACTTACTTTCCCTGAACTTCCCTGAACTTCCCTTCCCTGAACTTCCCTTCCCTTCTGTTGGATTGTAAGTCCTAGACCTCCTTAGTGAGATACTGGTGTAAAAATCTACGTTTAAAGATTTAATAAAATTTAGATGTGTAGAATAGGGGGTAAAAATGTAAAGGGGGGAAGAAAGACAAGGGGAGTAATATTATTTACAGAGATTTTAAAAAGGTTAGATGAAACCAGACACACTTCCACCTATCCATGAAGTACTTTACCAAGAAAACCACAGAGATAAATCATAGACAGAGAAAAAAATCACATTCAATCTTTAGGTTAAGGAATTTAAGTCTTCATGTCTGCATGATCATCAAACAGACTGAGATAGAGGCTGTGTACATATGTTTTTATGCATATTATCTACAGAGGTGCAGTGGGTTAGTAAAGTACAAAAATAAAAACCAGGAACTACATGTTTACAAGAAATACACACAGGAAAGCTTTTCTGACTAGCTGTGTAGACTTCATCCACTGCATTCAAAACCCTTCAGTACTACAGTTTTATATTATTTGTAAATGTAAAATATAATGGCAAAATAAGGAAAATATTCATGCGAGTTGTCCTGAGTTTCTCATGTCAAACGTAGCTTTAATCCTTGCAAACATTTTCAAGAACTCTCTACAAAGCATGATGTCTCCATGTCTTTGCATTGCTAGATGATAGAGTGGTAGGAAAAGTCAATCTAGAGAGACAAACCTGGAAGTCTGAATTTGTTATTTGTGGTTTTCTATTTCTATCAACTATTGTACAAGTAAGCCTAGTGTAGATATGAGTATCCTATTTCTATAGACCCCTCTTCACATTTGTCTTTTATTTCTTTCTTAAAGAAGAAAAAAAAGTGAAAGAAAATAAATATTATTTTAGAAATTTGAATTAAAAATTTTAGAAATTTTAGAAATTTGTAAGCATTGGAGAAGAGAAGCTGTTTCCAGCACTACAGAAAGAGAAGAATGGTAGAAGCCTTATAAGACTTGGACAGGCCTACAGTAATGAGGCTAAGGTAACTCTTGATGGGAGATTGTCTTTATGTCTGCTCATCCCTTGCCTAGAGTGTATAGCTTTACTGATATTTTCTGGGTTTTGTTTCTTCATTCAAAGGACTTAAAAACCCACAAGAGTGTTGTTCTCTGGCCAGCCAAGCTCCGGATGCCTCATAATGCATGCTGGTCACTGAAGTATGTCAAACACCACTTCAAGCAAAACCCTCCAATTATAAAAAAGCACTATAACTGTACATCTAGGAACATATGTTTAAACTGGTTTCATCTATTTTAAGCAGAACAAAGGCCAACTGAAAATTTTCAAGGGAGATGACACTGTTTTGTATGGAGACACTGACAGGATTTTTTGGGGTAAGAACCCTGTGATTTAAAGCTGAAAATGAAAATAAATGCATTGTATAAAGATGAAATTTCAGCATGTAAGGACTTATTTATGATTGACAGGAGACCTCTCCCACTTTTCCAGTGCCAATTCTGCCTATGATTTGCAGTAGAATCTGAAAATAAGAGGGATAATATTTCTAGAAACAAATAATTTGCAGTAGGTTAAATGAGGTTGAAAAAATTGGACAAACTTGCAGACTTTTCAAATCTTTCAGTCACCAAATACCTCTGTTCCACTTTTATCTGTCTGGAAGTTAATACATAACAGACCCAACGTAGTATACCAGTTGATCCATCTGAGTTCTGCCACTGGGAAAAACAAGCATACTTGTGTAATCCTGGAAACTACTTTAGCACCCATTCATCAGGGGAACTGAACTATGTCAGGCTTCATGTTCACATCTGATTCCAGCCCAAGAAATTCTGGCTCCATACTCAGAGTACTGCCATGCATCAGAGCATGCAAGCTATAATTTCAAAATGCAGCCTTAATGTGGCCCAGACGCAAGCCTGCCTTCAATCCCTCAGCTCTGTCCAGGCAGTTACAGTCAGCACCTTTCATTTGCCTGATATTTCTCTACACAATACACAAAATATCACCCAGTGTCTGTCAGGGAAAAAGTCAATAAATAGTATAAACTTAATTTCACCACCCACTTTTAGCAGTGGAAGAATAGGAAGCAGCATGAAGGGAAAGTTTGAGAGGCTTTGAATAATTTCATTACATTGTACTACACTGGGGATTCCACTGTTTAGAAAGACATGAGCAAGCACTTGCTCAAAATATAGAATGATTGACCTTCAAGGTCAGCAGAATTGGTGGCAGTGCACAGCATGACTACTTGCCAAATAATAGAAAGAGAATGAATCAAATGCTATCAATGCATTTTCATCTTCAAATTCATCTTGTGGGCCTCAGAGAGGAACAGAAATGATGGCACTGAGGTCACAATAGAACTGAACTGATCATATTTCCTATTTTGCATTTGCTTCCTCCATCTGCTTCTCACAATTCCTGCATGACAGGTTCATCTCAGCAAGGTTTAGTTGAAGATCCATTCAGAGTGCAAACCTCTTACAACTTGTTTTCAACTGTACACAGAAAATCTGACTAGTTTGCAATGATTTTCATATGTGAATATTTACTTTGGAAACATCAGAAATACCTGCTTTGTTAACCTTACATTAAGTGTGCTTTGTCTTTTTTGCTCAACAGCAGAGAGAGAGGAGGCTATGTTGAATGCGCCACTTACCTAGGGGAGAGCTCTTTCTCTTGTCCTCAAGGCTGTAGATCCTCACATAGTCTGAGCATGCTTTCTTGATGTCATGTTAGCATTTTTGATTCATTGACTTCCTTTTTAGAGAAGGACTATTTTCCCATCCTCAAAAAAATTATCGTGACATCAACATTTTAAAGATTTTCCATTTTGCATTTAAACCAAGATGTTTAGAGGTGGTATTTCTTGAAGGTCATATTCTACCCTAACCTTTTTCTCATGGGTTTTGAAAAGACAGTTTTCCCTGCATCTGAGAAATATTTAGCAAAGGAGAAAAAAATGGAGAGTCCAACACACAGAGATAATTGGGTAATCAGATAAGGATTTAGTGTGTTTTGATAAACCCATTGTCTTGGGGTGATGGTATGATAATCCTGTGTTCCCTATCGTTTGTGTATATGCCCAGATATGTGGTCCTGTAGCATTACCTACATTTTCAGCAGCCGGGAGAAACTGCCGGGTGCAGGTTGTTTTGAAACTCTCCCCCAGGCTTCTCAGCCGAGGAGTGAGGGGGAGGAAGGGACATTCCTCTCGGGCTGCGGCTGCTGCTGTGGCCGCTGCTAGATTTTTCTCCCTAGGATTGCTTTTTTGTTGTCTCCTTTTCTGGAATTTAGTTTATCCTTGACTTGCTTTCTCACCTGAGAAGCCCCTCAGGAGGACAGTAGACAAGGACCCTCCAGGGAGCCACTGGAGCAACTGCACCCGGCTCCCTGGGGAACCCCAGAGAGGGGAAGCTACGCCTGAGGAAAAGGACACTAAAGTTCATCAGCTGTTTACTCAGGTTTAATAATTCCTTTTCCCCTTTCCACCTCCCTTGTGCCTTACAGGGCCCCCTGCGTGCTTTGTTAAATAAATAGGTTTTTTTCACTTTCATCCAAGAAATTCTGTTGTGGTGGGGGGAGGGGGTGTTGGAAACCTTTGCTCTGGGGGAAGCATTTATTCAGAGCACTTTCCACCTAGGAAATTTGTCTCTAACCTGAGACACCCGTGGAGACTACTGAGAAAAGATCTCATTCATTAATGTATATTTGTGTGTTTAAATAAAATGTAAAACCACTAAATGAGAGATGGACTTTGTAACTCAGGCTCTCTCCTAACTTATGGGAGAACAGACAAGAACAGGCAAGAATTTGACAGTCTTTCACATGTCAACTGTGTCCTTTGATCATTGGATTACTTTTTACTTAGACATAATCCCAGCTGCTTTAGAAAAAAGTCCATCCTGAAACACTTCTGTCATTGTTTCTCATATCCATTGTTTTGTTCATATTGGATTTGAGAAATTTTCCCACCTTAGAGAAGCTTCCTTGGGAACTAGAGTTACCATACTGTCTCTGTGACCTTTTATTACTCCTTTGGCTCATTTGCAGCCTAGTAGGTAAAATGTGACTCTGGAGCCAAGGAGGTCTTTGCTCTGTCACTCTTCTGTTTTCTCCTCTCTGTCTTTACCTTTCCCATAGAGAAATACTGAGACATCCGTCCTTTACAAAGTCCCTTGAGATCTGCTGCTGGCAATCGTTCCATGAAAGCTGACTATTTCATTTAATCTCTATAACCTGCTTCTTCTCTCTCTCTTTTTCTGATTCATACCACTGTCTGCTTCAACACAAAATTTTTGTCTGCTCCCAGCCATTCAGTCAAGGTCTCTTAATTCTTTCAAAGCCATTTAATTCCTATATTATATTATCAAGGAGCTTTGTCTCACACTGTCAAAGAAATGTGATTAAACTCTAAGATTGCTTTTCAAAAACTAACCTCTGTGTTTATAGCAAATCAAAACAGAATGTAATCATCTCAGTTGGCTTTTGACAGATGTTTAAAGCAATTTTATGCTACACAGCTTTCTTGTATCTGGTTTCTGCAGTGCCAGGATACATCAGTTATAATTTAGGTTCACAGAATATGGAGTGGATTGTTTGGCATTAGATAGTTGTTTTCTGTGTAATACTGTTCCTTTACTTTTAGCATTTATGTTGTTAGTTTAATGCTTGCAAAACATGGTGCTCTGGCAGAGCTGAAAAGTGAAGTCCTCTGTTTATAAACCAGAAAAAGCACACTAATTTCCTCTACTGCCTTACTAAAGTGCCTTAACAATAACATGGCTACAGCTGCAAAGCTAAAATATCCTTGAGGACATGCTTAGCTTTAAACAAGTGACTTACCCTGTTAAATGTCTTGAAATCAATTATACTAATTCTGCTCTAAATTAAGGAGCTGGACTGCTCTGTCACACTGATGCTCTACTGCCCACTCCTGGGCATAAGAAAGTAATTCATCCATTAAATCTGCAGCTTGACTTCTCTTCTGAGCACTAGAAGTTGACTCTGAAGCAAACACTTCAAGACCCAGAGTCCATTGGATAATCATGATCTAAACCAAAAACCATTGTGGACTGGATTTGAGCCAGTTACTTGAAAGACGTCATATTTCCCCACTGACTGGTGAATTCCCTTTCCCTTCTTTCTATTTACCATAAAAAGAATTTCAATATTCCTCATCTACATCAGACTACAAGTAACAGGAAAGGAAAATATGCAACATTCATACATCTAGCAATCACCCAAGAAAAATTATTTTTCTTCTCAAGCTTAAATGTCAGGAATTAATCATAAGCTGAGACATCCCATGAAAAGACATCCTCTAAGAAATGCAACTTTGATTATTATATGAGAAACTTTATTATAATAAAATATGATGTCTTAAAAGGGAACGTAAACATGATTAGGGTCCTTAACATGGTATTTAAGTAGTTTACTCCCCCAGGTGAGAATAAAGATTATATAGAACAGATGCTGCAATGCATGAAATAAATCCTTTTATCCTCTGCACTGGCTTTGAAGATATCTCCTGCCTGTTAAGAGTGTCTAGGTTTTAGACCTAAAGCAGTTCTTTGCATTATCTTTCCCTTTGCCCTTTAAAGCTTCAAATGGGCGCTGTCAATTATTGTTTTAGCAGTAACCACCACAGAGTGATAAACTAACAAAATAGTTACTAAAAATGAAGCATAAAAAAGTAAAACCATGACTATATCGAAGTGAAAATTTGCAAGAGGATGGACTCCAGTTCAGTGTCACTGGTAGCAGCCTGTCCCTGTAATGCAGGGGAAGGAGAAATGTCATGAATTCAGGGAAGGCATAAACAGTCATAAACATCTTAGGACTACTATTCTGGCTCATACAGCTAGTCATACTTTGTAAATGCGGAGCTTTAGATCTTCCCTGAAATCTCACTGACCTTGGGACACTGTGTCTATCCCAAGAATACACCAGGTAATTTTTAGCTTGCTCTCTGTCTTTCTTTGGGACCTTAATACATTTTTCCAAGACAAATCCATGGTGGAGACAGTTCCTCCAAATCAGTGTAGAAGCAAACTAGTTGTTAATATACTCTCATTTCTCAGTGTAGACATGTCCTTGGAGTTCCTTGGTGCCAATTGCTTTCTGTCCTTTCCTGGTCCTTTTCCCGGTCCTTTTCCCACTCTTCAAAGCTTCCACAGCCCTTTTTTCTTTCGTGCTCAAGGATTTAACAGATATACTGGCAGTATATGGAAATTTAATTGTTTTTGATAGTATCAGCAGCTAGCATTCCCATTTCGGAGAAGTGCTTCTCTGATTTGTATGGGACCTGTTTCCCTAAAAAAGCTCTACAGTCCTGCACAGAACTGGCATGAACCACAAGCATGAATATGCAACAGCAGTATTATTCAAGAATCACAGTTAATGGTAATAACCTTTTTCCCCCCAAATTAATCATAAAATATGTAAGTCAGCATATTTAAATAATGCATTGAAATCAGAGCACAGCATGAATAATATTTAAATTAAATCTGACAACATGAGAAACAGAAGAGTATTCATAGTAATGGAAATAAGAAATTTTGAAAACTGCATTTTGTGAAAGAGAAAATAATTAAAAGACCTACTTCAGTACAATAATTTATGGAATGACCTTATCAGCAAATAAAAAATGTAGTTAGACTAAATGAGGTTTCCATAAAATGAAAAGGAGAATAAATGAAAGCAAGACAGATACATATCTACTGCTTTGCAGGAAGGCACAGAAACTGAAACAGGTAGGCTATTTCCATGAAAGACATCTCATTTTTTGCAGCTGAAACCTCTGTGCCACTAAAAGCACTTTAAGGAAAGAAAGACTTTTAAAAATGTGTTTGTAAACTTAAGCACATTTCAAACCAAGGACCTGTATAACAAGGATCTCTAGTTCACTTTTGAATGGTGGAGCTCACAGTGGGAGAGTACACGAAAGCGAATGCCTAAGAAATATTCTTTTTCCATGACAGTACCTTGCTTTGGGCCAGAGATAAGGAGTGAACTTAGGAGAAGGTATTTGTCATTTTGTATTTCACTGCAGATGTTGAAATATACTTAGGATACCCAGATGTTGCACACAGCAAGCCAAAATCTAGACAGCAGGGTAAGTACAGTGGACTGGAGCCTTGGTCAGTTAAGCTCTGACTTTAATATCACTTAATGCCTTTAAAAGTCCAGTTTCCAGTGCCCTCCCTCCCTGTCTCTTTCCTGATGTAACATATCTCTTTGCATCTTGTATTTAACTGAACATCTCAGTCTTTGGGCAACAGTGTTATACCTTGCTGAATAAAAAGAATCCCTTACATTGCTGCCATTTGATCAAGAGCATCTACTTCTAATTTACCTGTTTGTAGGTGTTACTCCTAAGCACAGTCAGAAATGCTCCTCAGTGGTTTAGTGTGTTTCGTAGCTCCTATGTGTCTTCTGGATCACAGGAAGTTTTTAGAAAGCCCTTTCTTGTGTACACTTTCACACTGAAATTCCCCACCTTTGGTTGCAGTACAAGTGTCTTTTTGGCAGCTAACAATCATTGTGAATAGTGACTGATTCCTTCCATTCTGCTGCTCAGGCTTACATAAATATGTGTGACAGCAGGGATGAGAAAGGTGTCACCAGAGCTTCATTCTGGCACATGAGAGGGTGGTGGGGAAGTAACAGCATTTTTGCTCCAATATTGGCTGCTCAATTAAACCAATCACTGATTGTAGACAAAGGCACTCAGAACTCACAGATGGGAACAATGCCATCCTTGCAGATGGGCATGAGCATCCAGCACCAAGGAACATTGCATTACCACTGAATATCTGCCTAGATGCCTGGCCAGAAATGTCAAAAAAACAGGTGCCGATCCTTGTCTTCTATGCCTGTAATACAAGGGAATGCACCACCTGTAATTAATCCATCACCCATCTGAGTTAATTTCCAGAAGTTCCTGGGAAAAATAAGGAGACATTAATGAGTAAGTTTAAAATAAGCTGAGTGTTTTTGAAATGTGTTTCTACATCTAGAAATCTTAGAACAAAAACTTCTTTGATATCTGATCTCAGTGACATCTTGATTTCACGAAAACATCACAATAATCTTCCAGGAAAATAGCAGTTCTCCTGAAACCATTGATCTTATTTCCTACTGTAGGATTCTGAACATTTTAAGGGGAACAGAGGCTATGTATCACTAAATACAATTCTGCTTTTACCACTACCAGATTTACAAATTTAATATTTTGACAGGGGACACTGAAGAAAAAAGGACTATGTTCGAAAAAGAATCATGAAGAGAAAGGCAGGATTTAATGATGTTGCTCTTTAAGTGAATGGTCAAGATATCTGCAAAATCATAGATTTGCTTGACAGCATTCATTGTAATCATGGGGCAGCACAGCTCAGAGCTCTGTCTGAAGACTCCACATCTCTAATAGAAATGTATTTCCAACTGCTTTAAAAGACATAGGCGGCCCAGAGCTCATTTTTTCACTTGAGTCTCTCTTAATTTCTGCCTACTGCATGAACATCTTCCTAATGAAAGCAGAAGGGGCTCATAGTAATATGAACACTTGGGGAGAGAGATCGTAGTTGCTGGCTTCCTTCAAGTAAGAAAAGAAGGGTAAGAAGGAAAGCAGAAAAGGTAAAACAGCTATGAGGGAATAAAGAAAAGATGAAAAACGTGAATTTGGTGCATAGGAAAACCTTGAGAGGCTTTGAATAATTCCATTACATTGTACTACACTGGGGATTTCACTGTTTAGAAAGACATGAGCAAGCACTGCTCAAAATATAGAATGATTGACCTTCAAGGTCAGCAGAATTGGTGGCAGTGCGCAGCAAGACTACTTGCCAAATAATAGAAAGAGAATGAATCAAATGCTATCAATGCATTTTCATCTTCAAATTCATCTTGTGGGCCTCAGAGAGGAACAGAAATGATAGCACTGAGGACACAATAGAACTGAACTGATCATATTTCCTATTTTGCATTTGCTTCCTCCATCTGCTTCTCACAATTCCTGCATGACAGGTTCATCTCAGCATTGTGAGATGCATACAGACTGCATTAATGTGTGAATGTTGACGTCATCCTCAGCAAAAATTCCTGCTTTGTTAGCCTCACTAAAATTGTGCTTTGTCCTTTTTGCTCAACAGCAGAGAGAGAGGAGGTTGTGTTGAAAGCACCACTTATCCAGAGGAGAGCTCTTTCCCTTGTTTTTGAGGCTGTAGTCTTACAGAGAGTGAAAGTCTGGCCTAAGAGTGCGTTTTTTATATAATGTTTGTGTGCCATTGTGAAGAAGGAGTCTTGTTTGATTTCCCATTTAGAGAGAGACTATTCTCCCATTCTTCAAAAGATATTTTGCCCTGTCGGAGAAGCAAATAGTACTCAGGAAATGTGAAAATTAATGGTCAAAATGGAAAAAAAGTAGAAATACAAGAAAGTGTGAATTTTGTGAGAAAAGAATCAAAACAAACAAAACCCAGTGGTTTTACTCCACCTCATCTAGACATCTGAGCTTCTGATCATGTCAGTCGTTATCAGGTTTACTTTCCTCTGCCTAGACAAGAAAGTTGACAATACATGATTCTGCAGAGCAGAAAGGAAAAAAACAAGCTGTGTTAGCTCTTTTTTGTGGACAATGAGTGTATCTATGTTTTTATAGTTCAGATGGATAAAATCTTTAATAGTTGTATCCACCTTCATGGGGATTGTACTGATGCCTAAAGACCCTAGAAATAAAACAACACACTTTTGACATAATGTTAGTATAGGAAGTAATGTTAAGGCTGGTCTTTATTGGAGGCCTCCAAGGGGCAGATATGGAAAAAATGTCCACACAAACCCACCCGCCATGGGGTGAATACAGTTTTATAAGTTTAGCAAATTAGCACATTTGACAAAAACTGCCAATTAGAAGCACAGGTGATGAGGTAATTCCCCCGTCTGTTTCAATCTTTTTCTGCAGCCCCCCTTGGTACTAGCTGTACTTTGTTTATGGAAGATGTGTCTCAAAAAGCTGTTTTTCAACCTTGGTAGCCAAGGCGAACCAAGATTGGATAGAGACTTCTGGAATGTTTTGTCTTGTTGCCTAGGATAAAGGTATGGAAAAATGCCGAGAGTAGTTATAGGCTACAGAACTACAAATATATGTGTAAAGAATACAGTGAACATATAAAAGAAAAAAAGGCAAAAATCAGTCCAGCATCAGTATGACCACTGACATATACTTTAACTTACTCTAAACAGATATTTCTATACTCTGCAGGTTTAAAGAAACACACAGCCTCTCTTACAGACCTTTCTCTTTCCTCTATCATGTTTATGGTCACTGTGGGCAAATGAACATTAAGAGATGTTACAAAAGCTCTACACTATAAAAATTAGTTACCTGGGTTTGAGCAAACTCCTTACAAATTTTCATGCTGGACTGTATTCAAAGTAGGAATAAATGCATGCTTTAGTAATTTTGGAAAATCTTAGCCATTTGAAAGCTCAGTTCTCTACAGAATGCACAGATATTGAGATGAATCACAATCCACGTTTTTCTAGGCATAAACAAGGCATGGGGCATAAACTGTCAGTTCTTCTTAGAATGAGATTCAAGCGGTCTGAGGCCAGTCTCTTTGAACAGAGATTCAACTTTTTTTTTTTGTTGGAAAACACTTCCTGCTTGCCCAGTTTTCATATCAATGAAAATCCCCAAACGGCAAACTTCTTGACAAATTACCTAAGGGTTTGGATCCAATACTGAATATAGCAATTGTGTTTGATTTGAGCACTGGATAAGACATTGACAGCTTTTGTAGAAAGCTGAGATGTGGTGACATTTAATAATAATTTTCTGAAAAGTTATTGTTGTAGACAAGGAGAAAAAAATGATCAATTTCTTTTTTATCTAAATACTTTCAATTTTGAAAAGAAGCATTTTAATTTTTTTCTGTCAATTATGCAAACTAAGAAACATTTGATAAAAGAAAATTTGTTAGAACCATATCATTTGGAACAAATCATAACCAGTGAACAGGTGAATAAAAAGACAAAAGGTTTGTTAAGGAAATGGAATCAACAGTGATACACATGCTTTGAAAAATTGTCATTTGAAGGACAGTGGGATATACAGTTACCCATCTTATGAGGGCTGCCCTCTTTAAGCCATAACTAGTCTTTTTGTCTTGTGTTTTCAAAAAATAAATGCTGTTAAGTTAGCTAATCCACCCTTATCACATACTCAGTTGGTTTTAGTACCTTTTATTCATGGAAGTTTACATTATTATTAAACAAAAGTGTTTGCTATTGTAAAACAGCAGTTTTCTGTGAAATGTTTTTCACAGGAATAGTTCTTTCATCTTGTTTCAGAATTTTGACCCTACCCACCCAACTTTCAACTCTATCATCACAATTGCCAAGTGATAAATATTAGGAACCATGTCATCTTCCTATGTTGAGAGAGCTGTTTACATTTGTGTGGGTGTTATTCTTGTTAACCTGCTCAAACTATATCAGTTTAATTCTCGCATAAAGCACCTATCTTGGTGTTTCCTGTAGTCAGTAGAGAGCCATGAACATTCCTCAGACAGATTCATTAAATCTGTCATGCATGTTAATTTTGGGCCGTTTTTTAAAAGTGAGGTTTTTTCTGCCATAATCCATTAAAAGAGGTTGTGCTGACGACCTTTGCGTGGTCCGTTTTTTAGATAGTTGAAGTTAGATGTGAACAGTTCAACTGTGAGTGAGTAACAGATTGAACATGAAAAGATTTTGATATGCACATTCAAATGTCCCCAAAAAAATAAGTTCACACACAATAGGAATGACAGCTCCAACTTGAGCTAGTTTGTCTTCATATATTGCAAAAAAAAATAGTAAAATAAATATTATTGATTAGAAGATTTAATAGAAGAGGCTAACCAGCTTGAACCAGAGAAGGAATAGAGACTTGTAGATCTGGAGACCTTTTCCTTAGTGAATTATACAGAAGTTTTAGCCAATGTCTCTTTGAGTTCACCAGTATATATGCTACAAAGGCTTTTATTCAACTCTAACCATAATTATTTTTATCAAGAATGTCCTTATCAGGTTTGCATCCATCACTCATACTGTTAAAATTATCCCACAGGTACAAGGAATAGTCACTGAGATGGAATTGTTATATATATTTGTATGTGAATATATATATATATATGTATATATGTATATATGTATATATGTATATATGTAACCACATTGAGATGGAATGTTTATTCAGACAGAATTCAGTCTCATAATGGGTCTCTTCAAATAAAAGATTGATTTCTTTTAAAACTTAGCTTTGAATGTCTGGCATGAACTGTTCTATACACAGGAACGGTAAGAAGAGCTAGGAAGAATGTTTCAGCTATGACTATTTTCTGATTTGGAACTCCTGCAAATCAGTTTGAAGACCCCTGAGTAGGAATAATCCATGTCATTTTGGTCAGAAAAAATCTGGCTAATCTAGTGTGTCATGTTTCTAATGTGCACATCCTCAGAGGGTTTCATTGCCCTGCTTAGAGCAATTTCCAGGGAGTGAGAAGGAAACCCCTCATTAAAACTGTAGGTTGCTGAAAATGTAGTGAGCAATGTATGCTACAGTGTTTCACAGGTAGCTTTCTACACTTTACTTAATCAGACACGCTGGGAATCTTCTTAATTGTGCATCATCCCAGGGAACCAATTTGGCCTGAGTTAGTGAATGGCATTGACTGCTGAGTAATGAGGATACTTCTGACAAATGTTTCTGTTTAATAGGTATTGTTCAGCAAGGTCCAGCAGCTTAGGTTGTGCCCAAGTATGTGACAAATGAACACAATATTCTACACATTCAATTCCCTAATACAGAACTAGTTAAATAGAAAAGTAAAAGTAAGTAATTAAGATGGGATAAGATAATTTGTTCTGTCTATGTTTATACATTACCCTATCTTATTTTGAGTAATTCACAACTTTAAATTGCGTTCTGGCCTGTAAGAGACCACTGAAACATTATTTACTGTTGGATGCCAGCTATATCTGTCAGCACTCCAAAAATGTACAGTTGACAATGAGTCATAAACGAGGGATTAATTAGAGCAGTAGTTGGAAGTTATGTTGCTGATTCAGTTATTTAGTATCCACTTCACTAAGATAATTTGCATATGTTCTGCCCTCTTATCATCTGTTAAAAGATTTGATTAGGAAAAGGACTCAGAGCATTGGATGCTAAGGGAAGAGAGGGACACATGGGAAGGACACATGATGGTGTTTGGGTGAAACCTCAGAACAGAGGAAAACAGCCCTTAGTGGTGGCATGAAAAAGGCTGAGAGAGTCAGCAAGGTTGACAGTATTGGTGCCTTTGGAAACAGAACAATAGATATTAATTATATTTAGAAGTTCAAAGGCCAAACATGGAAATACCTTATTGGTTTATGCTCCTGATTTAAACCGTCTTCCCCTATTCTGCATTGTTTTGTTTTTTGTTCAAGTTGCTGGGAATTTTGCCAGTGCTCCCAGTGGGAGAATTAGGTGAACTAGAAATACATTTTCAGACATTAAAATAATTTACAGCAGTATAAAAAGACTGCATTCATATTACAGACTAATCAGGCATCACATATTGAATGTGACACATATGTGCCAAACTACAGAGCTATAGAAAAAATTAATTCATGAAAAGTCAGCTTCTTCACATAACTCTGTCCTCTAGCTCACCCTTTGGCTTTAATACCCAAATAAATATTCCATCCTGTTGCAACATCCTGTGTCCTAGGGAATGCTATGCAGCTTCTGAAGGTCAGCCATCTTTATTAAGGCAAATATGGAATTTCTGAAGATACAGTCACTTACTTCTCTTTAAGTATGCATGTGAAATCAGCAGAAGTCTGCCCTAACATGTTATTCTATAATTTCCTATTACTGCCTTATCGGCAACTGCACTGTGATTTGCTTAACTCTAAGATCCCCATGAAGTTAAATAAGAATAGTAGGCACTTTTAGGTCTCTTTCCAGTTTCTTTTAGATCTGTTTTCTCTTTAATTCTCAAACAAATGTAGACGTCTCCTTTTGTGTGACTTAAGCCCTGCTTCAAAACTGCCAGTTTCCCGTACCCAGATTAGCTAAGGAGACGAGATCAGATTTAACCATCTGCATTTGGTCAGATCAATTGCAACCCATGACCCTAAATTTCTTGCAAAGCTACTGATATTAATGCTGATGGAGATGTAAATTGAATGAAATGCTAAAGCAGTCCTTCCATAGCATTCAGAACCACTGAAAGGTGGAGGTCTTTGGTCAGGAAAGTCATAGGCCAATTTTGGCATATTGTTCTGGGCATGAATAACTGAAATAACGCATGAATAAGTGGAAGTCTAGAAAATGGGACCTTTAATAAAATGTAAGAAATGGAATTTGGCTTAGTGTAGCAAAGAGAAGAATGAGGGAAAATACAAAATCATGTTGTATGTATTTTTTTGATCTGCAAAGAGGCAAAAAATCTTGTTCATGTCCACTGGGAACAGGGCAGAAAATAAAAAGTTAAAACTTCAGTGAGGAAAATTTAGGTTAGATATTAGAGAAAATGTTAAGAGAAAGGATTCTTAAGTGAAGGAACAGTTTGTTGAAGGAGAATATGGAACCTTTTAAGTAAATTTTTTTTCAAATTTCAGAGCAGTATCCAGTGGGCACGTTTTAAAGTTAGGATGTAAAGACCCTAAAGGTTCCTTTTTTCCTTCACTTCCCTACTTCTCTATAAGTTTTTTGTTCACTCATCTCTCTCTCTCTCTCTCTCTCTCTCTCTCTTACTAAGTGGGTTGTATTGGAGAGGAGAGACTCACAGCCTTCAAGAATAGCCCCTGTTTTATTTTTATGTGTGGATGCCAAATAAATGAATTATTTTTATATCACCTGAAGTTTCTTTGGTCACTCAGATTTATAGCTTTGTGGCTGGCCTCAGAGAAACAAGTTACAAGTGAAGAAATAATTGCTATGTATTCTACCCTTTGAAAAGAAAATGAAACAGGCAGGAACCAGCAAGAGAAGAGAAACATATATCATTTACAAGATAATCCCTTCAGCCTAAAACTCTGCTGAACAGAGGGGACAGCCCCAGAGGGGCATATGGAAGAAAGGAATGCCTGCAAAACCTCCTGCAGTACCTGTCCTGCTACCTGCCAGATTAGCCTTCAAAAACACCGTGTCTGACAGCCTGCAAAAGAACAAGCCGGGGATTTATTTCTAACTATAATCTTTTATCATATTTCCCTTTATGAAGAAGAATAATTTCCACAGCCTGGGATTTCTGCATTGCTTCTGCAGAGTTTTCTAAACAGCCAGGCTATTAGCTTATATTTAAATACTATACAGCTAAAATCAGCAGTATTAAATTTTCAAAGAAGATTATAAATAAGAGAAAGAAGCCTTAGAATCTTTATTTTACTACAGCACGTGGAAATAAGAAAGGGATTAAAAATGTGACAGAACAAAAGGAAAAATAATTTAGCACTTAAATTATCCCCTTACTTTTCAGATCACTGAATTTGTGTCATCTGAATAATTTTGGCTTCTGTAGTTACTAATAAAAAAATCCCTGAAAAAATCCCCCCAAACTATTCTGTTTCTACGGAAATTGCATTAAGCTGATCTTCCCCCCACCCCGCTCTTCCCTCCAGCAGTTAAAGGCGTATTTGCTTGCTTGTTAAATAGATCATACATTTGGCTTCTTACAAATAGTAGACAGCATTTCCTATACATTGGACTTTGAATAGTGGGAAAAAGTCCATTGTGATGTTCCCATATTCTTTCTGAAGATCACTACTTTTTTTTCTTCTCCCTGTAAGAAAGACTACTTAGAAAAAAATCCAGGTTTGATAAACTGCAGTCCAGAAGTAAAAACACCACGTTTCTCAGAGAATTTTCAGAAAAGAAATCCCACCATATTTTAAGGGCAGCAAAAAATTGTTTTATAATAGCCATATGTGTTCATTTTTAATTATAGCAACAGGTATCAAGAATGTGTCTTTGGCCTGTTTATGAACCTGGAGTTAAATTCACTGCCCAACTAAGACTTTCAAAACACATAAGGAATGTAATGTCAGGTCTAGGAGGTGACATGTACACCATAATATAAGTATTCACCCCAAAGTATATCTTTGATCACAATGGTCTAAATTACACACAACAGACTTCAACACTAAATAACTTCAACACAATTTGAGATACAGCAATACTACCAGTAAAACACAGGAACAGGAAGGTAGATTTTTTTGCTTAAATGCTTCTACTTCTGAGACTTGAAATCTGTTCCTGTTGCCTGTCCCTCCCACAGCAATGCCAATGTTTAAATCTGCCTTTTCCAGAAACTTCTCCATACTCTTTCTGTCATGTCTCTTTTTGTATTAAAGTATCTCCTGCAAATTTCTTTGTACTACTAACAACAGCTAGAAACATTATTGGTCTGCATGTCAAATGAGATTAAATCACAAATGAAGAAGCATTGCCAAGGCTCAACTCATTTTAAATCAGAAGTGGTGGTAATGGGCAATCATGAAGGCTCAGAGGAGTTTACAGCCATCTCCTTTGGCACCAGGATCACTGTTAGGATGACAATGTTTATTTTTCCTGGTGGGTCTTACTGATGCTATAGCCCACTGAAGTGTCCAGAATCTCTGATGTAGCAGATGTTGGTAGTAACTCAGTGAATGCTCAGTGGGTGGTGCCTAAAGGACTGAGAACAGAACAGCAATCAGAATGCAGGCCATTTCCTTCCCCTTGGTGAGCTCAGCCCTCCTGTCCCCATTGGGAAGAATTGTGCTGCCTCTTCAGTTCCTTTCTTTGCATCATGCATTTCTCTCCACAGAGCAGCAGAGATGCAACAGGAAAAATGAAGATGTGTTTAACTTGTTTCACACCTTTGTGTCACTCTACTGGGAGCTGGAGTGTCCATACCACACCAAAATGAGAAGAGCCGAGACACAAAGACCTCCTCCATCTCCTACTTCATTCCTCTAATATCTAGGACTTCTGTGGATTTGTCCTCAGCAACATCTTTCCTTCATCTCAAAATGCAAGAGTCTCTGGGTGTTCCCACAGATATGTTTGCAGATGCCCAGGCAAAACATAGAACCCTATTGTGGTAGGCATACCCAGAACTAGGCAGAATTTGAAGAGGATTTGAAGACAATTTTCAGGACTAAATTTTTGAATGTAGCTATTTACAGATTTGCAGAAAGATAAAATCTATTCAGCTGAAATGTGGAAAACTTTTGGCGTAAAATCTCTTCCTCAAGTCTGAGATAAAAGACTACAAAGCAAAACACAAATGTTTTTGATCTGCCAACAGCCTACCACTGTAACACAAATGTTATTTACCAAGACATCTGTCTTGGCTTGTATGACTTTGTTCATGGCTTTAGACGTAGCTAGACATCCAGTTACCTTTAAGATTCTTAGCCTTTTTCCCTCTGCAAAACTGCAGAAAAAAAAAGGAAAATCCCATGAGATTAAATTAATTTTAATAGCAAGTTAAATGAATTTTCTCCTTCTCCTATATATAGCTTTAAAATATCATTCTCTTTGTTGCCAGCTACTCCTGTAGCAGTATTATTTGTCTCTTGTAAGTACATTTTAACTGTGTCTTCATAACACTTTGTGGAAGATGAAAAATATTTAGGCTGTGGGGAATACTGACATTCAGGATAAAATTACTGCTGCAAGACTTTTGAGAAATAAAACTAAACTTTTTCCAGCTGGTAAAAATATATTAAATAAAGTTCCCTCACTACATTAAACACATTTAATTTCCCACAATATTTTTGTTTACTCTTTTCCAAAACCACAGTGATATGAAATTACTGGGAAAACAGAGTTAACACCACTCTCTTATGTTGCAAGGAAAGCACAACCTAGGTAACAACAATTAACAAATTTCATGCCCCATCCTACTTGTGTTCAATGGCTACTAGAGCCCGCAGGAAAAATCCACCACACTGTTTGGAGATCGAAAATGTGAATGTGAGCACCACGCACAGAGACAAAAAAAACCCTTTTGACTATCCCTTTGACAATCTTTTACTGTAAGAAAAAGAGCTCCTTGTGCCCCAAACCTCAGCCACAAATTCCCAGAAGGGCAATCAAACTTGGTTTCATGAAAACAAACAAACAAAAAAAAAAACCCATGAAAAATGTGGGAGGGGTTTCAAAATTTTCTAAGTGGTACAGTACTGCTCTGTGCCAAGTATCGCCTTCTTCAAGAGTTTGGTACAGAATATTAAGTTTATTGTCTCTATCTACAGTATTTTTAAGGAATATAATTAGCAGTGGTCAAAAGGCCATGGACTGACTTTTTCATCCCCTTTTTTTGGGATGGGAGTGACAGACACAGTCATCAAAAAATGGAGATGTCATAGGTCTGTTGAGAGAAAAGCCATTAAATGAGCTGAAAAAACAAGGTATTAACCTAATATTAAGCTGAGAAAGGCTGTCATTTAAAACAAAAATTATGTTTATCCAAGTAGGTTTTTTTTGCAAAGTATTCACTTTGTGATATGTAAATTAAGAAGTAAGGAAAGAAGAACTCCTTTTTGCTAAGCTACTCAGAGAAAAAAAATCCCTAGCTATATGCAAGGTTTCACTGTCCACCTGTTTCCTGTGAAGCACAATCGTACAATTTTTAAGAGCATATTCTTCTGTTCTTTTGAAAGATGAGCAAAGTTCCATTTTGTTAAAAGGAAATAACTTTGGAATAAGACAAAGTGCTGACAATTTCAGGCTAAAAAGAAATAATTTGAATAAACACTGCATGGTTGTAGAAGCAGAGTTACCAATTTAGTTATATTATGCATTAATGGAAATTACAACTAGTGAAAAGTAGACTTGAGAAAAATGTACAAGGAAAATGTATTTAAATCAGATGGAGCAAGGGAAGAAAAATCAATAACTGTTTTTATTAAAAAGAAATGTAGTCTTAGGCTTGAATAGCTAGAGATGTGACCTTCAGTGGCCTTCAAATGATGTTTTATTGAGAGGTGATGCCTGTTTCTATTTTTCCATCTCCAAAAAATAAATGAATTATCATTGCATTTTACAAATAAAGAAGTATCAGAAATGTTGCCAATAGTCCTTCTAGCAGCATCTCACCATAAAAGATAGGAAATATAATTGCCATAAAGAAAACCAAAGAAGAAAATAAATACTTAAGAATTATTTCTATGGACAAAAGTATAAGATAAATATCTTGACACAGACTAGACCCATGTTTTAGAGACCATTGGACTGAAACATGACAAAGAGAAGATAGCGGTCCGGGGAAGTGCAAAACAGACAAGTTAAAACCAGCACAGAGGGCAGAGAAGTTACCGTTGTTGAACTTAAAAGATAAAATGGAATTCTGATTCTAGAATGGCAAGGGACTCCTGGAGTGTTGATATATTCTGGTATCCCTGTTGGGTAGTTCCTCTCAGGAAACAAGGGAAATTTCAACTGCTTTTTGTTTTCCATGCAAGCAATACTTAACACTTTCTTTCTATCTTTTTTCTTTCCTTTTTCTGGTTTTGTTTGCTTATTTGTTTGTTTTGTTACAAATGTTTGTAATAGGGAAGTAAATGCCAATGTGTATGTTAAGATGAGAAAAAGGTAAGGCTCTGAGAGACACATTCATTCATCTCTAGGCTGCTAGAAGCTGACCACGATGACAATCATGATATCCCATGAAACGTGCTCTTTTGTTTGAAACGAGCACCATACTTTATTGGTTCACAGTGAAATTGCTCTGAGATGAATCAAAATACCAGCTGCCCCATTTACTGAGCTGTGAAATATTTCTATTCACTGTGCAGCTGTGTGAACCTGAACTAATCTAAAGGGCAGATCATCTAGAAGAGATCTCAAAATAGTTTTATTGCAGGCAGTTTGCCTAAGTATTAAATATACCCTGCTCACACGGGATTCTAAGCAAGGACTTATACTGAAGGAAAAGCAATGCTATGCACTAGATAATGCACAGATTGCTGCGAGTTTATCACAGATGCATGGAGATTACAGACAACGATTAAACACATCCAGTTTTAACAAGTGCAAAGAAATCCCATGGCCAAATACCCTGCCATGGTGCTCTCCACCTCACATGTGGTACCCAGCATTGTGCAAAAGTAGAAGACCGGGTGATGATTCAAGTCTTCCTGATAAAAAACATGTGTCTCCAGTGAATGTTATCTCTGTGAGAGGTCAGAAGGGAACATAATAGCCTAGTAGTTTGTTTTTTGACAGATGGCAGATGATAAAGCACCATTAAAATCGGCCAACCAGCCTAAAGTTTTCATTTCAGTCACAGCGCATATGTATGTTGCTTGGGGAATTATGCTCTAATTAACCTAAAGCATGTAGTATTGCTCTTTTACACATAATGGGAGGATTAAGTGAGTGCAGAAGACTTTATGGTCATTATCAAAATACCACTGGCAGTATGAATTCTAGAAAAACACAGAAATACCCTAGGAGAGGAACTGAAATCTCTCTTCTGGGTAACAATTTTTCATGCCATATTTTGAAATTTTTGGCAAAAACAAGTACGCTCAGGCAGTATGTGATTCAGCAAATTCTGAAACCACTTTTCTGTGGTGAATAGCTGAACTCTTACTAACTGAGTCATGTGGCTTGACAGGAAGGAAAAGCCAATGGGAAATTAATTTAGTTACTTCTTTAAAGTGCATGGCTACAACATGGAATATGAAAAAAAGAGGAATTTCAGAAAAGCTGAAAATGCTTGCAGGATAGCCCTACTAGCATTATTTTGGAAGCTTCCAGTAATTTAAAGAAAAAATCTGTCCGTTTGTCTACTATTTTACTCACAAAATAGTAGTTTTGGAGACAGTATTCCATCACATCCAGATTTTTAGAGACTACTCTAATAATTTATGGGTAGAAAACTCTTGAATTGGGCATGTACAAAGCCAAGTGGAAAAGGGGGTGTGCATATTCTTTGCCCTCTCTTTAGTACAACTCCTGGTTAAAGCACTTCCATAACTATCTGAAGCACCAACCATTAAAAATTTCACACTTGATAAGGCCTTCAAAAATACAAAGTACCTCCTGGCACTCTCTTGAGAAAACAGAATGGATTGATAATATATTTTGCAAACAAATGATAATGTTTTGGAATAGGATATGAGCTGGTGAAAGAAAAACTGGAGTTGTCCCTTGGGTAGAAAGGAGAGGAGTGGATGAATGTGGAAAAGGAGGAACAGGGAATTGGACAAAGCAATACTTATGGTCCCTGGTCTGAGAAGAGAAAAAGGAATGCTGCTACTGGGGAGAAAAGAATTTGGACAAGATCACCCAGCAAGTAAAACATTTGGTATGAGCTCACAAAACAGCTGAGGTGACAAAATGATCTGTTCTGGTCTTAATGGAACAAGAAGAATGACAGAGCCCATGTCAGATGCCCCTGCCACTAGGAAAGAGGTGTTGGGGGACTGTGCAGGATTTTAATCCAGAGCAAAAGAAATATATAAAGGAAGAGGGGATGAAATAACACAAAGAGTTACTCATAAGAGAGTCCTTGGTACAGAGAGACAAGAGTTAGTATGAAATAAGACCTAGCCCTGCCAGGAGGAAAATGCAGAGGGACAGGAAGATGACAGATAGGACACGGTGACAAAATAAAAGGAGGCATGGTATTAGTTCACAATAAGCTTAACTGACAATAGCTGTTGAAATGTGCTTCCTTGCTGCTGCAGCTTCCCTGTGCTTTTTTAATACCTCCTTTCACTACTTGCTAAAGGTAGCAATGCTTTCAGTTGTGCACAGAGGGCATTGTGAAAAACCTGATTATTTGCTGCCTGTGTGGTTCTTGGTAAAGTTTTTCTGCAGCTTGGCTTAATGTGGTAAAATTTTCATGGCTTAATGAATCTGTTGATAATACTAAAAGTCCTACGAGAAATCCAAGGTCCTAGTGCACTTAGTTAAAGATATTATTTGAGCTTAACACTTCTAAAAGAAGGATCAGTGCGATTCACAGTTTTGTGAAGAATGGGCAAGCAGGAAAAATCAAGACATGAATACATATAAATATGTATATGTACAGTGTTTCTTTGCTGACATATTTCTGTGGGGGGAAAAAGAAAATAACCAAAATTAAAAGCATTTATACAAAAGTGTCTGCAAATAGGACTGAATTTGTGATTGAGTAATAACCATATGAAATTTGAGGAACTATTCAGAGACTGATTATGTAATGTTAATTTACAGAAAAAATATTTCGCATTACTGATAACAATAAGTTGGCTAGAATTTATTTCCATCTCTGAAAAAAATTATTAAATTCAAACTCTTCTCAAAGCAAAGTTAAGGCTGCTATGGCAATGAGTCCAGCAATATGGATCAGTCCATATTCATGAGATCAAATACATTTACATTCTGAAATAGTCACTTTCAGTATTATTTTAAAATAATGTAACAGTCCATATATTTCAAGCTAGCCCAGGAGGTGTTTGGGAGAACACCGGTTCTCTAAACTACACTGATTTAGTACTGTACATAAGTTAAAACAGTGACCAGGTAAACATCCAATTTACCTGGATGGATGCAGCACCTTCATCTTTAGTGACAACCCAAAGAATCATCTTTCATGTGCTCAGAAAACAAAAAGGCATAAATAAGAGATATTCCATAGTGCAACTCTTAGTGCCTTTTAACTATGTAGTCCTCATTCCAGTCTTGGAAACATTTTTGGTCATGATCAATATTTAGCTTTGAGAAAGTGTAACTGTGCAATCACCCACTTTGCTGGATTTAGGCATTCATTTGCTGATAACTTCATGGAATGGTATTAGTAAAAAACATGCTACCACGGTAGCATTTCAAAAGAGGAATACCCCCAAACCTTACTAAATATATTATTTTAAAGTTTTTCCATTAAACAATATCCTTGGGAAAAATTAGCATTTAAGACGTGATATTTTAAATATTTTAAATTTTAAATTTTTGTCTGTTAGGAATAATAAAACAAAGGAAATTCCAATAATAAATTCCATTTGCAATGCAGGCTTCCCTAAAAAATTAACTTCTAAGGAAATTTGGAAAGAACAAATGTAACAGAAAAACATGATTTGCTTATCCCCAGAGTGCTAATTTCCTAGTCCATTTTCTGAGTATATGTAACAGCATGTATCAGGAATAAAGAGAAACAGAGGTAGAGCAGAAATAAACTAATTGCATGAGGGAATATGAGTGAAATAGAATATCTTTTGGCTAACTTGATAAATGGCACCAAATACTTAGGATTCAGAACTATACAAAAGTCAAAAATGCTACAAAAGGCCACAAGATGAGAGGCAAACTCTCAGAGAATGAACATGATTCTATAACATGGGGATGTGCAAACTGCATACAAGAACTGTGCAAATCCTGCCTGTTGACCAATAGTCCAAAAAACAGGATCAATGTCTGTGGCAGAGGGGTGGCTCATTGCAGGCAACAATGTCTCTTCTGTAATAATGCCCATGAAGCTACTCCTTCATCAGTACAATTCCTGAGGATAACATTATTTAAGGCAAAAACTCCCAGCCCCACCTGGGAGACCTTTAACTGCATATCACTTAAATCCTGCAGGAATGCAGAAATTCAACCAGTGTCAACAATTGTATTTCCAGGTTCAAAACCAATCATGACAGGGCTGGTGGGATGTGGAATGCGAGGGTGGGAGAGAACATCCTCTTCTATGGGCTGTGCAGGAGGTGCAGATTTGGATGTCTTCGTTTGTGGGTGTTGGGCAAATGGGGGAGGGATGGGGATTATCGGAGACAGTGTTTGGGGGAGGTAAACTGTGTGGCAACAGGAGGGACAAAAGGATGTTTCTGTTCTAGAAGTCTATGCTTGCAGCTGAGAGAAATTGGCTGGGATAAGCAGGATGATGTCTAGGTGTGAAAGGTGGTGGACCTTGATGGTAGAAAATTCTTAATGCAATCTTGTCCTGTCAACAAAAGCCTTTTCTGGTAAGGAGAAACAGCATTTAGGACTACATTCATGCACATCAGAATAGGTTTTTAAACACTTTGCTCTCTTGAAAGTTTGTGCATTTTTCAGCCATTTTGCACCATCAGGATTTTATCAAGAGTTGGAGCTGTTGTTTGAAATGTGCAGCAATTCCTTGTTCCTTACACACAAAGGCTTTTAATTTGCTACAGCATGGAGCCTGGTGTTCATTTAAGAATTATGCATGGCAAAAACAAAGAAGGGAAAAAAGGTAACTTTGGCTTCAGATCTATCTGGTTTTTTGAAGCCTGAAGATTGCTTCAATATGAACAGCTATTTTATGTTTATAAATAGAAGCACAGTAAATATATTTCAAAAGGAAAATCATAATTGACCTACTATTTAGAGCTTTTGATCTTTTAATTAATTGATCCCCTAATTATTGAAAACTGTAGCAGAACAAATGATAAACAAGTTGGTCTGAGTATTTTTTGATAAAGATTTCAGTGCAGAGCCCTATGGCCCTATGTGTATGCAGGAAAGCACTCTACAGGATTATACAATATATTGCTTTTTAAATACAGCTCAGCTCTAAAGATTAATGTTTTCTGAATTACCAAGTACATATTTTGAAACTGTCATTCTGTTGTGCCATTAATCTGTGGATTAAAGTCCCTACCAGTGTACACTATAAAGTACAATGACATCAAAAGAATATCTTATAAAAACTGGGTTACACACAAAGGGAAAGCCTGAGATATAAACTTTATTATTCCAGCTCACACTACATATTAAACACAGTAGTTAAGAGCTAATATTTTCAAATACATTTAGAGGCCCAGTTAAATGTATTGCATAGGCTTTAATTTTATCTATTCTTTCTTTAGGCAAAATATATCCTTCTATACATGAAATTAATTCTATTTCAATAAAATAACATTAATCCTTCTTTACTTCCCATGAGATTATCACTCAACAATTTTCTGTGAGATTATCCTCCCTTTCTGTTTAGCAAACACATAAATAAGGGCCATTTACAGGATGAGAGATCAACAGCATAGGAGACATGATGGTGGTCATCGTATGTGGCAGTAATTTCCCATGTTCACAGCTTTGCAACAGGAGAAAAAACATTCAGGAAGAACAAGGGAGTTCTGGGGAAATCACCACAAGTTTTAGCAATTCCTTACAAAACACTGTGAAGAAATCAGCTGCCAGAAGAGGTTCTTTCTTGCAAGAAATGAATTGTGTATCATGCTAAAGATACAATCAGGTTCTAATATGAGTCATTTGGTGACATCTTTAGTGAAAACCTGCTCCAGGAGTCAAGTTATTTTCTTACTATCATTCTTTGTCAAGGGACATCTCATTCAAGTAATTTTGCCCATTATTAAAAACCAGGCACTGAAACCTGGCACAAATTAAGGTGACCTCGTTTATTTTAAAATTGTTTACATCTACAAACTCTTATTTGTTGTTGTAAATAGGTTGGCATTTTCACATTAAGTAGAAAATCCATTTTATTTCTAGTCTAGTCTTTGTTTCATAATGAACTAAATGCATAAGCATATACATGAACGCATTTAAGTGAGAGGTGCTACTATGACTCACTCCACCATTGTAGAAAGAAAATATTTCTCTGAGCCAATTATGAAAAATCAAAACTACTAGAAAGATAGTATCCAGGAGAACTCATGGATTCTGCAGTGAATGTTACAAGTTTAACTGTGAATTTGCAGCAAATCCTAAACTGTTTTAATAAATGTCATTGGCAACACTCCTGCTGTTGTTGGTCAAGACATCCTGAAGGCCAGTACCCTGTGCCAGCTAGAAGAAAACACAGTCTGAGACACTTCAAAACTCTTCCCCACCCACTCCATTACATCTGGAACTAATACCAAGATGCTGAAAATTGCATTTTTTCCCACTTTCAATGAACTTAAACAAGAAGGTACAAGTGTTCATAGCTAAAGGGCTGAGTTCATCCTTTCAGGTCCTGCCAGCTGATTGCCAAAGCCCAGCTGTGCAGCCTTCACACCCTCTTGCTGACTCTACTGCTCACCCATGCATGGAAGCATCCCTTTTGCCAGCCGCATGCCAGCCTCTAGAGTGCTGACAGACCACCTTCACATGCAGTAGATGTCGATTCAAAAACCCTTCATGCTGAGCAGGGAGATCACAGTACATATCTGCTTCATGAATAGATGCCTACCCACTAAACACCTGCAGAAAAATGGGGAAGTCTTCCTTCACACAAAAAAAAAAAAAAAACCAAAAAAAAAAAAAAAAAAAAAAAAAAACCCCAACAAAAAACCCAAAAAAAAAAAAAAAACAACCCCAAAACCCCCAAACAAAACCAGAAAGAAAGACGCAGCGGTGACCGTATTTTTGCAGGAACCATTTCTATCACTACATGTAACATGTTTCTGTTCCTCCAGCCATGCCAGGCCCCAGCTGATGCTGTATTCGCTACACATGAGTTGCTAGACCCTTATGCCACAGGCAGTGACCCATGGCCTGAGACCACTCATTTCCCACTGTGGCTCTCCCACCCTGCTGGGGGACAGAGGGGCTTGGTGGTATCCACACTGCAAGGATCTGCCTCATACTGTCCTGGTCTTTTCTGCTGGAGAACGTGTGAGGTACAGCTTTTCATCTGACCCTGAAAAATCTGCTTGCTGTTATGTCAAACTAAAGATGGCTTCCTAAAAAGTGTTAGCAAAATATTGCTCTCTGATTTGGTCCTTTCGTTTTGAAACGAGAGAATTATAATGAAGCTTTGGGAATTCATTGCTTTCCCATTACGCTTAGGACTTACTGTTCCCTGTAACTCAGCAACCAGAGCAAGTAAACGCCTTCAGTTTTTCAGTTTCAGTCATTATTCTGACAAACCTGGAATAAGACTTCATCTGAAATGATCTTTCTAGCAGTTACCTTCAACTAGTAAATGATAAATATTTTTCAAGAAGTTGTAGCTCGTATTTCCCAAAGGTCCTTTTTTTTGCTCTCTCTGTGAATGGAAAACCAGTAAATCAACTATACATTTTCCCTAGATAGCAATAACTGTCACTCTGATAAAACATCACAACATTAACATCTGCTAGGGATAGGCAAAAACTTGGGAACAGAGTATTCAAATGGGAAATTGCAGTGGCCCATCACCAACACCAAACAGACCCATGCTATCTAAATTCCTTTCAGTGCTTATTACAAAACTAATTTTTGGGTACAAAATACTTGAAAGTGCTTTTTTCCCCATTAATATGCCAACAGGCTGCATGTGAGTATCTAGCTATCTCGTTGTTATGCAGTCTGTGTTGCCTATCTTTTGAATTCATGCAAGATCAAAAAGCTTTCTGGTAGAGATTTATGTCAGTGTCTTTTCCTCTGACCTCTTTCCATCTCATTTTTCATGAAGATAGCTTACAGTGGCCAAAGAGACCTTTTGCCAACTGAGCTTAAAGTGTTGCTTTGGACAGGCACTGAAATCTGTGCACCAATAATAGGACTTTTGTCTGCATATATAGTGCAACCATATTCAAGATTTCAGAATAAGAGTGCTGAAGAATTTATCTTTTTTTTTTTCCCCACGGATCACAAGAGAAAAGTGAGTTATAAGTGCAGGCAGGTAATGTATTTCTTTAAGGTTACGTATCTCATTTATTTCAAGGTTATTGTGTTTTGTTTGTTGTTTTTAATATTTTTGACCCAATGGCATTTCTAGTACCCTGCTGATATTCTGGAAAGTGCTTTGCCCTCAAATTTTTTTGATTTGAGTTATCAATTTGCACTGTCAATGAAAGACACCTACTGATTTCAGGGAGACTCAGAGTGTCCCTAGAAAGCTGGAAGTATTTAGAGAGTGAAAGTTAAACTTGCAAAAAATTCTCACAAAAACAAAAACAAGAAATCCAAGAAATACGGTGTAGGACATAACAGTCAGTAATAACAGTTACGAACTAAGAGTTTGGTAGCTGGATGACAGCTTCAGGAGTCAACAAATAAAGTCTAGAACAAACTAGAGTTGATACTAAGCCATGAGAAAAAAAAATTCTGTTACTTTAATGACTTTAGACTAAATCCACAAAGTTCTCATGGAAGAAGTCATTTCATTACATGTGTAAGTTATTTGCCTTGACTTACTGTACATAAAGTGGGGAGAAGTGGGCTCATTTAGCATGCTATTCGTGTGATCCTTTTGCTAGCTACCTTAACACAAGATTAATTGGACCTTAATAAAGTCCTCCTGATTAATTGGACCTTAATAAAGTCCTCCTCCTTCCTCAGCTGTCACTGTGGAGCTGCTTGAATCTCTAGCTTATGCCTAAGTCTCTCTTTAAGACTTTGAGACTAGGTTTTCGAAATCAGCACTGCAAGCTGGCTTCTGATCTCACTAGTGTTTGTGTGACTTAAAGATTTCTTTTAAACTTCAGTGGATTTATTGAGAAATATATAAGGAAGGGCAGAACTTGGAATGTCTGTCATTCTTTACCCCAAAACAGCTTAATGTACACATCTCTATCTGTAAATGAACAGGAACAGGGTGGATTGGAGTCCTTGCACACATTCATCTATAGTGTTAAGTTTTCAGCAAATTCAGAATAGTTTTTTCTGTGCCAGCTGGAGAAAGTTCTGTGAATGGTCTGAGGTATGGAGTAAGCCCAGAAATTATCCAAATAAAGGTATGGAGAAAGCACCTTCTCAGGAGGAGAGAAAGTTTATACGGTGGTTGTGCTACGCTCTTTGTCCTCAGAGTAAAAAATCTGCACTTTTTCAGTAGCAAATGGGTCAATACTGACAGAAAGTCCAGGACTCAAACTCTTGACAGGCAAACTGTTGGTGCTGCTTTATAAAGCTCAAGGAAACTGGAGGCATCTGGCAACTCACAGTGGTAATGCTGGTCTCACCTGAATTCTTTACTGAGTTCCCGGTTAATACTGCAAATATAGGTCATTGGAAGTACTTGCACCTTCGCCGGTATTTGTGGCAATTAATCCTGAACTCATTTAGCTCATTATGTTGTGGAATACTAGTAAGAGGTTTATTAAAATTATTTTTATTGAAATCTATTTCCTCAAGCATGTTTGAAGGGAAAATATTTATCCGCTAGATGTATCTTTCCCTTTGGTTTTGTAAAGAACAGATTGCTATATATTTAGAGGATTCTCATGAGTAATTGTTTAATCAATTTCTACAAGTTCTATGCATTCTTAGTCTCCACCATAATTTCTTTTCCAGCCTTGAGTGCAAGCTACTGAATAAATACAACTGTGTATGGTGTAGATATACATTAGGTTGCAATGGGTTGCAGTTTGCAAGTTCCACACTGACAGAATTCAAAGCTCTAACAATCCCTTATTGAAATGTTTTTCCAAAGCAGTCTTCAGATTTTTTTAATGTTCTTCCTACAGAGACATTTTAATACTTATGGCAACATCATCCAAGGACAAACCGTGGAGGATACTTTTTAATTTAGATAGCTGAAAATCTAAAATGGTGTTAAGCATATGCTTCCAGATAAATATGAAGATTTTCTGCAGAAAGATATAATCAGTCACACACTTAATGTTACAACTGAGTGTGATGGTACAAGTTTAATTGAATTAGCTTTCCGCACCCTCTTCTCTCAATGTCAATAGTCCCTTCTTACAGGAGTCCTACCTCTTCGCTGGGCAGTAGAGCTTCAGGGACTTGTATATGAATTTTCCAGTGGAGCAGAAATTAAGGTCTTAATATGAAAGACTTCAACTTGGCTTGTTTTGCCAGCACACACGCACACACGCACGCACACACACACACACACACGTGCACAGCAGCCATAAAAACGTGGACCAAAAACCACAGGAAGTGAGCCTCCCTCCCAGAAATAATGTCATTACAAAAATTCCTGATATGCCCAGAATCTCTTAGTTTTGAGAATTTACTCAAATTTTAAAGAGAGAAAACTCCTTCTTGAAAAGCACCTTTCCAAAGGCTGCGGTTTCAGCCAGAGTGCAACTTGACATAAGGGTCACGGGACAACATCTTCTCCCAGCTCTGAGGTTTATTTGCAGGCTATGTGTAACAATATCACCACCTGACAAATATAATTTGTTTAGCTGCAAAGCAATGTGGTGATTATCTTTTTACAAAGTCCTCATATTTGTAGATTCATGGCCTTAATATTGAGAAGAAAGGGAATTTTTCAAGCCCTATTGAAATAAACACTGTTCATTAACTTATGTTTCAAGACAACTCCTGATTAAACTGTCACACACATAGTCATAATGCATAAATTCATGCTTTTATTCTGCTGAAGTTAAAACAGATTCTTCATCAAAAATAAATACAGTATCAAATCTCAACAATCTGACAAAAGTTTTGGAAATGTATTATGATTCAGATGTTAACTTTTCAGGGTAAGAAAAGGGAACCATGACTTACCCACAGGTCAGTATGTCAGTATTTTTAGCAGTACTTAAATCACATGTTGAATGAAATGATCTAACTAGAAGAAACATGTAAGAATTACCAGCAAAGTAATAATATTTAGATTTATAAGACATAAGTATGTATATAAATCCTCCTTTACTATTTACTAATTACAGGGAACTATAACTTCACCTTTAATAATTCATAATATTTATTACTCTCTTTTACATTCCTTTCATACTGAATCTGTAAGTAAGGGGATTTTTTAAAATTAATTTTGGACATTTATGATACCATTTTTAAACTTGATACATAAAATTCTGGTGTACATCCATATTCAGCAAAGCAGAAGACTTAAATACATGCTTGGAGTGTTTGCAGTAATATTGTACATGGTTTCATAATTTACAATCATTTCAACAGTCATGGTTGGAGCAATGCATTACACTTCCACCATAATTCTAATTGTAGCTGCACGTGTTCTGAAGCACAAATATTGTCTGCCAAAAGACGTGTGCCAATCCTGAAAATATGTATTTTACAAATTGGTTCTGATTGAAAAAACATGCAAGTGGATTTCTATTTAGAACCATGATTTTACTAAAACCAGATAATATACTATTTTCCTTTTATTCAGGAGGTGAATATGAATAATGTACTTGCATAGGACTCAGAAGAATTGAGTTCACTTCTACCTTTTAAAACAGAAAATTTAAACTCAGGTATCTTTCTGACACACACTGGCCCACTATCCTGAGGTGAAGTGGACTCTATTTGATACTGTTTATTTAGCATAAATTTTGATTGAAAGATATAGCAGGACATAGATTTTCAGCATCCTAGCAGGTTGACAAGGCTGGTCACCAGGGCTTTTTTTAACCTATTCCATTGTGTTTAAAATAATCCAACAGCCCTTGAGGGGATGACCAAAATATAATTTTGGTAACTAGTCTGGAGGTAGAAATGGGGCTTCAGTTTCCCTGTTTTATTTATGTATTTGTTTACAAAAGGAAGAAGCAATACCATAAGAAAAGAAATACATGAAGTAAAAAGGAGTAAGAACTTGTCAAATTTCCAAAGACCTTCCCTTCCCTTCCCTTCCCTTTTCCCCACATCTCCCCTCTCCTATTCCCCTTAGCTACCATTCCCTAAAATCTCAAAAATTCTCAAAAATCAACTTGTATATACCAAATTATATAAAACATATAACGGTTATGTTCCTTGATAATCCTTGTAGTCACAAGGTATCAGAGTTTTCCATCACCTGTAAAAGGAAGTTTCACTGACAGTGAAGCAAAGCCCTGTGAATACTTTGCCAAATCAGATCCATTGTGGTTGAGGTTCTCTTTATATTTTTTGATTTCATAGGTGTTCTGGTGTCATGGGGCAATTTTACACTTACCCTGGAATTTTAATTTGGTTACAAAAGAGATTGCAGACAGCTGTATCTTAGAAAGCTGTATCTAGTTATTTTAGCTCTGAGAGGGTAAAGCTGGAGCTTGGGCATGGCTTTGACTGACTTTACATGATCTGTCATATTTTTCTAACATACATGGAATTTTGTTGCTGATGTGTTTTTTTGTGCTTCCTCCTTCCGAGCTGAAAAGTAACATCTTCACTAAATAATTCATAGTGATCAACCCTTATCATGTAACTAGCTTATTCAGCACAAAGATCTTGAAGGGTATTTTACTAAAAGGCAACACACTGAAGGATGGAATTTCAACCTCTTTAATTAACAATAGCATTGTTAGTTCCAGAAGAAATCACAGAAAGATCCAGAGGCTGACTTGGCATACTCAAGAGTTTTATCTTTATCAATCTTCAAGACACAGCAAGAGCCAAGGCCTCCAGGCTGTGCTCCACGGAATTTCTGAACCCGTCTCTCTGAGACACTGATAAGAATGCTGTAGAGGCTTGCTTGCTAATACTATCTATGAGGCACTCTTTCAGTTAAAGCCTTCTCTTAAAAAGAAGTTTTGGGGTTTATTTTTGTCTTGATTTAGAGGGCTATCTGTCAGATATACACATAAAAATGACAAATAATTTTTCAACTGAATAGAATATTTTTTTAAAGAATGTCTACATACAAATAAAAACAGACTTTTAAATCTGAATGCCAGTTTTACAAAACATGTAATCAGTTTGTTGATCATAATCTACTAAAGAATAAGATGATGAGTGGTTTTGGCAAAAACATATTTCATCACTATTATTTTTAAACCAATCAGAGACCACAAAGTGTACACAGAGTGAAAAATAAGCTTTATAACATTTCCTAAGCATTTTCCCTATCTAAAAGCACTCTGGTTCTCCTTGGAGAAGTGTAGAGTTCAAGTTTAATTTGACAGCAATTTCTGTTTTTTCCAAACTGGCTTACTCGTCTCTGGGAGATAATAGGAAATTGTTCGAAAATTAGAGGAAGGAAGAAATATCAATATGAAATAAACATAACTTAGTAATTAATCACTGAACTAACCACTGTGAGGTTGTGTGTTAAATTAATTCCCGCTTACTGGTTTTAAAACAGGATTAAAGGTGTTTACAAGTGTTACAGACTAGTTCTTCCACAAGTAATTGAACTCAATAGTTCAATTGGCAACAGAGAGAAACAGTTTCCTCTTCAGAGATTTTTAAAGGACACACTCCCTTTCATTTCCCACAAAACAACCGGAGAGCCTCATGCACCTAACTCTCTTGAGGATTTAATTCTATTTGGATTTCAGTGCTCTGTTTGCAAATTACTAAGGCAAAACTGTGCAGTTACAAATGATCTGAGGGCTACTCAGACATGTAACGTGAAGTTTCTGGAAAAGGGAAGATGAGTATTTCAAAAAGACTGTCTAGAAAATGGGTGTATATATACATACACAAACTTTCCTAAAAACTACTCAATCTCATAGCTGCATCTCATCTCATTACAGAACGGTATGAAATTAACTACTGCTAATGATGAACATTAGGTAGGTATTTGCAGCCATGGACTGTGTCCAGATCTGAGTGACAACAATTTCCCTGTAAAATGCAAAAAAATTAGAAGCTTTGACTTTTGACTGCTTTGTCCTTTCAAAAAAAGCAAAATATGTTTCCAAATATTTTGTCACTTTATTTTCCCCACTAAGTAACACATGGGCAGGACACTAAACCATCTTCTGAGTTGAACTTGAAAACAAACATGAAAAGCATTGCATATGTTTCCATTTCTCCTTTTTATTCTTTAGCCCTCTTTTGCGTCATCCTTGTTATTTGGACAATCCTTGGTGCAAATTTATCAGTGGAAACATGTTTCTGCAAGGGACCAAGAAGTCCTAATTCAGAAAAAAAAGTAGTGTAAGTTCTCTTTAAGGATTGGTATCCTCAAAGTTCAGGCTTGATAAACAGAAAACTGGAAATCTCCGTGTTTAAGGGAGACTAACAGTTTAAAGAGTGTAATGGTAACAACAGTTAAAAGGAGCAGGATGGTAGACTAAATGCCTTGTGAGGACAGGCTGAAAGGACTGAGACTTCAAAGGGGAGAAGCCTAAGGAAGTATGACTGAAATGTTTGAAAAGTAATGAAAGGTTAAGCGGAGTACAGAACCTTATTTGCTAAATCTTGCAATACTGGAAGTAAGGGGCAGTTCCTGAAAGTAGAAAGATTGGTTCAATACAGAGGTAGATGTAAAATGCTCCTTTACAGAGCAAAATGGTGGTATGAGATTTGTTTTCATGGAAGATGTTGAGGCAGATAATAAACAGCAGATTCAAGAAGGGATTGGGCAAATTCATGAGAATCACTTCCATAGATAGATACTCAAGGGATAGGCAGGGATATACCTCGTACCACCCTTAGTCCAACAACTGGAGATACTGGCAAGGTAAAAAGGGTCACACTATAGACAACAGATGGGCCCTTGTCCCCCCCCTTGGACAACATATGCCACTGGCACTCTCAAAAGGGAGCTGGGGGAGAGAACAGACAATGAGTTTTCATGAGTCAATAATATCTTTTTGAAGGGAAGAAGACCACATGGGAAATTATTGGATTAAGTTGCTAAATTTTCCTGGTTTGATTTAGTGGGGGGTTGTTTTGAAGAAGAGAGTAGGCTATGTGTTAAATTCAGTCTTCATGGAATAACTATAGAACTTCAGACAATTTAAATTAAATAATTTTAAGGAAAACCTTAAATGTTCTGTTAAATACCTGTTAGAATTCTTCCTCACAATTTAACACTATTGACAAACAATTTTAATAAGCTTGCTCCAGAAAGCCATAAATATGTAGCTCATTTTTCATATTTTTTCAAATACTTTAATGACTGTAGAAATTACAAGCAAGTCTTGTTATTACTATTATCCAGTATCAAATAGGAACACAGAAAACACTCCACACAGCTTAATCTCAGTCAGCAGTTTTCAGTTAAATTATCTTGAATGGAAGTTGTCTGTGCTCTCTTTTTCCAAACACAAAAACACCAAAGAGTATTAGTTGATCAGTAGGTGGCATAAATTATTCCTGACTCTCCACTACAATCACACGGCTTTATACAGAGCACATTAAAACCAATAAGAGCTTTTATATCAACCACAATGGAAGAAGGATTTGGGTGGTATTTTGTAATAGGGGGCCTTATGTGTAGAGTCACAGTAATTTATAAACCATTGCTGCTGAACAAAATGAACACAAAATGTCATCCCACAGCACTAAATGGTTTTCCAGCAGTTGGTCAACGATTTGCTTCATGGAAAAAAGGGCTGAACAAAAAAGTTCCACACCTGCTGCAGTTTTAATATTAAGCCTTATCCAATGATGTCATTTGAAGCATTTTAACTATTTTGGTTTCTACTCTCAATTACCTCCATACAGTAATGATGGGTGATTGCTAAGAACACATGAACAGCTGCATTCGCTCCCTCATGTTATCTGCCAGCAGTCAAAGGAGGCAAAGTAAATCTGTAGCATCCATCCATGGGGAGAAATCTGCCATCCCTTGCCAATTAGATGCATCCCTGTCTTGCCTGAGGAACTTTATCTCACTTCCTTGCTTCACAGTAGGTCAGATATTAATGAGGAGAGTAAAGCTCAGTTTAGATAATGCACCACAACTCCTGGTTGAATGTTTCTCTGCCTTTAGCATGTCAGTTTGCACATAAATGCCTCTTTTGTTTTTGTTGCAGAACTGAACAAGAACTTAGGAAAATTAACATCAGAGTCCTGGAGATATCTGATTCCCTACACCTGCTGTAATGCCTGCTTATGTTCCTTATAGTACTCAATTCTGTTCCTCTACTATTTAGATAGTTTATGTTCTGCAGAACCAACAAAATGGTGAAGGAAAATAGGAATAGAGCTAAAAGACTTTTATTCTTGTGGGCATATATGATACTTGGAGTACTGTGTGTCTCAGATGCTGTCTGATCAAGTTTAGGCTGGGTACCTAAGGGAAATGGCAGCTTCCTTTTCCCTTGAAAAGCGCTAGCAGAGCAATTCTGTGCAAGGAGAGCAGAGAGAATAGAGAAGGCTTCTTACACATATTCCCAAGCACTATTCTCTGCATTAACTGAGAGGTCTCCTTTAACACCTTTCATTTATAAAGCTATTTAGGTTAATGTACCTCTGAGAACTCATTAGTGGAGGCAGCACAAACAGAAAGAGCTGCAGAAATGTTTTTGTTCAGGAAATCAGACAGCAACACAAAGTACCTGGAGATTTATAGGAAACAAAACTGTTGCTAAAGTCATGTAATCAGGAAGGTATTGTAAGATGAAATTACATGTTTGTCTCTGTCAGGCATTAGGGAAGAGAATGGGAAAAAAAGTCCTTTGTCTCTTTTTTTTTTTCTTTGCTATTTGTTTCAAGTCTCTAAAACAGGGTTTACAAGATTTGAAGAGGCTCAAAATTCACTCCTTATTGAGCTCTGCACTTCATACAAATCAATGAAGAATGAAATGAGACCCCAGGGTTTCTTAGTTGCCTTGACCGCTCAGTGTCTCTGGAGCTTTCTGACTGAATTTCAAGACACACATTTTTTTATTTGCTCTAGCTAAATCACTTGATCCAAGAAAGACTATTAACTTCCCCTAATGTCCTTTTTGACTCCCAGACTCACCAGTCAGGAGAGCAAAATAAGTGGAAACTTGATTATTTTATTTTTTTCATCCTTCAAAAAATATGCATATATCCCTTCTATTAACATTAGGAGACCGTACTATCTCACCTCCTCATAGTGCCTCATTGCCTTAAAACTTGCTTTACAGATTGCCAGAGATGTAATGTAATGCACCAGATTGCATTACAGAGGCAAAACTGTTTAGGCAGAATTGTCTCCTTTCAGCAGTCTCCAGGAAGAAAACACCAAAAAATGGAGGGGGATAATTAATTTATACCTTTCCTTTCTTCCATCAGCAGTATGCTATTGACAGCAAGAAAACTGTGCTTTATTAAGGCTATATTTATATACAAGCAAATCAATCAGGGGCTTTGTCTGGCATGTTTCCTCCTGAAGTAGTTGCAAACTGCATAGTGAGCTTCCTAAATTCATTTGAAGCAGATAATTGTTAAAAATAGACTGGAAAAATTCAAGGGATAACTAAATCTCCACCACCTGTGTGTCATTCTGACTCACAGCCCCAGCAAAGTAAACACTGAAGTCAGTGAGAACCTTTCCAATGACACATGTAAGTTTTACCCTTTCACTCCTAGCTAAGCTAGAAGAAGATCAGATCATCTTCGTGATCCTCCAACCCACATGTTTTCATGTTCACATGGGCAAAATCAGCAGGGAAATAGCACATTTCAGAGAGATCCAAGATGAAAGTTACAGGGGGCATTACACTTATGGGAGAGATCAGACTCCCAAGGAGTCCCACTGTTCTCTCTCAGCATTACCATTCATTGCAGGATAATCTGGCAGTATTCGTCTAATTAGATCCTGATAGTTGTTTTTTTTTTTTCTCCCAAAACAGAGATCCAGTTTATTCTTCTTGTGCATTAAGCAGAAAATATAGTAGGGGTACGATACAGTAGCTGTACTTGACACGCTGATAAGCATACATGGCTTGAAAACCACATGTAACCCATGTCTGAGCTCAAAACCTCAGTTTTGTTCTATCATTTGTGTTCTCTTCAGTCTGCTTCTACCTTAGAGTGAAAATCTGGAGATGGTGAGCTTGTAGTGAATTTCTCAGCTCTTGAGTAAGTTGTCTTGGATCCAGTGAATCCAGTGCAATTTTGTTTCTTTACGTGTTCTCTGAATTGCCTCAAGCTATTAAATAACATTTCCCTATGTGACTGTAACAAGTACAAACAGTGGGACTGTGTCTGCATAGAGTGGACTAAAATCCTGGCATCAGCCTGAATCAAACTGATCAGGCTGAATTATTGCTAAGCCTATGGATATAATCAATAGGGAACACAGAATTGCTCTTTGTAATGTCTTTTTAGGGGATTGGCCACTTGGCCCTATAGTCCTTTTGAAAATATAGCTATATTCACATAAGTAGTGGTCTGCATGTGATTAGCCAGGAAGCCTGCAAATGAAATGAAGTTTGACAATTCAAATATTTTTGGAATTAATCTAGAAATCAGTTTGTTTTGAAGTATAAGGAATACCACAGGCTGTGTGCACAAAAATGAAATCAGCTATTATGAACTTAGAAAATGTCCCTGAGCTCAGTACCTTGTATAGTCAAAATAAGGAGCCATACAAATTCTCACATGGGAGTTCTTATATGTTAGCATGGTCCATTTGAAACTGTAATATACACAGAAGACATCCATGATGAATACCTAACTTGGAAAGCTGAGAGAGGCAAAATTGTCTGGAAACTATAAAACTATAATTTGCTTAGGCACATAGCATTTAAGCTGAATCAAAGAGATTTGGTGCCTCAAATGTGCTAAAGCTTACAGATGTTACAGCTTACTTTCCCTCCCCTGGTGTTGCAGTATCAAATAATTTGAGCTGCTATACCCACTTTTCGTAGCTGATGTGGTAGGTATCGTCACATTCAGCATGTATCTTTTTTAAGTGACTGAGCCATCTGCAGAGAAATGCTACATAGGCATCTAGAAGGGCCATAATCAGTGTAAAAAGACAGCACTGTCTTAATGTACTGACACCGAAATTATTTTCAATCTCTGAAACAGAGTCCTTTACTACTGTAGGAAATTCTACCAGAGTGCCTAAAGTATCCAAGAGTGTGAATGGAAGCTCTGCAATGTACATTTCACTCAGGAATTGTCCACTTACAAACTGGCATTCATTACAGCTATCACATCATGATCAACATGGCGAGGTTATTAAGCATTCTTACAGGTAACCAGAATAGCAGAGAATCAGCCTGTTCTGAAAAGAATGCATGAATGCATTACTTTGATAGCCTGGCCCTTATTTTGCAGATGATATCAATGTGTTTTATCTTTTCTTAAAAGCTAGCAAATATATAAAAGAGTTGTTTCTGCCAGTGGAAGTAAAGGGACAGAATATGTTTTGGAGGGATATTTTAAATTACACAATCAGTTATTATCTACCCTGAAAAGAGATCACAAGCTCAATAGTTGATACAAACAGAACGAGGAAGACCATGAATTTGACTTCACTTTTACACTTCCCTCTTGGATCCTGTAGCAGCTTGAGCTGAAGTTCAGCTGGGGCAGAATTCTGAGTAGGTGCTGAGATGGTTAAAGCAATTTTGTGTGCAACTGTGAAAGCAAAAATCAGTTAGAGGAGCATGAGTTTTGTCCTGCTTTTTTTCTACTTTCTTCTGTCCTGTTTCCTTCTTTCTTCCCACAGGTGTACCTGCAAAACAGGTGACAGAGAGCCATTTAGTAGGCTTTGTGTCCCTTGAAGTCTCTGCTTCATAAGAAAATCCATATCTTTCTGGCTGTTCTGATTAGGTTCAACCTAGCAAAACCATTTCCCTTCCTCTTTCATTGTGCCTTTTCTCATTTGCTTTTATGGCACTTCCTTTCTTCAAAGCACAGTCCCCTGCTGTGTTCACTGTTCTCTCTACTTTTCCCCCCTGTTTTCCTCCCAATGTGTCTCCATTCATCTATTCACTTGCCTTTCATTTTCCCAGTACTGTACCCTTATGGACCTCCTGCTGTCTCTGATATCCTATTATTTCTCCCCTGCTTCCTCAATAGACATCAGATTATATACAACAGGTTTGCAAGAAAATATTAATGTAGGCAAGAGTACTAAAAGACATAACAATCCTGAAATACTGAAGGCCCAATGGGTTACAGGAACAGGAGACCTCCTTTTTAGTAGGGGGTTTGATTCTGTCAGCTAAAGTGCTTTTCTTCCATTAAAATATTTTTTCAACTGAAAAAAAAATCCAGAAACAATGCTTAAATCCTTAAAACTATTTATGTTCCAAACCCACAATGTCATACAGGAGTTTTTCAAATAGCATTAAATATTTAGGAGACCTTGAAAGTTCAGAAAGGAATTAATTAGGAGCAAGTTTCACAATTTCTGTCACCTCTTTGTTACCCATGTTCCACTTTACCTATGGCTGATCTCTTTGTACTCATTTGGTCTCTAAGGCAGGCCAGTTGTTTTCAACCTGTTTCTGACATGCTATCAGAGAGGTTTTACAGATTCTTCTCCATTTTTTTCTTCATTTGATAGTGTATTTGATATATATGTAATCATGTTTTATTAGATTTTTAACTATTTTTTATATTAACACTGGCAGGAATATTTCTCTCAGTCTGTCTACCTTCCCATTCATTCCTATCTTAGTATAGGTTAAATGTAAATAATTCTCATGCAAAGTTATTAATTAAAATGTTAATTTTTAACCATACCTAGTATCATCCTCTTAAAAACGAGTTATAGGTTTATTACATGACTTTGGACGAGATCATGAAAGTTTTCTTCACTGGGCTTGGCAGAAGTCTCATGTGGCTGCAGCTCACATGAAATGAAATGAATGAAAAGATGAAATGTCTTTTACTAAAGTCCTTCATTTTATGCTCTAAATAATACATTGTTGTCTTGTGCTGTGATTGAAGATGATGAGTGTGGAATTGGTTCTTTCCTGGGTTGATGGAGGATACAAACAAAATACAGTCAGTTACTCTGTGATACCCAGCCACATGTAAAATACCAGAAATAATAGATAAGTAAATAAATATTTTCAACAAGTGCGATACACTTGGATAGACCAGGTCTGAGAGTCTTCTCCACACCAGGAAACTGCCCCAGCAGTGTGTAACTCTGCCTTCTTGCTGTTTCACATCCATATGAAGCAGCAGAAAATGTTTAACTCTGAAGTTTCCTGCATGATCAGATTTGTTCAGTTAAAGAAGTACAATCCTATTGTTCTGAAAATTTAAACTATTTAGAGTTTGTTGTGCAAAACTACACCAAACTTGTGTTATACACTACCACATAGATCTGGCTAATTTCTCTGACAACTTCCTCCTTTCATTAAAATAAGTGTCTTTATCCTTACTTTTAAATTAACATTTAAAAATGTTAATGTGTATTTTAAAAATCACTAACAAGACTTTTCTGGTTAAAGCTTTCTCTACTTCCAAGTTCTTATAGTCAATGAAGAAACGCAGATAAAACAGGTAATAAAAGAGAGGGAAAGTAATTTTTTTTTTTTTTTTCAGGTAACCAGTCCACCTTCATGCAAAATCATGAAAGAATGTAGCTTTTTCCTTACTGTTGGAAAGAATGCTCTCATCGTATTCTACCGACATCCTGGCTGTACCTTCCTTCTCTGAAACAAATGATATGTGAAAAACAAGTTTATGAAATTGAAAGAGTAGATGACATAAGGTGAGAAGGCACTAAGAATTTTGGCTGATAATAATGGGAACATCTTCTTTTGTCCTTCTGTATTCCCATGGAAACAATGTCTGAATGTAGTCTGACAATGTATAATAGAGGCAGAAAGCATATATTAATGGAAATTACTGATAGTATAGTTTAAATCTGGTCATGGCCCAAAGACTGACTTCTGTCTAGCACAGACCAACAAATTCTATCTGTTTTTGTATTTGTGTTTTTAGTAACTTATGCTTGATTGTATGTTTGAGTATTTATCTTAGTAAACAAAGATGCTAGCAGTTATACCAACAATGAAAGCATCTGTCTTTCAGATGTATGCACAGAAAAAGTTCACCTGTAATTGAAAAAGCAATAGGTAGGTAATTCCAGGGAATAGATAATGAAACATAGAAGGGATCTACAAATCTTTTTAAAGTTATGTGAAAGAAAACAGGACTATTTTTTCTTTTTTTAAGAGAAGAGTTTATACTTGAAAACTCTTGCAGATTTAAAAAAACTACATGAAGTAATTTTGAAACACAGTTTCTAGATCTTATATTGATATGCCTTAAAAAAATGTTGGGAAAATTAAACCACACATGCACAGAGTCAGTTTAGGCTTCTGCTTGTGAATCATCTCAAACCAGCTCAAAGAGAAATGAGGCAAGCAATATGAAAAATAAAAGCAGTGTCTAGAATAAAAAAGCTGTGCAACAATGGTGCTAAGGGGTTCTGGTTTGGATTATTTTTGGGGGGAATATATGGTAAGTAATTCCTGCATTCATATGAAGTCCATACAGGGAAGTTGACTTTAGGCAAAGTCAGACTGACCAAGTGGAACATAAAGAGACATTTAGCAAAAATTCATTTATTGACCCATATGGGAAGGAGAGATATTTGCCATAGCACGCTGGTATGTATAACTTCAGTTTGCATGGGGAAGGAAAAAAAAATGTTCTTCTTCTTGTACCTGCCAATATTTTAAGTTGTTATCGTGTTTCAGAGTATTTTGCTTCTATGTGCCTGTCACTGGAACAAGTGGTGACAGACGTGCTTCATGTCTGACATCCAGCATCTTTTAACAGTACTTTGAAGAATGATTCACATCAACTCTGTATGAGATTAGTCAGCTTGAAAAATACAGCCCATCTACTCAATGAGTGTCAGAGGCACAGCCCTCTAAAACTCTGGACTTAACAGCTGTAGTCAAGCTTAGAGTGAAGGTCATAAATCTTCCAGGGCTGTGGGAGCTGCAGTTTATTTGATAGCTGCAAGTCACTGAGGACTACATTGAACTCTCAGTGAAAGACTCACACTCTTCCAGGGCAGGACTTGGACCAAATCCAAAATCATACTGTGTAGTTTAATTGAATGAATGAAACACAATGTTGATTTGCCAGCTGTTATATTAGAACCCAGGCTTTTAATTCCTTGCTCACAAATTACTCTCTGCATGCTGGTGGGACTAAAGGACTGTTCCATTTAACACCCAGTAATTCAGAGCCTGTAGGGAGTTCTGTTGCACACAATGCAAATACTTGGAATAAATGGCAAAACATTCCCTAGTATGTAAATGAAACACCTTCAGAACTTTTAAGAAGGACTATGGTCTTAAAGACCACCAATCACACTCTGCAATGAAACGTGTACTAAACACATATGCATACATATATATGTTAGGGTGAAATGCTTTAGTCTGGTCTGGACTGCTAAAATTTGTCCTCTATTAGTCTACTCCAATTTTGAATTTGAAAAAGGATTAATTCAAAATTCTCCTACCTTCACCCTATCCAGTATCATGAATTCCAGCAGCCTGTGCCCAGTCTGGCATCTTTTAAAATGAACACTCTGAAAATGTGACAGAACCTAGAACAAAGATTTGGGTAGGCAGAGGAACACAGCTTGAAGGCAGATAATGGTGTTGAAATGTAGCTGTCATTTCCAAATGGAAAGATTTTAAAATAATTCTTCATTTACCTGTCAGGATGATTTAGATGAAAGGAGAGAATAATTGTTGCTTCTTCCATAAGTGAAGACCTGAGAAAAAGATCTGAGTTTTTTAGTTTCTTAGTCTATTCTAAGAATATAGTATTAGAGAGTAGAAATGAACTTCAGTGATTAGATGTTTTAGCCACATGGACAGTTATTTACGTCTTGAATAATGGATTGAAAAGTCGGGTCCTGAAGACCACCATAGCTATTGTATTTGATTCAGTCATCAATGGCACATTTTGTAGACCATGTGTGATAATCCAATTCCCTTTCACAACTGCATATGGCTAGATGTAACATTAAGTAACATCTGAAGGAAGGTAGAGAAAGAAACTGATTACCAGAGATACATACTTGATATCATAATGGTTCATAAGCTATTAAAATCAACACCTTTAAAACCAAGAAGATACAATGTTCTCAACAAAATATTATAATAGAGGGATACTAGAGTTCATTTGCATGCGTTACGATGTTAGGATAAGTAAACCAAATGAATTTAATTTGCTGTTGCCTCTTACCTGGACGCAAAATGTGCCTCTGGCCAAGCATTCAAAGTTTAGGCTGTAGGAATGGGGTTGGATGGTCAGGACGGTGATGAGACGGATGGACATGAGAGATCTCTGGAGTCAAGGCTGGTCTTGGAGCATGCGCTTTATTGCATAGGGCATGGGTATAGGGGCCCTGCTAAGAGCTGTCAGCCACAGCTCGGAGCAGGCGAGAGAGGAAGAGAAGAGAAGAGAAGAGAAGAGAAGAGAAGAGAAGAGAAGAGAAGAGAAGATGAGGGTGAAGTTCCTGTTACGATACATCAAATCTTCTTCTATACTGAATATTCTAATTTACACCAACCAATCTAGTACAAGATACAAATCCTATAGCATTTACATACAGCCTATAAGAATCATTACATTACNAGAGGGTGAAGTTCCTGTTACGATACATCAAATCTTCTTCTATACTGAATATTCTAATTTACACCTGCCAAGCTAGTAGGGTCTGCTCTGACCCTTGGACTCTTGGTAAGGAAAGGGGCATTGTTTAATCAAAAGGGGATTACCTTCAGCTGGCCATATTGTTGTTTTCCAGTTGTTCAGTAACTGGGGCTTGGCATCTTAGACATCAAAACTTGCTTTCAAATCTATTTCACTTATAGGTTTCATATTCTCAAAATCTAAGCAGTCATATTTATAAGGCTTTCCTGTTTCATCTTCCCCAACATTAGGCCTCTTGCATTATTTACAAAGCATTAAGTGACAGTTTTAAAGCCAACTTCTAAACACATAACCCACACATTTAACTAAGGGAACAGTAAGTTCGCAATAGAGACAAAATCCAGGATGCAGGTTTTATGCCATTTAATGAAATATCACTTTTTGTCCTACCGCTGCAACATACGCATTATGATGCAGTACTGAATTCCTTACTAACTTAAAGAAACACTCTTCCTCACAGACTGGATGATGTGGCTATTACATCTATTCAGTAATTTCTATTCTTATTGATAACATGTGCCCCTGTCACTTCTCATGCATCATACACTGGTGAAAAGACAATTATTTTTATCCCTGGTATTCCATTTATTGGAGGTCCTCAAAGAAATCAATAGATTAGTTTTCAGAGAAGTTCAGCAGACAAATAGGAATATATGGATGCCCTTAGGAGTATTCCATATAGTACTGGATACTTTTCTATGCAACTGAATATTGTTCTGGATCTCTAATATGACTACAGTTAAAATTTAGACATTTAACACACTTACAGACACATACTTCCAGACACTCTCACGTAAATAATCCGAAACATCTTGAAGATATGTACTTGTAGAAGACACAGCCTAGGTCATGGGGAACTAAAGAGGTACTTTGCTTTCAGATTTGCTTAAATTATCTTGGGCAAGTCACATAGGGGAAAAAAACCTGTAAGTTTTTCTGTCTTTAACATGCTTTTTAACAATATTTGCAATATTGTATTTCTTACAGTAACATGACCACATTCCAGCACAGACACTGAAGAAGGCAGGATCTAATAACATTTTTCTCCTTTTATGTAGAGGTTGGTATATCCTCTTTTGTGATTCAGCATTCTTTACTAGTTTATAAATATCACCTGGATGCTCTGCTTTCCCCTCAGAGACTCAGAATGAAGCACAAGCAACCTGTCAATATACAGATATGCATTACAACTTTGAAAGCATCGAGAATAATGTTGGATGCCAAGTATTATTAATTAGGAGGTATCACAGATTATGTTGGCCGTATGGACATTTAGAAATTAAAGTAAAAGTGGAACTACAACAGCAGTGGGCAGTAACTTTCTTGTGCCCATGGACTCAAACATCCCTGGATACCAATTGGAATAACAATGAGGAACACCATCTGCTGAAATAATCTCTTTATACATGCTTGGCAGACCTGCAAAAAAGGAGGGGGAAGGAAGGGATGTGTAGAGTCTCTAGCCAAAATTTGCAGCTAGATAAAGGTAAGAACAGCAGATGTTGTCAGCACTTCACTCATGGGGTTTTGTTTGCCCAGCCACTATTTTTCAGTAGGGTCTAGAAAACGTCATTCAAGGGACCCACTGAAATAAGCCTGGTACTTTTCAGCAGTCAGGTGTTAACAACACACAAATAACATACTGCTGCGAAATAAATTTAGATCCTAACAGAACCCAACTGCAATAATTGAGATGGAAGTAACGTCTTTTGTGATTTCTGCTGGGTAGGCTAAACTAAATGCTTTACAGAGAAGAGAAGGTACATCAGGGATATGTTCTCCTATCAAAGCACGAAAGTTCAGACCTCCATAATTTTAAACATTAGTCTTTGGAACACTGACAGTTGAATTCACAAGCACATAGCAGAGATTCGTCAGCTGAAAGCCAAAATAAAATTTGGCTTCTATTGAACATATTTTCAAGTACAGGTAATATAAATCAGATTTAGAGAACATCATACAGTTTTACAAAGGATTTCAAAGGAACACACAACACTGAAGTTGTACCCCTGTACGATGATTTTTTCCATTAGTAAAAATCTGCAACCCTTGTGCTGACATGATGGCTCAGGGTCTAAGAAGTTTTTTGCCTTGCCTTTGCCAGAGCTGATATTAGCTTGCCATAATAACTGTGTTGTGGTCAACTGGCTAATGCCTGTTCACTTATAACTTCATTTGCAGGAGTATTGCATGTGGCAAAGGCCTGACAAACATCGCTAGTCATTGTGGGACAAGCAGCAGCCCTTTGTATCAGGTGGGGTAGATGGAGGCTTCTCTTCAGCTTTCACACTCCTTGCTGGAAAATATGTGAAATAACATCAAGCAGACACAAAGAATTTTAAGATTATTACTGACTAGATATCTCTGTATTAATTTGAACAATGAGCATATATTTGTGTAACAGAGTAAATTCTAACTGTTAAGATATTAATTTGACTAAGAATAAATACTTAGTTTTGGGTATACAGTACATTCCCTTCTGATCATAACAATAATTGCAGTGTATCAAGACCATTTACCTCCAATTTTATGCCCTCCTGGAACAGCACTATTAAGATGATTATGAGTACGTGAATATATTTCTGCTGAATTAGCCAGAGCACGCAACATGAATTTTATGTTAGATTTATGCTTTTTTGCTGACTTTATGTCAGCTGTGGAAAGACAGATGACACGTGATAAAGCCTGTTAATAGCACAAAGTTAACATACTAGAAGTTCTGCATTAATTTGAGCCAGCTCTGAAAGATTATTTGGGATCAACGCTTTGCTCCTTGCAGCTGCAACAGTTTGATCTGGAACAGAGAATCTGAAGATAGGCTTTCCTGTATCCTAAATTCGTGGCCTAAGAAACACCAATGATGCATTTTTGATCTCCTGACTTACTCCTTTCAATTCATGTAGGCTCTAGGACGTTCATACTACAGAGAATGCTCCTTCCGATTCAATAAATAGGGGATATTTTGATGAATAACCTGATTATTTTTCTCCTCAGTGCTTTTGTTGGTCACCTTATCTTCCCTTCTTTCTCTCTTCATCCTTCCATCCCTGTTTATCATTCTCCTTGATTTTCTCCTTTCTGGCTTTGTTTTTCACTACTTATGTCTTGGTTATGCCTCTCCCTTTCTGTTGCCTTCCCTGCTTTTTGATGAGTCTCTCTGCTCTGGCTTTCCTACTGCCCACTCTACCCCTCCTTCTTGCTGCTCTCTCTCCATTTGTGAGCTCTGCAGACTGCTCATCAGCACTCCTTTGCTGAGGAACAGAGTGATGGACTGGCATGCTGGCTCCTGGTTTGAATGAGACATTCATGTTTATGGAAATAATTGTTGGGTGGCTGGCTTTGCTTTGACTACAAAGCTATAAGTGGTGTTAATAGTTTAGCATTTTCGATTTCCACTAAGTGAGCAAATGGGGGGTAAATAATGGCATTTACATAATGAATATAAATCCATTGTAATTTGGTTATATTCAACAAGTACCTAAGGAAAAAAATGTGTGATTATTTGAGATGGGTCAGGCTGACAATATAAAAATATAGTAATTTGAAATTAAAAATCAAAGAGACCAATAATAAAAATGTAATAAAAAGAAAAGACATTGCGGAGCAGGGAAGAAACTCTCAGTTTGTAAAAATCAGACAAATCTTTCTCACCTGTCTAGGGATGGAAATCACATCCAGAAAAGATGTTTGAAAAACTAAAAAACAAATCAACAGGAAACAAATTAAAACTGTATTAGATTAGAATGGGATACTGACCTTATAAAAGCTGTAGTTACCCTATTCATGCGTGTACTGGATGTACTGTTTTATAACAGTATGAATTTTGGTTATCTCCATGAAAGGAGCTGATGACTTTGATCCAGGCTGTAAAGCAAAGTCAAAACATACAAGAAATTAACATGAATGACAAGAACAAATAGAAATTGTGGTTGTTTCAGCAAGAGCTGAAAGGAATTCTTTCTTCTTGGCAGTTGTATCACAAGTGAAAAATGACATTTTAGGACTGCTAAGATATCTAGAGGGCTAACAGGGTGAGATTGCCACATCAGCAGCAGAGAACAATAAAATAATGCAATGCTAGCTGAAAATGTAAAATAGAAAAGACCTTTATAGAGGGAAAACCTTCATTAATATGAAGAAAGATTATATGTCCCAAGGGGATAATTTCATACTTTGTCTGTGGCTGTCAAAAGACAAAAAGCATTCAGGAACTCTAATTTCATCCATCCCTTCCCTTAGCAGTCAACAAGCTTTCAAATCACCCCTCCCCTTTCCTGAGCTGTTTAATCCAGATCATAACTAGAGAATTTTATTGCTGCCCTAATCTTTCAAGCTTCAGTATGAGACATACATGGACTTGTTTCTGGAGCTCCCTGTTCTGCAGGACTCTGGACACCCAACCAAGGCACCTAAACAAGGAGTTATTGCTTTCCATTATAACCTGGGATAAACACCAACAGCAACAAAGGTGACTCAGTTCTCAAACTGACTAAATCTCTTTCAGGATTCTTCTGTGAGAAACTACAGGGGGCATGTATTCCTAATTATTGCTCCTAATTGATTGCAATCAGGACAAATTGATTTGAATCAGGAGGACTTGAAATAAACATATTCCTGTGCAAAGTTTTGTTAAATCAGCAACGGCCCTCAGGGATTTTGCATCCCAGCCTGCTGGGAGAGGTAGGCCCATACAACAGGAAAACCAGAGGGATGTGCTGTTTTAGGATCCAATTCAAAGCATGTTGAAGAAAACAAGCTTTGATTGATTTCAGTGGGCTTTAGCCTCTGCTTTCCTGTGGGCTGTCTGCAGAGGTGAGCCATCCCCTTTCACTTGTAAGGAGAAGTGAGGTGTGATGGCCTGTCTGACTGGCAGGCATTATCTGTAAAGGCTGACATCCCTTGTCATGGGTAAAATGTATTTCTGCATGAATTTTGTGTTTCCATGTTCTGTTTGTTTCGTGTTGTACTTACACTCCTGCTCTAATCCTCAGCAACATCTCCATGCTGTGTGAGCTGTTTGCATATTCTACTGATCTTTCTCGAAGGCAGGAAGCGGCTGCACTGCTGCATCCATGCTGACAGTTTCAGTCTGGGTTTTACATCTGCTGTCATCTTGCAAACCACTTTTCATCACTCTTCAAAAAAAAAAAAAAAAGATAAACCCTAATGATATGTCTTATTCAAAACCAAATTATCCTGGTTTGGTTCACAACTGGTTTACTGAGCTTGTATAAAACCTTGTGGTTGTGGAGAACACAGTGGAATAAGAAAAGGGAGATAGAAAAGTAAATGCTTCACTAGCTTATTCCTCCCCAGTCTTTTAATTTAAGAGTGATAGCACTATTTAAATGCCAGATGGGATCAACCACTGAACTACAGAGGTGAAAACAGATCATAAGTAATATGCAAAATATTTTTACTAAAGAAAACTTGGTAACATACATTATTGTTGCTTGTTCTATGCTCAGGTTTCCAGTTAGGCTGAGGCTCTATCTTTCCACAGGTAAAATTTATATTGGCATCTTACAGCAAAAGTCTCAGCCACTTCAGAAAAGACATGTAAGATAAGAGCAGATTGTTTGCCCTCTTCAGCATGAGCAGGCTTTGCTTGTGGTACTTAACCACATTTTCATGCACAGTAATTTTTCAAGCTCAAAAAATGTTCTTTTTATGTATTTTTGTGCAGAGTGGGTTTTTTGTAGAAGTCTCTAGCTTTTTAAGAAAGTCAACTGTAACAATCAGAACTTTACCAGGTCTGTAATTTGAATTCACAAGCATTTAGCAATAGCAGTGATTCACATAGATTTGACACAGAAAAGAAAATAAGCGGAACTCCAGAAACATGGATAATACCAAGCACTGTGCAATGTTAAATAGAAATATTTCAGCTAGCAAAGGCACCAGGAAACTGAATCATAATTCTGTTAATGTGGTACTTTTCCTAACCTTGTACCTCCTGGTGACAAATGTAAATGAAACAGCCCAGAGAGATCTTTGGGCTTACAGATTTATATTAGTTTAGATATGGAATATGGTCGTGGTCATGGATTATGCAGTTTTGATTGAACCTTTTATCAAACTCAAGCTCTGGTGGGAGTTTTCTGCTTGCATACAGGCTGTTCTGCTGACTCTCTTCTAACTTAGTTTTACCTGGCCATTTGTAAATGTCCCTGCTTGCAATCTCTCCCTTCTCTGTCACTCATTCTCACTGTAGCCCCATGCAGTCAGTCCCATTTATCCAATTTTTAATGAAAGTGAAAACCTCCTTGTCTGAACAGCTCTTTTCTCCACATTTAAACAACCAGGACCACCATCTGAGCCCACAGCCATGCAGTACCTCTTTGAGCACTTCCCTTTTAGCAATACTCCATCTTGAGTGCACAGACTCTTTGCCAGATTTTGTTTTTGTCGAGCTCCTCATCTATGGCTCTACTACATCCACATCCCTTTTCCCGGCCCCTCAACCTTGCCTCAGTGTCAGGTCATGTCTACCTGCCCTGTTACATTTTGTCCTTCGGAGCACTGATTTCCAACTTGACTCTTATCCAAACGTGTAATCAGCTTGCAGTTACATTTTTTTTTCCCTCACAGTAGACTTTAATTTCCCTCTTCCATATTACCTCTTCCACTTTCACCCTCAATCTTTTGCCTTGACAAACCCACTATTTCAATCCTCACTTCCAGTCCCACTCTTCCCACAGCCTGCAATACAATCTTCCACCATCAACAACCTCATATCTCATCCCATGCCTTGGTCCTGTTCCCATGTGCCATTCTGTGGTCGCCCCTACCTTCCAATGTTATTTTGACCCCATGGTTCATGAACAAATTAGAGTCTTTTTCCAGATTTCTTGGGCCCAGCAAGAAAGTTGCTACCAAGTACAAAGGAGAGAAAAGACCTGTAAGATCTGAAACATGGACTTGGCACAATACAAATTTGTCAGAACTATGATTTTAAGCATAGTTTTGTTCAACCACATGCTAGACCTGCTGCAGCTGAGATTTTGGGACATTTTATCCTGGAAAGCTGTATGAAGACTACGTCTGTGAAACATAAGCTGACTGTGGCATTTCAAAAGCCAAAGCTGAGCAGTTTCTTCCATAGAGAGAAAAGGCGTTTGCCTGCCAAACACACAAATGCACATGTGCATGATGAGTCTTCTAAAAGAAAAACCCAGGCTGAATATTTTAACATGAGTGAAAGAAATGTATTCTTCCATTCTGTTAATGTTACCAAATCATTTACAAGTTGATTTAAAAATATATAAATCTATTGGGCAGAAACAGGCTTTCAGCATGGGAAATTAGAGTTAAAAACAGCTCCATCAAGGAAGACTTGTAAGCAGTTGAAAAAAGTTTTCTCTTAGCATAAGAAGGCATTCTGATTGCTAAATGACAACAATAACCCTAAATTCACTACTTTTCTGATTTTTTAAAATTATCCTCTCTCTCTAAATGCATACAACTATCTGCTAACAAGAAGGTTTGAGAGGCACACTGAGGGGCACAGGTTGAAGCAGAAGGTGAGATTTTCTTTGTAAGAGTATTGAAAAAATAGATAAACCACATACAGAGTCTAATCTGGAAATGTGTAGATGTTCAAATGACTTTCAAATCAAATATGAAAAATAGAAGAGGAAATACTATTCCAAAGCCTGCTCATTGATTTAAGCATTTTAGGTGCCAATAGGAATAATAAGAATGAAAACCATCTGCTGATGTCTGCAACGAATTCTTTATCTATGCTTGAAAGACTTACTCAGAGACAGGAAGTTGTGTATGAGACTGTAGCCAAAACAAGTTGTATATGGCAGTTATTCAGAGGGTTCCACTCACAGGAATCCATGTAGTTAAGGACTTTCCAGGGGCTGAGAGATCAGCTTCTTGTGGAGTTACTGTCATCAAGCTAACAACACATTTCTTGTGGTTTAATTAATAAGCTATTAGTTAAAAATAAGATTCTCAAAAGTATGAGGGTTCAAAAAAGGACATTGCCATAATAACTTAATATATACTGACCCAAATATAAATTGATGGATAAACAAAAAATTGATAGAGGATATACCAGATTATTTTTGCCTCCTGTGGAAAATTCCATAAATCCCTGACATCAGCTGGCAGGTTTTTTATTGTATACACTGTCTCAATCCAAACCAGGCTGCTGTGAGCTCACAGCAGTTATGATTTCTAAATATTTTTCACAAAGTTGTAGCATACAGAATGTTTAGGAATGGTCTATTTGCATTCGCATGCAAAAAGATTTGGCTCTAGAATGGGTAGAAGGGTGTTGTGCAAACCAAAGGGAAATAAAAACTGAAGATGATTTTACTAGGGTGGCAGAGGTAACCTTTACACCACTCCCACATAGTTATTCACATGTTGAAGAGTCACTGCTGAATAGGTTAACAGCTCTTCTGTTCCCCACCAGAAATCACACAGTGTTATTGTGCATCAACAAATGTTATTTAGTCACACAAGACCACAGGCTTGACCCAGAACCAACAGTGAAGGCATTCAGGACTTCTCTGAGCCTGAGACAGTTTTAGCAATATTCAAGGCACTACTGCCTGATCTTTAGCTTCTGGGAAGGCAGCTTTCTGTGTGGTAAAGGTCCAACAGACCTGGGTAGCCACTGTGTGACACACAGCGGCCCTTCATGTTCCCAAGAGCTGGAGAAGGATTTGGGATGATGCTCAGTGAGTAAAAGCAGTAAAGGTCCTGTTAAGAAAACATGTAAAAATAGCCTCAGATGGACCCCAAGATCAAGGAGGAATGTACCCCCACCACCGTTGTCATTCTCCTGCAGCAGAGTACAGGATGTCCAGGACTCATTGTGGAATCATGCAGTGGCTTAGGAGGGAAATGATCTGAAAGATAACCTAGTTCCACCCCTCCACTGAGGGCAGGGATACCACCCACCACGTCATGGACCCTTCCCCCTCTACTTGAGGATGACTGGAGCTATTTGCTGTAGGGTCCATAGGGATACAGCAAGAGTGAGCATAGCTCCAGGGAAAAGGGTAGATGTTATTAAGTTATCTTTTAAAAATAATTTTAAGAGTATTATTGAAGAGGTTCTTCCATATTACCTTGGACTACAAGGGTTAATATTAAGTAACAGGGATGTTTCCCCACATCCTTCAAAGAGGAAATAATAGTGATAATAGTGATAGATAGACAGATACAGATATTTTAGTGACAAGCATAATATTTTATATATTATAACTGCAATCAAGAACACAGTTGGCTTCCTACAGGGACAGATCAGTGCTTTCAGACTGTAACTAAGCAATTCTTAGAGATTTCTCTTGATTGATTGGCAATTGCTAGGTGTAAGATGTGAGCTGAAGTTATTGTAGAGTCTGAGACCAAATCACAGGTATGATTTGGTCCAACTGGTTATTTCTAAAATGCTGCACCTCTTTATATGCCTATGTATCTATGCCCACATACATCTCTACATGTTGCGTCCACAGTGCCAGATTCTGGATCCAGCCTGAGATTTAGCTGTGGTCTGGGAACATAAGGAGGAGACATCACAGGAGAGAGTGAAGAGATCTTAGATTCATCCTTAAAGAAGAAAAGAAGATGCTTTGTGCAGTAAATGTATTTTTAACCACTGGGTAAGGTCATGGACTTCTTTTGTACAAGATGGAAGATGACAACTCTGTAATAGACAAATTCCTTCTGCTTGCTACAACCAAAAGGGACTGGAGTCCACTTTTCAGTAAGTGAGGAGTTAGAATACTTACTTCAAATACTCGGATGTCAATCTACATACTGACCAACAGAATATACGAGAATAAAAACCGTCAATTAAAAATCAGCCCAAGTAGAAACCTTGTGAACATGCCTCCTTGCTCATTTATCCTTCCCACTTTCCCCAGGTGTTGTAACAAGAGGCATCCTGCAACGATGACTGTGGACCTTTTATTTGGACTTTGCAAGTCAGATTTGGCTTGGAACCAGCTGTTCAAAAGCCCAGCACTGCAAACTGAAACAACTGGTTCAGTACTTGTGTTGCTCAGTGATGCATTTACCTCTCTACATTGCAGCTCCCTGCTTGGGCACTCAGAACAAGACCTCTAGGTGGCTAAATTGGTTATGCTGGCATCTTTTCAGCTGTATAGTTTTTCTCCCCAGTAAGTAATCTTGAAGATTATCTGGCAAGGAAGCCAACAGAGACACTTTTCTACTCTTGCCAGCTGCAAAATAGGGTTTGAGAAATGTCTCCTCTGCAGAACCAATGGTGGTCCTCAGAGATAAAAGAGGCAATCTGTCCCATATTGTTGCTGTCCTAGATCATAACTTTAAGAGGTCTATAATGGCAGAAGAGCTTTCTATGGCAGAAAGCAGCAGAAGAGGCAAGAAGAGTGCTCATCCACTAGCAGAACTTTGGGATTCTTTTTGGGCAGAGATGGGGGCAGGTCATGATGCCTACTAAGTAAAATAAGCACAAAGCCTGTCACTTGTCCCAGCCCTGCCTGAGCAGATCTGTGTGTATTTCAGCACTCTTCTTCTACAAATTCCTTTCAAGTATGCTCAATATTCAGTAAGAGACTATGTACATCTGCTGTTCCAAGAAGCAAGTTTAATTGCTGATGGAATTTTTTCCCACTAGCATTTCAACCCATCTGCATGTTGCGATTACTGAAGCCTAATTTTGTTTTTGTCTACTTCAACCTTTTCAAGTGATATTCATTAATCCCATCTATGGCATCTCTAACATGTGGGAAATCTGCCTAGAGTAATTACAAAGTATTTCCTCTGCACTTAGTTCTCATATAAGAGCATGTGAAGATAATGAAGGCTGATTGTAGTGTCATCATTCCATTGAGGAAATGAATGATGCTGTTCAAATAACAGCTGGCTTGTTACATAAAAGAAATGACAGATCAGAATAATAAAGACAAACTCCCCCTTAACAGTTCTTTCTAATTTGAAAGTCTCAATTGTCTGGAATCCTAGAAATACAGAAAATAGTGCAAAAAAGGCCCTTAAATTTGCTCTCCATATGGCTGTGTGTATACACATATATATATATATATTTGTGCATTTATGCATATATGCCCAAAAATATCTATTTTTACTATTTTTGCATATTATAGATATATATAGATGTAGATACAGATATACATATAGATGTGGAGATAGATAGATAGATAGATAGATAGATAGAGAGATAGACAGATAGATATGGCTGTGAGACAGCAAGGAAGACCACCAATAATAATGTTTTTTAATATTCATGATGGAAAATAAAGTACAATTTAGGGAAATTATTTTTTATAGTTAACTGACCTGAAGTGGGCATTAAGGAATGTGAATGATACAAATTATAATTGAATTTAGGGTGTAATGAGATTTTCACGATACAATAATTACACTAAAGTGCCTTCATAAAAATCTTCTGAAGCCCTAATCGCCAGCAGGTGTATATATACATATGTATGAAAAACAACAGAAAACCTCAGTTGATAAATGATCAGTTTCAAAGTGCCCACTGCTCAACAGATCAAATTTGCAGTGCTTAGCTCATACTCTGAGAAGCCAAAGGGGTAATTTCACTGTCTTTCAGCCTGAGGGTGTTTCTAGATAGTCTTTCAGTCTAAACCCTAGAGCTTGACTCCTTTAAGAAGGAAGAGATAACATAACATGGCATTATCACACTGTAAGATCTGATTTCTAGCTGGAGTTTGAAGTAATGGACAATAACAACCAAAATGTGATATCGTTCAGGTCCAAGAATTTCCTTGAATGATCCAAGGAAAGTGTGTGACCTCAAACAATATAGATGACAAAATAAAAACTAATAAACACTAGGGTAAAATGAGGGACAATGATGAAGCCTTTGAGAACAGACTTTCTCAGCAACACCAGCTACATTCCTAAACTAGAAAAAGAAGACTTTGGAAAAATTCTTCACATACTCTCATTTTATGTTTTCAAGCTTACATAAACTGGGCTCTTGGGACTTGTAAATAAGAGGGATGCAAATAAGAGAATTACGCAATAACCCTGGTCCAGACTCTTGCTTCAAGTGGCGTTTGCTGGGATAAACTCCACACTGGAGTTTATCCCAACTTTTCTGGGCAATGTATTCCACTGCTTTCCTATCCTTATAAAACATCCCACATTTTGTATTTATGCATTATTTGCCAGTGGGGTAGCATAAGCTAAAATCAATGCTTAGAGCTTTAACAAAGAAACCCAAGGAGAACATTAAATCCTGTTAGAGAGGGCAATAAAGTTGTTTAAATTGGGTGTGTAAAATGTCTCCATGAAAGGCTAGCTTCAGGAAATGTTGGAACAGAAATGTAACTTGATTTGATTATATTTTTATTATTATTCATAAGTGAAGAAATAAGGATCTATATTGCCATAGCAACAAAATAATATGTTTTGTCTATATAAATTTGGCAATGTAGTACTTTCACATGAAACTAAAACCAGAGCCCAGGAGCACAAAGTATATTAAAGTAGTGCATTTATAATAGGAAACTGATAATTTTCTGACCAATTGGTTTTGTCTTCAAATTAAAAGATTGTTGAAAGGGATATCTAACACTGAATACAATTTTTGAGAAATAACCTTTCACTCGACAACTAAGAATTATCTTAGAGACCAATTTCTTTCCAAGAATCACACACGTAGCTTTGTAGAAATAACAGTTGCTTGTTAGCTCAGGGCATAGCCTCTTTTTAAAGAAATGGTTGTGTACACAGAGGTGTAATCTATGCTGCACGTGCAAGCTGATTCTGCCTCTTGAAAATGTAGCTTCTAAAGATATTTTTAACAACAGAATTAGTGAATAAATTTAGTGAAAGGCTTTTACTGAAAGTCATTTTATCCAGCAAAGAGGTATCTGCATGCTTTTAGCGCTGGATTCAGCAGTCCTGAGTTGTAGATCCTGGTACATGTGGAAAGCCCTCTGACCTGAATGCCTCTTATTACCAAGCTAAGTCCAATTTGCAAATTCAAGGCAGTAGAAGTTGAAGCCAAAATCAGAGTGAAAGTAGTCTGCAATCTTTTAGCTAGTGGACAGCATTTGCATTTAGCATTTCAGTATCCCCTTTGAATTCATACATCACAAGAAACTGAGTTCTTAATATTTGCTCAAAATGTCTTTTCATTAGCAGCTGACTTTTTGCAGCTCTCATGAAAGTATCTAAGCAAGGAGACTCTAATTAGAACCTCTTCTGCTGCTTACTCTTTTCAAGTCTGAATCTTAAACTTCACTGCTTTTCTTAAAAATCACATCAGGCTTTAAGAATTTGGGGGTTTTCAGGAAGGGATAAAAGTAGGTAATTTTAATTCAAAATTTTTCACCTGACCCTGCTGTCATTGATGTAACTGGAAGTTTACCAGACTGAAGGGTAGCATAATATGCACTAAAGCACTGCATTGACTCTGATTTTTACTAAATTTTCCCAGATGACTGGGGGTCTCAGCTGATGCACATTCTTCGTTTTCAGCAACCGGGACAGACCGCTTGTTTTTTTCTCTACGTATTTGACAAGGGTAGCAATTTTGGATTATATCTTGCATGTCATATTAAAAATTCATAATTGAGTTGTGAGAGTGAATAATTATATCAAGACCAATAGAATTAAGAAGATAAATGTGACACATTTAATTTATTGATAATTTATTTCTTCTTAAAGTATTTTTAAAAGTCTTTAGCAATAAAAAAAAAATACTATTTCAGTTTTAGCAATTAAAAGTCCTTCAAAATTTTATGCATTTGTCCTTGTGACATTTTTTCACTTCTCCACATTTTATTTATATGGTATTTGATGCCAAGTGGCCTTATCTTCAATGTCACTGACAATTTTGACTGATGAAATCACCCACTGCTGTTGTGTCAGCAACACGCTCCTATCAGTTACAGAGCAGCTCCTGCTTGCACAGTATTTCCAACTGACCATGGAGATAAGTCTACCAAAACATTCCCTAGCAAGCCATCTGGCAAATTTAATTTCCAGGGAAAAAAAAATTAATGCTATGTGGATTCCTAAATTGGTAGTCGCTGCCATTTCTGCACTGGACTCAACAAGCATGGAAAAGATGGGGTATGGACAGAGAAGAAAAACTTCTTTAAATTACTTTTATTTTGGACCTCAGATGTATCTGAGGGTTACTGTTTGATATATATCTTTAGTTGGGCATAGACTTTTAAAACTTCCAATAAAATTTTTAAATAACCTTAAAAGAATTGAACACTCACAGCTAAACTGAATCAGAAATAAGGTGTTTGATCCTTTTTCTTCAAAGAAATATATTAACTAAACCCAAAACATATAAATATGTCTGTTTTAGGTACCAAAACAAGGAAACCTTAGATCTGAAATCTAATGCCAAGTTTTTATTTTCTGCAAAATATAAAGTGATTTTTTACTTTGAATATCCCTAGACACTTCTAGTCCTGCCCTTGATTTCCTTCCCTGTTTTCCATAGTATGAGCACCTTTCTACCTAATTCACATCTACATTCTTAGTACATAGCATAGTCACAATCTTGCCACAGCAAGCATAAGCCAGGACTGTCCCTGTCCACATTAAATATCGGAAGCAATATGGCCAAGGTCCAGCTTGAGCAATCTGGCCTTTGGTATCCTGGGCATTTTCAACAGCACAACTTTTGCAAGGGGATGGCAAACTCAGGGTTCTGTGCAGCCTGTCACAGCACTCTGCCTGCAGTAACAGCAACAAATCACTTTAAATTAGTGCAGATGGGAATTCCAGGTACTAGGTCCATGCATACAAAGCATTAGTTCACCCTCGTACTTTTCCTCATGGAAGCAAGCCATGTGTGCACTGCTGAGGTGCTCTTCTCTATGACTCAATCCGGCCACCTACCCTGAGTACCTCAGATACACAGAGGGCAAGATTGTGCCCTTGAGATGGCAATGAGATGCCCTTGTGCTTACTTTGTTTGGTATTAGCTGGTTCCAGTGGAACCTCCTCCGATCCTGCTCCACATTATACATCTGTTTGCCCATTGTAGGAAGCCTAGTCACAAATCTGAGGAAGGAATCCAGCCCTGAAACACTGCAGCAGTATTTGTTTCTACAGCTAGAGATTAACTAAGCCTTCTACGTAGCAGCTGAATCCTGTAGTGCTCATCAGAAAACTACTCAGGCCCCAATCTCCTCGAAACCTTTAATTTTTTTATCAGCAGCTGTAAGGCTGGTTTTTAATTGAAATGTTAAAGCATCTGATCCACTAAGGGACAAAAGACAGCAGAGCTTATCCAGAGAATTTTCATCTCCTGAGAAAACAAGATTTAAACATGATAAAGCCAAAAAGGCAAATGAGATAATTACGAACTTCAAGAATAAATACAGCAATGCAAACCATCTCTGAAATCCAGATACATCTAGACTGAAATCCAGTCAGCCTGACTTGCAGCAAGCCAATGAACCATTTCTAGGAAAACAGCATTCCAAAATAAGAGTTGAAGTTTCCTAGAGAGTTAATGAAGACAGGGAGATAACTTCAAAGGACTCTAGAGAAAGTTCCTGTAACCCTAAATTTTATCCCCTAAGCTAGACAGTCAGGGCAGCAGTGGGTCTGAAACTCTTCCTATGCATTTATTTATTTTCACATGAGAAATGAACATACACAAGCTGTGCAGCAGCTCATTTCCCTCTTGAGCCTGGGTGGGGAAGTGCAGGTGCTAGATGAACATTGGAAAACATATAGTTGTCTCTAAATTTAGCACAGTCATATGGGAAGATACAGGGTGGCATAGATGAGGTTGGGAATAGGAATAAATAACTCAGTCTGTTGATGAAGCCCTGAATAGCAGAATGGAATATAACAGAATAATCTTAATTCGAAAGGATCTACAGTGATAAACTAGTCCAACTGCCTGACCAATTCAGGGTTGACCAAAAATTAAAGCATGTTGTTAAGGGCATTGCCCAAATACTTCTTAAACACTGAGAGGCTTCAGGTATCAACCATTTCTCTAGACAGCCTGTTGTAGTGTTTGACCACTGTTTCTATAAAGAAACAGTTCCTAACATCAAGTCTGAACCTCCCCCAAAGCAGCTGTGAACCATTCCCATGGTTAATGTCATGGCTTATTTAATTTGTGGTTTCCAAGGCAGAATATGTTCTGCTGAACCTCATCTAAGGTTTTTTTGCATGAAACTTTTGAGCTTCCTACATGTCTGCATACCTACCCTTTATACACATGCACACAGAAACACCTACAGGGTACCAAGTATATACTTGGTATATACTTAGATCTTGGAGTGGATTATGCAATTCTAATATGCATAGGCTATATGAAAACAAAGGGTTTAAACAGGATACTAGCTTAAATAGAAAAGAATTAGGCAGAGTAAGTTCTAGAGAGTTAGCAGACTATTAGTAGCAGGTCTTCTCTTTTTACTAATTTTGAAATTAAAAAAAAAATTTAATTATATTTTGAAATAAGATGTCCTTCCAAACAAATAATAAGTAAGCCTTTTGGACAGTGCTTGACAATGATTCTCTTTTTTCTCCACTTGCTTTTTTTAGCATTTTAAATTTGCCAGTGAAAGTAGCACTTTGAGGAATTTCTCACAAAAAGCAACAGAAATTAAAAAATGAGAATGTAATTAAGGGGTGCATAAATATCAAGTAGAAAGAGGGAAAGAGCCACAATTATTATATTTTCCTTCACCCATTGATTATGTCATCAAAGATAATTTCTGTTTACTTTCTTTCCTTCTGGGAAACATTAGAAAATGGAGCTTCTTGCTTGTGTCTAATATATTTCACATATGAGCCATTAGTCTGGTGCTTCTGTTGTACTCCAGAATAATTTGGAACAAGCTGATTCCTTTTCTAGATACATAAGAATTTCCTCAGAGAGGTGTGATTAGATTGCTGAAAGTCAGTCATTGCTCGCTTTATCTGGATATTTGGAGGTTTGAATGATTAAAAAGACTGAGGGACTTAAACTATATTTGGGGTATAGACAGTTAAGCAGGGACTTAATAACCCCCCAGATTTTAAACAACTTTTCATCTCTGTATTTAACAGAGTCAAAACACAGTAACAAGATCTATGCTGGTGAACCTTAGTGTATGACAAGTCTCGTTGATCTTACACCCCAAATTCAAATTAAATTTTAATATTTTTTTTTCAAAATGCTGCCTGAAAATACAGTCTTAACATTTGTCTTAAAAGGTTACATTAACCACCCACACAGAAAGTCTTGCAGAGTCTTAACAATGAAAGTTCAAGAGGAGTGGTTTCCAAATAATAGGAGATTTGGTAATAATGAGACAAGAAGGTATCTTAGATGACTTGTGCAAGTCAGGTCTAAGATAAATTGTGGCAACCAAAAAACTTCATGCAAGCAATGCCGGAGAAGTACTGGATATGGTTTTCATTGGGTGTTCTTCTTTCTTTTTTTTTTTCTGTTTTTTTTTTTTGTGTTGTGTATTTTTGTTGATGTTTTTGTTTTGTTTTTCAGGGGTTTTTTTTGTTTGTTTGTTTTATGGCCTTGGGGTTTGGGTTTTTTTCGTTTTTTGGTTTTTTTGTACTTACTCCTTAATTTTAAAAAAATCTGTTTTGACTTTGAAATAATGGGGTACATATTCTTGAAACTATATATAAAATTGTTAAAGAATCTATGGTTCTCTAGCTCTGTATCTACATAAGTATCTCAGTCAACCCAAAACATTGTTGTATTCAAATCTCATCAAAATCATTGGCAAGTTTTGACAGAAACTGGAAAAAAATTCACTTTCACTGATTTTTATAATTTAATCCATGTTTATAGCAAACCCACAGTTTATTCCATCCTAGTAACAAAACCAAAGATGATTTCTTGATTAGATGGTTTTCTTGATGCAAAGATGCAGATAGAAAGTCAACATGCTGAAACAATCAAAAATGAGACAAAACAAGTCAGCTGAAAATAGAGGTTTACCTTTGTTACAGTATCTGATAACACAATCACACTGACACCAATCTGTAAATTCTGCACATTTCTAGGCATTAAGACTAGGTTAATTTTCACTCCAATACCATTTATAACATGAAGTTATGTTTTCTATTTGTGCTTCAGTTTAAGCCAAGTAGCTCCTCTTCTTGGAAAACTCCAAAACTGAAAAATAAATTCTTCACATTCTTCTTTCTCTTCATTGTCAGAAAATTTCATAAGGCTTCATAATAAAGTCATTGCCTTAAGGTTATCACATTTCTTATCCATACCCCAAAAGTCTCATGTCCTCTGCTAAAAATCTTATTAAACATAATGAAGCAGAAATCAATCCCTTTATGAAGTAGAGATATTTTTTAGAAAAAACCACCACAAGTCACAGTGCTGTGCCAAATAACATTTTCAACTGTTACTTTGCAATTCCCTTTTTTACAATCACAGAAGAATTTTTGTCAGAAGAATACCCTGAAGACCATCTAGTCCAAAAGCGAATTGAACTCCAGATGTGGTCTGACAAGTGTCAAGCAGAGGGCTACAATCACACTCTTAGACCTCCTGTTTATGCTCCCATCAGCATGGCCCAGCATGACCAGCCTTCATTGCCATACAGGCATGGTGCTGACCCATGATCGTTTTGCTGTTTACGATGACCTCAGGCCCTTCTCAGCAAAGCTGTGACCTAACCAGTCAGTTCCCAGTCTGCACTGCTCAACGTGGTTTTTCTTCTCCAGTTCCAGAACTTTGCATCCCTCTTTAACAAACTTCTAGTGGTCCTTATCAGCCCATTCCTCCAGCTGGTCACAGACCCTAAAAGTGGAGGATGTCCTCACCAGCCATTCACTCTAATTGTGTGTCGTCTGTTAATTTGGTGATGGTATGTCCTTTAACATAGTCCAGATTAGCAGCGACAAGCACTGGGCCGCATATCAAACCCAACATATACCTTATTCCATTGGCTACCTGTTAAACTTTGAACCATTTACTCCTTGAACAATATGGTTTAATTCATCCAGCACCCTGTCACAAAATTATTTGTAGACCTCTTGACTTGGTTCTAGCACTAATTCCTTCTCCCAACAACATATGACTCAGAAGGAAGAGGATTGCAAAACTTCATTCCCCTCTGCCATTTCTATTTCAAACATATCTGTAGTTGACTTTAGCCATTCTCATGCAACAGAACCTAACCTGGATCATCAGATTTCCTCGTTGAATCCTTCAGCTTGTGTGTTTATGCTCAGTGTCAGTTTTTTGGGGTATGGTTCCACTCAATCAAAAATGGCATTTGATGCAGTACTTCCTGGAAATGAAACTCTGCATTACATGGTGTTAACGAGAAATCAAATGAGGTGAGTAGGATCATACCTTGAAGCATTAGAAGTCAATTACTTGGAGGACACAGAGAAATTATTTAGTTAAAATAAGAATATTTTTGGCTTTTCAATATTTTTTCATTATTTTTTCAACTTTTTTTCAATTTTTTTTCAATATTTTTTTCAATATTTTTTCATTATTCAAGCCCAAATTGGAGTGAAATAAAAAAATTCTTCCATTTCTTTAATATCAGCACTGACTTATTCTTGATGAACTCTAAAGAAAAGTTATCATTTGTTTATGGAAAAAATTGAGTTTGTCTCCTATATTTCTGGTATGAACAGAGGCAGTCAGAAACCTGAGAAAAATGATTAAGTGTTCTCACACAATCCCCTGCATTATTGAGTGCTTGTCTTAACCCAGCTACTGTCCATAGAAGTTGTGGATGCCCCATTCTTGGAAGTGTTTGAGGCCAGCTTGGATGGGGCTTAGAGCAATGTGGTGTCCTTGCCCGTGGCAGAGGGGCTGGAATTGGATGATCTCCAAGGTCTCTTCCAACCCAAACCATTCTATGATTCTGTGATAAAGAGGGTGAAAGGTAAAGGAATGTAGTTCTACTAGCATTGTCCAAAAGGACGCATTCCCAGTTAAGCTAAGTATTAACAACACAGTGTTCACACAGAATCACCAGGCCATTAAAGCTATAAAAGACCTTTAAGATCATCTAGTCTGACCATCAACCCAGCACCACATCCATGTTCACCATTAAACCGTGTCCTCAAGTGCCCTATCCACATGTTTTTTGAGCACCTCCAGGAGTGGTGACTCCCCCACTTCCCTGTGCTGTCTGTTCCAATGCTTTACAACCCCTTCCATGAAAAAAAAAATCCTAATATCTATTGTAAAACCCTCCCTGGCACAACTTGAGGCCATTTCCTCTCATCCTGTCACTTGTTACCTGGGACAAGAGACCGACACCCATCTTGCTACAACCTCCTTTCAAGTAGATGTGGAGAGGCACACAACAAGAAACCGGTTTACCTGTACTTGCATCTACACATTTTTGTTGCAACATTTAGCATTTGGCTCATGCTGTTAACTTATTTCTCATACACAAATTATGAGATGCACATTTGCTCAAAGTAAAAATGCCATCTCCATTTCCACTTCTCCTTGTTTGTGCACTTTCATAATAGTTCCTTTTTTCTCCTTTCAAAAAAGTTTAATGTACAGTAGATTATTACTTTGCAAAATATATGGACTTTGATCTTAGCCTTTGTGAAACTGAAATTTCATCTCAGCTGCAGCATCCCTCATCTACCAACACAATCACAGATGTGCTGCTTTAATGTTCTGTTGATACTGGAAAAATGAGAACAATGACCTTTGTGTTAATTAGTTAGCCCACAGAAGCCACTAAGATGGAACGTGTAGAGCTGTACAGGGCAGTAGTTTGCATATTCTACCCATATCTTATGTTAATTATGGGCTAAAAAAATGTTGCCTTATAATTATTTTAGCCTTATAATTCCTTTAGGAAATAAATAGCCTTAGAATTCCTTTATTTTAGTTGGGGTAGGTATAAATTACCTTTCTTTTTTTTTTTTTTTATTTTTTAAATTCAGGTGAACTTGAGCAGTAGAAACTGATCAGTGGATTGTGTAAATGGTGCTGAGTGATTCACTATGCTATTTTCTTCTTTCTCAAGGTACTCTCATGACACATTCCCTTTGTAATTTTTGATAATATAAAGAGTTAAGCCATTATCCATGTCATTTCAATAAAAAACCTCCTCATAAACTTGCAAATTGGATCTTTTCAAAATGCAAATTGTGCCTTTTCAAATACCTTAGCAGTGTATCTACCTGAACTATAACAATAAAATCACAATACACTTCTAAATAAATACAATTGTCAGATTCTCCATTCTTAGCCCCTACCCTTACTACAAAAATCCCCAGCTCTAAATGGTATTCTTGGACAAATCACCAGTTCCTTAAACCTTTATAAATGACCATTTTGCTTTGAGAATATATTATACTCAAGTTATTGATTGAAAGGTTATTTGGCAGTGAATCTAACAGAGATGTTGTCAGGTGAGACTGATGCTGTCAGCCTGAAAGCACAGTCACACCGCCAGTAAGAACTGTACAGATACAGAGCAGAACCTGCACAAGCTTCCACTGAAACAGGACCTGTCAATCTGTCTGGTCATCTTCTCTGATTAAAAGATTTTTTGAGCAGGTGTCTGCAAGTGCAGCAAAGGTTTCCTAGAAGGCAATGATGCAAAAGTGAAAACCTGACTGATGTGTCCATCACAGAATGGGCAACAAACTTAGTTTCAGAACTTGTTTATCTGCATGTATCCATTTATCAGATGGCCTTCTGGTGGAAGTTGTCTAAAAGGCCTCTTTTGACTCTGTATTTCCTCAGAAAATACTTATGATATATGCCATCAATACAGACACTTCAAGTCCTTCATCTGTCTTTTCTTTGTTCAAGAAAAAATTTTAGGCTGGAAAAAACAGAGAACTCTTTCACTTTAGTAAAATGTGGGAAAGAAAACATATTTTCTGTTCTCTTTCTCACTTTTCAGAAATTTGTCTGCATGAGCATTACATTTAGTCTCGTCTCCAAAAGAGGTCTTCCAGTCATAGCCTTGGAGAAGACCCTTCAGGGAAAATAAGCCCTGGAAACTTTTGCTCTAAATCACAGAGCCCTGTGGGTGACTTGGAATAAATAGAGGGAAGATCAAAGGAGGATTAGAGGCTGGCTGTGAAGAACATAAGCAGGAATGACAAAAAGAAAAACTTTTAGCTATGATGGCTATGTTCCCGCCACGAAAATAATGACTATGAAAAATTATGAAAATAATGAAGGGAAAAAAAAGTCACCTTATTCATATTTGTTGGATTCATTGCGTAACAGAAGAGTTCCCTGTATACCTGTGTTACTGGTGTCCTGTTATCCTACACACCAGATAGGAAGAGATTTCTGCAGATCATTACATGCTCATAAATGAATACATCATATGTCCTAAACTCAAAGAATAGAAAACAGGAATTTAAAATGTTCTGTTAAATACCGTAAAATCTTAAGATTTAGAAAAATACATACATAAAACAAAATGAAAAAACAGCAGAGCTTCTCTTTCCTTGACTTTTCCTCTTTCTTCCTTGCACAACTGGGCTCATTCAAGCTTCCTGTAAGAAAGGACATGGAAAAGAATTTGGTGGGGAGAAAAAGGGTGAGGAGGCAGAAACTCACACTTGGAACTGGGAAGCTCCCCCAGGCTGCCTAATGCAGATCAAATTCTCACGATGCCTAAGGTAAGCATATACAATACCTGGCCAAGCACTCCTCTAGGGGATTACATTGTACTTCCTACACCAACTTTTATTTGAGGATCCAAAATTTTCTACCAAGGCAAACTTTCTATCTCTTTCTTAACAAGATGAGAAGCAGGAATACAATGAAGTTAAGAAATTCCTAGTCATGGAACCACTTATTTATATTTTCAAGGAGAAGACAGTGGAGTAGTGGGATACCTATGTCTGGAAAGTAATGATTAAATGATGAGTTCGTAGAAATTAACCATTTTGTCTTTGTCTTCTGCAACCAAGCAAATGTCAGGAATTCACCTCAAATATTTGACCAACTGCTGCATCATGACAGAACTTTATCTCTTTGATAGGGGCTGGGAGATGTCCTCCAAAATATTTTCTTTCATGATAATGTCAAAGAACAGAGGAAATTAGGAGCTCAGAAACAAAACCAAAAAACCAAAAAACAACAACAAAAAAACACCACCCGCAAAAAAATTTAAAAAACCAAACTAAAAAAACCAAAAAATAGTGCTCAGATCCTCTATTTGAAATACATTGATTTATGTCAAGAAATTCAGCTGAAGCTCATGAAAGCCTTAAGCCATTTCACTCTATAAATGCCTTGCAACTCATAAAATGCAGCTGCTGGGAAAAGTAAACTCTGCCTGATGTCAGTAAGAATATTTTGCTGGATAAGGAATGTCAAATACAGTTAAACTTGAATCTGTAATGATGAGAATGTAACATCAGCCAAATTGAGTAATACCACAGATCCATTCTGCTCAAGTGTCGTTCTTGAAAAATGGTTTGTAACTGATGCCTGGGGAAGTGGGCACACATAGGCAAAGGTTCCTCTGGAACCCCTGTGTCTGTTTACTCAATTCCTGTTTAGACTTTTGCAAAACCAGCTCATGCTAAAGCCTGATGTATGCTGAGAGCAGTGCCATTAAGTCAAAGAGAGTATCACATAAGCAGCACAAGTGACAAGGAAGAGCTAAAGAGCCATGGTCACCTGCAAACTGCCCTCTCTGGCAGTCATTACCTTTTGCCTGGTAGTTTCCTCTGAATCCACTGACTTATGGAAATGGAATAGACCAAATCTCCAAATCAGAGGGTATAAAAGATCAGCTTACTCAAAAAGCTTCTAGAGAATATGCAAGTGCAGCTGAAATTATGACAATTTCATGACTCCTGGTGTGATGCAGGGAACTGCTGCACTGTGACAGAGGAAGCATCATCATCGGGTAGGTAATTAGTTACATTGAATCACAGAGTAAATTGTCCTGTAACTCTGAGAGATTTGAATGGACTACAAAGTTTAAATCACAATGTCCTGTGACTTTGAGACATCTAAACAGGCCTTGACATACCTCCCATTCAGCTTTAATGCTGCACTTCCTACATCAGAGATTTCTTCCAGATAACCATTTTAACAGCTGCTGAAGGATGTGAACCCATTTTGGCCTCTGCAATATCACGTGACAATGAATGGCACAGTTTAATTATTTATAATATGAAAATAATCTCTCTAGAGAGAAAGCAAAAGTTTCAGTGAATTGTAAGGCAGCTTGCTTAGTCACTCTATGAATCGTGTTTCAATGTCTGGGACATGGCAAATACCTTAGACAGTGATCCCATGAGCAAAGGATACACATTAGAAATTATCTAGTTCCAGTGTTTTGCTATTAGGGGCTCACTGAAGTGTGATGGTGTCATTGTTGAGACAGGCACAACACACATGGAAACAGCTTCAGTCCAAGGAAGAAGTTTTATTCACCACTACAAAGTCCTTTTTATACTGTTTTCTAACATTTGCGTCTCTGACCCATTGGTTCCCAGTTCACCACCCCCCAATAGCACTGGACACACAAAATTAGCACACAATCTTGCAGGAAAACAGACTCCCTCTGGAAGGTGCATTCCTCCTTCTGATGTTGTTAATTCTTACTTCTGTTGACGCTAAGATTCTCATGGGAACGGCAAGGATTCACATTAGTATGGCTAAGATTCACACTGGATACGAGAGGATTGTGCCAGCTTGATGTCTGTGAGCTGAAGCAGGCCAGCTGTCAGATCCCACATGATGGAGATCCACGTCTTATACATCCCAATAGGACTTAGGCCACAGGAAGGAGCATGGGCAGACATTTCAGAAAGAGGTCTCAGCCTGAAACCGTGGTTATGTCAGTAAAACTGACAGTGCCTTCAAGCACAATGCTCCGCAAATTGTTCCACTAGGCAGCTCTAGAAAATTATCTGAGCATCCCTTCAGTTTTAATAGCAGAAACAGGACATGGTAGAGCAAGAGCAAATGCTACCAATTTTCTTTATTACATGTTTGAAAGGAAATATTATGGCTTGAAGTATAGGTATTTCCTGGCAGATGGTCCAGAGAATGAACAGTAACAGAGAATTTTGACTTCTTATGTTGGCAGCCATATATGAGATTTATAAAGGAACAAAATGTGTTTTAGTCTCTTTACTGCCCTTAATACAATAGAAGATGCAGTCTTAGGAGACAATAGTATTAGGAGGTTATCAAATTTTTTTTAAAAAATGTTCAGAAGAAGGTAAGTCAGAAAGTAAATATGTTTTCACCTCACATTTCAATTCCTGCTAAAATTAGATAACTACATGACTCACATACAGAATCTGAACAATTTTTCCCTCTGACATGTTTGCCAGATACACAAAAACTCTATATAGTCTTGCTGTGGAAAAAAAACCCCAAAATATACAAACACAAATGTGCAACTTTGGAAAGGGCAGATAAGCAAATTTGTGGTTATAAATGAAATTAGGATCCACCAGGAACTTAGAAAGGATTGTCCTGAACTTTCCACACTATTAAGAATTCATGCCTGCTACTTTGTCAGGGAATAAGGATTCAAGTTATTTGGTCCAGCTTGTTAGTGTGAAAACTTTGCAGGATGACAGCATACATATTATTCACTTGTGTTTGCCACCAGGCTTTTAAAATCTCCATTTTTGTGTGCTATCACAGGAGGTGGCTGATCTAATCTAATGGCTTCCTACAGACAGGTGGGCGGTCCCTTAAAGCAGAACTTGAGTGGATCAGCTCTTGCTCCTGTCTTTGCCCTGTCAGACTGACAGTCAAGCACAGATAACCCCTTTTACCACCATGCTTATGTCACGTTGAATTGCTGAGATAAATGGCTAGAATTTGCAGCAAAGCTTTCCGGTTGCAACACAAATTACTTGGGCACAGGCAAAAAGGAAAGGGAAAACAACAGGGGCAGGGCAAGCAGCAGACATCACTGACAAACTCTCCTGGCATTATATAGGCCTAAATTTTGGTTGTGTTATTAGTGGCTTTCCTTGTGCAGGCAGGTGCAGCTATCTCTGCTCTGAAGTCTTCAATTCTGTGTATATCTGAGACTGTTTAGAGTTTGTTTAATTATTTGTAACTCCTTGGTTGTTTATAAGGAGCCAGGAAGCCGCAGCAATGTCAAAAGGATTTATTGAAATACACAGAAAGAGCAAACAATCTCTTGAAGTCGATAGAATATCACCATATGACCCACAACTAGCAAGCAGAGATTTACATTCCAGTTGATACTTCATTTAAATTGACATTTAATTATGGAACAACAAAATATTCTACTCTTATCAACTGGAATCCCGAACATCCAGCAGAGACAAAATAATTTATGGAGACTGAGAATTTTCCTCACATTCCTGCCTAATTTTAAAACACAAACACAACAAACTTTCAAATATCTATGTCAAAGTCGTACAGCTTGGTGAAACTGAAACAATGACTAGATTCCAGAAGCCACAGCAATGTCTCATGTACACAGGCCGATCTTAGTAATTGGATGTCTTGATGCACTATGTGTCTCTGTCTCAGAGGGCAAAGTTCTTTTGCTAATCTGCAAAACGCCTCTGCAGGTTCTGGAGTCAGCTATTAGCCAGCCTGTATCCATAAAAAAAATCGGAGCACATCTCATCTTTTTTCTTTTGTCCAGAATAGGTGAAGTGCTTTTGGAGTCTCAGCAGGAAGTATAAAATGGAAAGGATTATTCAAAGCTTCTTCCTGTCATCTTGCTCAGGATCATTCAACAGTTTTTCAAACTCTAAATCTTGTTCATATTAGCAGTTCCTAACACAAAATATTAGGTTTCAGTCTCATGGTGTTTCCAAAAAAATATTTATTGCCTTTTCTTTTACATAAACAATAAATTTGTATGTCACTTTATCAGTCAAACTGTCCCAGATATCATAAGAAAAGGAAAGAAGTTCTCAGTGCATCCTATGACAATCCTTGGAGTGTCTTAGCTCTGTGTGGCACTGAGAAACTTGAGAAACCTGTATCTGTACATGTTCCTCACTGAATATACCTAATGTAATGTTAACCCAAGCACAAGAGCAAGTACAGGAAAAAATACCCCTGTACAGCAAGTAAACATAGACAGCCAGAGTTCAGCACAAGAGTTGGAGTAGTTTTTATCCTTGATTTTCTATGTTCCTAAGCAAAGATATTTATGACAGTAACCATAATACCCTTTAGAGTGTTTTCAGAATGTCTTTTTGAAAGAAAGCGTAAGTTAATGCAATTTCTTTGACTTTTTTTACATTTTTATGTGATTTTGGTTGCCAAAAAGAAAAGTAATTCATAGTATTTTTCCTGGGCTACATGTAACTATAAATTGCTGGGTTCACTTGTTTTATATTATCTGAAATTATAAATCTGGGAAAAGTTTAGTAAGATCCACTAGCAGGCAACAATATCTGTTCAAACCTGAAAGCAGAGCAGTTGGCAATTACAAAAAAGATGTCATTAAGATGCTTCACTTTCTCCCTTTTAAAATATATTTTATTTTCTCTTGTTTTCACCCAGTCAATGCCATTGCAGTCTAAAGATACACAATAGTCCTGTTTAGATCAGAAAAAGTCTAATCCTTTCTGCCTTTCCTGTCTAGGAAAATGGTACTTGCAGTGGCAATTACACTTATGATTTGGGCTTTCTCTCTGAGGGAAGAAAAGTGAGATCTTGTCTAAATAAAGCAACGTGTTGCTTTAAAAAAAAAAAATGCAAAAAACCTGCTATTATGCTGTAAAAATTTCTAGAAATCTGCTCTGAATGCTTTAATGTGTCTTGCAGCAGGCAGTGAGGAGGCATTTTTGTGGTCTAAAATAAGTTTTCCCAGACATGTTTGCTGAAAAAATGAATCCCTGTGAGTGGCTGGAAGAAGCAGCAGATCTCTGCACAGCAGCAGATCCCTGCACAGCTGTATCCAGGACATGGTCTGCTGCAAGGAGCCATGTTGGGTGAGACGTTAAAAATCCCACTTCTCCATCTGAAGAATCCCTACCCTGTGTTCAGATGGCCTTGACTTGCCTCAATATCTAATAAAACTTTGGGGCAAATGGCATTGGTTTATGCTAGTTAAGAGCTCAGCTTCTGTGATCACTACATTTGGGTAGGGAATAAGACATGGTAAGTCTTGCATGATTTCAAGCTGGGCTTGCAGCCATCACTCAAGCTGAACTCCAGAACTTAGAGCGGGTTTCTCATTCAGCATTGCAAAAAATGCTCTGCCAAAAATCCTGCTTTCCTACTGTTCTTGCCTACAGCCAGGCACATTTTCTTTCGTTTGTTGTGAATGACAGGTACATACCCCTGGGTTATGCACATTTGACAATTCTCTGCATCATCGCATATGAGATGATGGGTGTCCCTGCTGGTAACTGGACTGCAATAGTAATACCAAAAAAGAAAGAACCTGATGGCAGATATCCTCCTTCCAAGAGGCAGAAGGTTTGTGCTTGGGAAGTAAAAGTCACACGTCATTGAAAAATGACAGAATCACAGAACAAGATGAACTGGAAGGGACCCTCAAGGATCAAGTCCACATTCTGGCCCTGCACAACACCATCCCCAAGAATCACTCCATGTTCCTGAGAGCATTGTCCAAACGCTTCTTGAACTCTGCCAGGCTGGTGCTGTGACCACTGCCCTGGGGAGCTGTTCCAGTGCCCAGCCACTCACTGGGCGAAGAACCTTTTTCTAATATCCAGCCTGAACACCCCCTGACACAACTTCAGGCCATTCCCCAGCCAACAGCAAAACATGAGTAGTTCCATCCTGGATAAAAACAGGGTTTTAATAAGAATCTAGTGGGGGGAAAAAAGGGAACTACAAAAGATTTTGATTAAAAAGACATAAAACAGCAGGGGGCAACAAAAAAGTAGAATCTGTCAGAGAAGTAACATTGCTATTACCACCAGATCTGAGCTTCTTAGACAAATGATGCTGGAATCAGGCTCTTGAGAGAACATGGTGTCCAGTAACATTGTTTTCAATATTTTGCTAATAGGATACTGTTCTAAAAAATGAAAAATTTCTTTGTGGACCTGAACAAAAGGAGGCTAAATTTGTTTGGACTAGCTGGTTCTAAAAATTACTTTACAAGCACTTTTACTTCCTAATTCATAAAAATTCCTGAATCTACTTGAGGGTTTTAGCAGCTAAGATTTTTTACTTAAACTTCAACCCTAAAGAGTTATTTATATAATAAAGTATATATTTTTCTTCAGAAGAAAAGATAAAAAATAAATCAGAGTTATTATAGCATGAAGGAAGCATCGCTGTCCTCCTTGTAGAGCCTGGAGCTTAGGGGAGGTTGTTTCAGGGAGATCACTTGGACTTAAAAGTAATATTCAGAGGAGTGAATCAGTTGCCTATGGAAAAGGAGGCACCAGCATGGACAGGGTGATCACCATTTTTCAAGAGGAAGAAGAAGAAATGCATCAGTAAGGTGCCAAATAACAGTTCTCCCAACAGCCTGGAAAACCACCTGTTGGGGATATCCATTTAAACAGCTACTTTTTTGTCACTGGATACAATGGTGTCCTTAATGTATGGTGCCAAAACTGGTAACTCCTGACTTTCAATGCATTTTAGTCAGGCAAAAATATTTTTTTATCTCAAGGGAAATATACCATCTCACGCTAACAAAACTTCTGCTTCCATCTTTTTATAGCTGTAAACCAGGGTAAGATTTATTTAAAGACATAACTGTCACATTTGATTGCAATTGTCTCTAAGGCTTTTACAGAAGGTACCATAAAATCTGTGTTCAAGAATAGCAGACTAGCTCAGTTCAAAAGTATTAGTCTGGGCTACAAGAGATATGGCTTAATTTATACCTTCTACTTCTGGATGACATGGAGCAAGTCTTAAAAAAAAAATTATACTGAAATGGGAATTAAAGGCATTCTCTCTTCCAGAGAAACATCATCATGTTTCTCTGGAAAATGAAAGTAAAGGTAATATCTTAGATACCATCATAAACACTTTGCATTAATTTAATGCTACACAACCTAATGGGCATTTGGAACTGCTCCTTGTTCACTGAGCCAAGTGAACATTTGACTTCAGTGTTGTAACTGAAATGATATGGTGTTGGCAAAGGCAGAGCAGAGCACAAGCCTCTTCAGGCAGCAGTAAACCAGCACCCCGTCCTAATATTTTTGCTTACAAAAAAATCCAAAAACTAAAAAAAAACCAAAAAAAACACAAAAAATCCCAAAAAATCCAACTGTTTTTCAAACAGCTTATCATAACTAGATGAAGAACTAAAGACTACGAAAATGTGTTGGTTCAACTGCCTTATTTAACTTTATATAAGATTGAAACTACCTTACATTAATACAGGGGAAATATTTTTAGGTAGCATGATTCACTACATTACTATGACTACAAAGTTCAAACAACTGAAAATAAACCAATATTCCAATAAACTATTTGAAAGCAAAAAAGAGCAGACTTCAGGCTTTTTATAGCAGACATTGCAACTCAGCAGGGCCCAGGCTAGCTCACAAAATTTGGGACAACTTTCCCTGTCTTAAGACACTCCCCAGGTGTCTGTATTTACTCTCTGTTTGTACCTGCAGGTCCCAAACCCAAAGCCAAACTTCTTTTGCCTATTTGTGATCTGTATCTAAAAACCACAGAGAAATGAAATTTACAGCATTCATGGTTCATCTAGAGTATAATTACTTCTGTTCATTAGGAAGGAATTTGCTTTTGTCCTTTTTTGTTAAAACAAAATAAGATAATATCAGTTAGTGATGCTAACTCTAGCTGACAATGCAAAGGAATAAACCAAGATCCTTGTCTCCATAAATATGTAAAACCACAGAGGACAAAGACTATGACAGTCTGGTTTTTATCAGTTCAAGAGAGCACTTATTCTGCCAGAATTTCACATCTCTGCTCTCTGTCTAAGGAAATGACTCCTTTAGTTTGTTGCACTGCATGCCTGGCACAGCAGCATGTGCTCCTGGGCTTCTTGTTCTCAAAAACAGTTTTCATGCTCATCAGAAAAGTGAAAGAAACGCAAGAACAGCCACAGGGACAGGAAATGGCATTTAGTCCGGCAAAGTCACTGTGCACCCCAGCAGAGCTATGAAGCCAAATAAGCAACTCTGGGTTGGGCTTCCCGACAAAACCATAACCCTGGGGAGAAGCAGAGCCAATTCCATCCCTTTGAAAAAGGGATGCCTTGCTTCTTTCTGTTTCCTGGTGACATTGCTCAAGAAAAAATCCTTGAGATCAGGTTGTTTGACAGGGTGCTGCCATACCATGAAACTCCCATATTTTGGATCTGTGTTATCACACTTTGTCACTTTTCCTTGGATAAATGATAACAATTTAATTTTGATTAAGCTATAGAAATAAAAATAGATTATTTGGGGAATGTTTTTATAGAAATCAAGTAAGCACTAGTTACAGTCAACCAAGAATTCATTTGTCCAAATTCAAAATTCTAGTTAACTTAAAATTACATACCTGAACCTAAGCTTGTACTTTTATAATCCCTTTGAAGTAATGACAGGTAACTACATTTAAAAGGCAATTCAGCTTATCATAAAATAAAAGTTTAATGTGGATATTCCTCTGTAGGTGTGTATGTCTCTCAAAAAGTAGTCTACCTTAGGATGACTAACGTGGAATTGCATGTCTAATTTTTAGACTCTTACATTTTGGCAGATGGATCCCACCATCTTTAGGTACCCCAGATATAAACACAAGGAAGCAGCATTGTTCATTTCAAAAGAAAGAAGATGACCATACTGATATTCCTGAAGCTCAGTTCACATACCTGGAATGTTAAAATACCCAAGACACATTATTTATACAATATACCTTGTGCAAGGGGAGTCCCAGCACTGGTCCTGACACCAGACAGTGTTGACACCACTGCCAATGGAGATCTGAAGGCAGCAGCATTCAGCAGATACATGAAGTCCTTGTCTTGGGAGAAACTGAATACGTACTTAAATCTTCCAGTCTTCATGGAATAGCTCCTAGCTCCTTGGCAAGTCTGAAAAATTTAAACTTTGCAACTATTAAAAGCTAACTACTAAAGCTAAATGTTGTCAAACTGGGAGAACTGCGGGCATCTTGCCCCTCAGGGTATCAAAACCATTAGAGTCTCTCCCCCTGCACAGTCTCCCATCATGTGGCCCTAATGGCAATTAGAGAAAAAGTAGGGCAAACCTAAGACTGAAGAATTGGTAAATATGTTTTCAGGCTACTAAACTGGGCCATTGGGCCCAAATCAATTTCAGACTAGGAAACTTAAAATGTCTCCATGTAGGTGTCTATAGATGTCGAAAATCCTATTACAGGCAACAGAGCCCAGAAAGCATTTCAGCTCATGATAGAACAGACATCTAGAGGATGAGTCAGCTGCCTATACATGGGTTTGCAGTGGCTTTTACTATCTCTAGGCATGCATGGTGTCATATGGACCTCTGGGAGACAACTGCCCTTCTAGAGCAGCACCAGATGAGATTGCTGAGGACATGGGAACTGGAATTAATGTCCTGTCTTGTGAATGAATCGTATCACTCATGACAGTCAGCTGAATTGCCCCTCACATCTCCACCAGTTCTGAATTCTCCTCCAAAGACACCACAGGGCACTAAATTTATCAGCCCAGATTGATCTGTCTTAATCTCAAAATGAATGCCATCTGTCAGAACCATTCAAGGAGAAACCGATGTCACAGTTACATGATGCCAGTATTCTTCTTCAATGTAGAGACACAGAAAAAAACATTAGGCATCATGGTAATGAATTAGTGCAATGTGATAGCTTGTAGGGCAAATGGTATCAAACAGGAGGAGGAAGGTGCTGTTGCCTCCCCACATACCATCTGTGATAGCTTTTGGAGCTCTTTTGTCAACATTTTTAAAGAAGAAGATAGTGACAGGTGGGGAAGGATTTCATAGAGAGCTATAAGGTCTGGTCACAGTCTAGAAAAAAATAATAAAAGATATGGGAGATGTTGGAGTGGTTTCTACTGTCTCAGAGAATCTGTAAGTCCCAAGCCAGCAGAAGCACTCTGGTGGGACAGTTAAAAACCCCTTGGATGTTTCTTGTATGGTTTGTCCCAAAACCATGGTAACCTTTGTATGTTAATCCCCGTGTTGGTCGGTTTCAACATGATCCCTCGCTCCTCCCCTCCCTTCTCCCCATTGGATTGCCGTATCTTCCCACCCTCTCTCCAACCCTATTGGCCCAAAAGGCTGTATCCCAGTGACCTCAGCCTCCCCACTTTCTCTTTCGCCTCTGGATGTGTTCGAGAATAAAACCGTTGGAATTCTATGAGATTGAGCCCTCTGACATACACTGTCCTGAGGATGTGTGAGTTATCTGGCTCTCGGGTGTGCGTGTTTGTGCTTTCCAACAGCACAGGTGAGAAAAAGGTCTCCTTGCACTGTACCAGACTGTACTGGCCAAAGTACTCTGATATCAGAGACCCACTCGGAATATGCAGGGATCTATTCCACTCCATCATTGCTTGAACGCTACAGGGAGATGTTACCATGCATTGTTGTCAATGTTCAGACCTGTTTACATGGAAAGAAATTTCTGCCAGCAAGATTCTGCAAACTATCAGGAAAATATTCAGAGAGATGACAGGCTTAAAGACTGATAATTTCTAAGGTTTGTTTTCCCTTAATAAAGAGAAGCTAGCACACAGAGGAGGGGAATTTTAAGCCTAGGCTTGCCTGGTTTTTTCACAGAGATGCCCTAGGTTGATTCATTCTGCTGCTGAACAAGCAGTTTTCTGCAAGAGGTCAGAGCAGAAGAGCAAATTGCCCCCCTGTAGCTGTGATACTTGTGACACTATTTAGTGGTGCTAACGCATCAAAGTGTAACCCCCAGAAATGTCTCCAGGCTCTGCATGAAACCTCACAGACCTTGGGGAATGCACTGAGAGAGAAGAGGCAGAGTCTGCCTTTTAGAAGAGAGTACACTGTGTCAAATTAGCACAGAGATTTGCTGAGGTGCATCTTGGTGGCAGCGCTTTCCTTTCATCTTTCACAAAATAACTAATCTTCCCCAAAGCCATGTAAGAAGTACAACTAGTAGCACATCCCAATGTTTATCACCAGAAATTGTTAATAAGACTGAAGGTTTCCTAGAGGAAACCTGAGGAAACATTCCATTACTAAAAAATTTCCATTCCATTATTAAAAAATTAAAACAAACCTTTGTCATTTAAGTAAGATCTGTCAGTATCAAAGCAAGATACTCTTGAATGAAACCCAGCAATAAGCTGTCTCTGATTAGATAAAATCATCTAGAGAAGGATAATTTTCTCACAAACTGAGGAATTATTTCCTTTTTATGCAGTGACAGAAAGGTAACAAGGATCTGCTGGGATCTCGTCCATTTCCCATAACAGTGATTGCAAATTTGCTGCAAAATTTATGGGCATCTCTGAGGGAATCAGAGGGGATTTGAGAGGAAAAACATTGCACATATAAAGTAATGTAATAATTATTAGTTTCAACTCAATATAATTACAAATGAGCTTCCACCAGCTACTAATTATCTTCTTGGTTACAGAGGCCATATTTTATTTAAATGATGTGGAATGAGATGTTGGTGAAAGCTACATAAGTAGTACTAATGTGAGAACACATTGGAGGAGATGTATTTCCCTTTTAGGCCCTTGGATTAAGGGTCTTGTTTTTAAAGCTACTAGAAGAAAAAGTACATAGAAACAGAGCATCCTCCTGAGCATCTGAGAGACCGCAGGTCTAGCTCAGAAAGAAATTTACTTTCCTTGAATGTGTAACAAACAGTACATGTGAAGTTCCTTTGTGATAGAGATAGTTGCTCTTGAGTTCTTTCTGGAAAAAAAGAAAACCATCCAAAATAAACCTTTTGGATGGAGACCTTGGGTCATATCCCTCTCACCTGTCTTCGGGCACTCATGGTAACCTCCAGCATTTTCTGCAGTCATGGAGGTAAGCTCATCTTTGTTGGGTCTCTAGATGTCTGAGAAGCATCTAAGAAGCATTTGGGAGGAAGTATTCACCCAACTTGAGTTTAAGGAATTTACAAAGCATCCCACAAACTGACATCGGATCTTTCCCCCCCACAGGAATGTCTAAACTCGTCTCTGACAAAACAATGTTATGCTACATTTAACTCTGAAAACTGATTAGCATTCATAATCGTGGTTATTGGAATAATGCCTAAGGATGAAACAGAGGAAGACAAGGTAACTTTCAGTCCCCACCTAAAAACTCCACCCTAAATAGACAAGACATCTGTCATCTGAGATGATCTACAACTCTCACTTCTGAGTTGGAAGGCAAAGCTCATGGAAATAGAGGAGAAGGTAAGAGATACTGTGGGGTGGAAGTCAGGGAAGGAAGAAGGAAGTAACTCTCAAGCGCATGCAAGGAAAGAAGTTGCAAGGATCACCATTTTTCCAATATGTTGCAAATTATATTGGCTTAATGTTGGACTTAGTGCATCAGACATAAATCCGCAGTGAAATTAAAGCATTGAAAGACAAAGACAGAAATACCAGAATTATCAAGGACAATTAAAATCTTGTAAGAATTGAATATCTTTTGACGTTTAAATGTCAAAATTATTTTATGATAACAACAATAGCTGTCAAGTGCAAATGTACTGAGCTTTCCATTCACCTTTCAAGTAGCAATTTAATCAGTAGTTTTAATATTTTTCCCTTCATAGAAAAGGGGCCTATATTTTGTTACAGGGTTTGTCATCTATATTCAAAATGCCATTCTTACCATGAAACATTAATTTAATAAATTTTGTTAATTATTTATTCCTGGTGAGCTGAATTTTCTGAGGATCAGGGCTACAGTGGCTAAGCACTCATGGTCTTGCTGTGAGATATTCACTACTCCAAGCAGATTTTCAGCCAAAGTCACAAAGCCCTACCATGAAGCCTACTAGCAGGCTGCACTCTGGAGTCCAGAGTGACAATAGCAGTCTTCCAGACATGAAAACATTGTTGAGTGTTTCACAGTGCAGGAACCACGGTTAAAAAAACTCTGACACAGCCACAGTATATAAACCATTACATATACACACAGTCTTCTTATAATAGTATAATGAATGTACTTTATCTGTATTTGCAGCTGGTTCAGCTTACTCATAATTATCTGGCTCATTTCTTGTACATCACACTGAATACACAAATGTAATATCCAGAGAAGTAGCAGAGTGATAAAAACACCAACATAAATCCTATGACTACAAAAAAAGTAGAAGGCAATATTACCATGCTGTTGAAGATTCCAAGTTGAAGAGCACATATTTTTTGAAAGGTTTCTTTCTGCCTTTTGTCTGAAAGAGGAATAGACATTTGGCTTTAACTCTGCACTATTATGGCCTGTTTTTTTACACACATGAAATAATTTTTCACTATTTAGTTATCTGAACATTAAGCACCAGATGCCCAGCACTCTATATTGTATATGAAATATGTATTCTTTTATTGTCTCTGATGAAATTCAGTAAAAATAAAAGCATTGTTTTCGCAGTTTCTCTAGGTAGCAACCTGTGCCTCTTGTATATGGACTACATTTCCATCCCTGACTGAAATGATAGGTGTCTTGTGGTTTATGAAATCCAATCCTATTTATTTGGCTGTATTTTTAATTAAATGTGCTTTGCAGTCAAACTCTCTGCGTATTTGTATGGAAAATACTGCAAAACTAAAATGAGTGACTGAATGTGTCTTGGTTTGAAGACAGGTGTCTGCTAAGGAAGGTGGGAACCTCCCATAGAAACAGCAAATGTTAACCCCCTTCCCTCCAAATTATTATAACTTCAGAATCAAGGGCTTGCAGGCAAAGATACGGGGAAAGGAATAACAGTTTGTTGTTTTGGGGTTTTTTTTTCACTAGTATCTATAGCAAGGCAAACAATCAGCAACAACAGCAGCGATAACATAGAAAGAAACAAAAACCAGAAGATGCGGTGACAGAAGTCTCTGGGCTGCCAAGCGCTTTTCCCGTTCGGTGCAGTTCCAGTCCCAGCCGGCAGGGGCGCTGTCGGGCTCCCGGCCGGGCAGGGCGGGTGCGATGACTCCCGCGCAGCTGCAGGGGGCGCTGTGGCGCGGTCAGCTCTGTGGGTGCGGGCAGTGCTGAAGTGCCCAGAGGCAGCGGGCGGGGCGGGGCGGGCAGGCCAATGGCGGGCGTGCAGCAGACGTGGGGCAGGAGCTCAGAGCAGGGAGCAGGGGTGGCAGAGATGGGATCACCCAGGCTCGCTGACCGAAGGGGTCAGGGACTCCTCAATCTGCTCTGGCAGGGAAAAACGCGGGGTGGCAGCCGCTGGCCTCCAAGGAAAGGAAAAGCAACACCGATCTGAGATCTTCCCGCAGCTGGCTGCTGAGAAGATCCGCAGTTCCCCACTGCTGTCCTGTGCCCTTCCCGGTGGTCGCCAGTGTCTTATCAGGATAGTCAAATGTCTCCTCCCCTTCCCACACCCAAGCCAGCTCTTTGTCTCTTACAAAAGGAGTTAATAGTCCTTAAGTATCCAGCCATTAGTAATGTAGCAACAGGAATGGGGGAAAAATTCCAACCAACTCCCAACCTTCAACAGAATGTACTATTGGGTAGGAATTGCAGAAATGCATTTTAATGTTTTTAAAGCATGCTCATAAAACTGTTGGACAGGCTTAAAATTCAAATTTTCTGAGGAGAAAAAAGTTTTTTCATTATTTAGCCAGACTGACACATGATTAGTCATTACAGTCTACTCAGAAAATTTTAAAAATTCTTTTATGTCACTATTTCTTCTCTGAATTTCAGGAATTTCTACCTTACAGCTGTTTGCATCAACCATAGCAGAGCAGGCAATAAATGAGCCCACTCTTCCTGCTCACAGATTTGCAATTGTGGTGGCCATGTCACAGGAATGAAGGACTTGGAGCACCGGGTGTTTGAATTCTGCCTATTTTCAAACCATGATGTGTACATCTTACATCTGGAAACACAAACACCCTTAAATTACTAGATGATATTGGATAGGATATATATAATTATCTGGAAGTATATTCAGTACTTTGTTCTTTTATTGTTCTTATGCCCATGACTGGAACATGCAGAGCCTCAATTTTGATCCCATTCAGATAATGCCTGTACCAACAAAAAAAACAAAAGATGGTCTCTGCCCATAGCAATATATGATCTCAACAAGAGATTATAGAGAGATACAGGGTGATGCATAGGTTATGCCAGTAGGAATGATGGGCAATAAAGTAGTGACTCTAAAAGTATACATCCACTTTAGAGTGAAGTAGGCAATGCTCTCCATCATGACGCTTCCTCACTAGTAACTATAAAAAGAATCTGGGAATTTGAGAAGTTGATATCCACCTTACTGATGTCTAAAATAAAAGGAGATGAATCCCAAAGAGTCAGAATAACTTTTGTCAGTTTTCTCTGAGTAGGACAAAGATAAGGTTTAAGGAAGGCTGTTTGCCAGAAAGGAGAGCAAAGGAGTGTGTTTGGACATATTTAGATGGGGCTGATTCAGTAAGATTGACACTCCACTATGATACCTTGTCAGGTACTTCCCAGTAATGCAATACTGCAATCAATGACTTTGTAGTGGATTTTTAAAAATACATAATTCAATTTCTTCATCGTCTTCTGCAGAAATAAGACAATACTTTGTATATGGCAGAAAATTTATTTAAAGTTGCAGGAGCAAGATGTACAGCTACTGCTGCAAGTACTTCTTCATTTTGTGAGTCAACTTTCATGACTCGTTGCAAACCCTGTATTATATTGTAGCTGGGAGCAGTGAACATAAAGCTCATGCTCTTTCTGGTGTCCTCTTTCCTCTCTAAAACACAATTTTCAGTGTGATCCTGTATATGTTTGCAGTACGTCTACTACAAAACAGACTAAGCCCATTCTTGACCCAGGTGACTTGCCCCCCTGAACATTTGTTGCAAGTACAGTCAAAGACTTGCATTATTGTTGGATAATAGTTCATACTCATGCAATATAAAATGATTAGGCATGGTGGGACTGATCAAGATACAGTGAAATCCACTGCTATCTTAAGTTTACCTCTTTCTAAGCTGCTTGGGTGCTTTGAGCCTCAGTTGCAGCTGTGACAGTAGCTCACAGGACAAACAGAAACTGTGTGGATCAGGCAGCAGCACATTTATGCCTATATTCCACCTCTACAGTATAGTTAAGTATGCAGCCTTTTCCTGCCTGTCTGGATATCTGCTTTTATCACAGGTCTTCACTTGCAGAACTTGCAGATCACACCAGCTTCTTTGTAACCTTTGTAGCCTAACAATTGAAATTACCCATTTACTGCACTTTAAATTTCCACAATACATTCAAATTGTGCATGTGGCATTGTAAAGTCATGAGGGAAATGGTATAGCTGTTGCAAAACCATACTTTTAAAAAAAGAAGACTACTTGTTACTAATCACAGGAGAGGTGAATATTTCTTAACACATTTTTAACATGTTCAATTCATTGTGTAGGCACTCTTTGGGTTGCCTACATGTTCTGTGTGTACAAATATTCAGATTTTAAAATGGAAAGTATTTTTACTTGTTGCATCATGCTGTCTTGTAAAGAAAGAAGTGAAATTTGACAATATTAAATTTTGTGGCTTAAGGGCATAAACAGAAGATGAATGTCCAGCCTAAAGGGAGAGAAAGGGAGGGTTTTGCCCGTTTCCCACTGATGAAAAAGGGGATACTGGCCAAAAGAAGGCAGCCTTTGAAGGATAAGCTTCTGCTCTACTAACAACATTCTTCTCTCAATAAATAGGCCAGTATATAATTTTCAAGGATAGTGAAGAATACAAATTTAATCTTTCATTATCTTATTCTGCATGTCTTAGTTAATTTTGCTCTTGGATGGATTTCAAGGGATTGTGAATGGGTAAATTTTCTGCAGTTGTCTTTTGTAATGTTGCATTACCAGTGTTCTTTTCAGGAAAAACATAGCATCCCACCGAGTCACAAAAAATGCTGAAAGCAAGAATAACAATATTCTGTTTAAGAAAAGTACTCTCATAACAGATTGAAAATGGCACAATATTGATGAGCTACGTGAAGGCTCTTGCTTCCATGCTCTCCTGATAAAACTGTGGCTGTTGTATTGAGTAGAGCTGGACAGAACAAGGTTTATAGTATCTCAGAATCTGTTCTGTGACGGCATTCTTTAATTACTGGTCATGAAATTAAGTCACATTTTCAGACATGTAATAATAAACAGTTAAGTATTCCTGAGTCCCAAGATTTGCAGATACTACAGCAATAAAACCCTGCAATATGCTGCAACGTCAACATAATGCAACTGTTTCCAACTCACTGGTTTCTTTCACTATTGAACTTTGAAGAAGAGCTAGCTACAGCATATGACATATAACATCTCTGTTGCTTAAGGCTGGTATGCCGTTACTGATTATTACATATAATCAAGCTTGGTACTAGTCTCTGGCATACATAAAAACAATAGTGGGATATGAAGCTCAACATTATCATGTGCATTTTTTTCCTGTTTATTATCAGTTCTCTGTAACTTAATGCAATTGTAGGATAATTAATGGAGGGGGGACATTTGAGGCAAATAGTTTTATCAGTTCAGTTCTTTCTGGTGTGTCATTTAGGGACAGGAATCAGAATTGTTCTGCCTGGTGTCTGGACACTCTTGCTGTGATTTGATGCCCCCACTGCTGAGTTCTCACCCATGCTGATGGTTGTCACCATTGCTGGAGAGGAGCAGCTCTGCAACCTCCTGGAGAAACAGCTGCACGATGGTGTGGGACATAGTGTCTTTTTAGCCAACTTAGTCATCCCTGGTGGCAGGAGAGGAGCAGGAAGGTGACAGAAAGAGCAGTTTAGATGGAATAGTGGGAAGGTTGGGAGTAACAGACTGTGGGTTTTTGAGGCAGAAGATCTAAAACAGAAATAATACCAATTACTTACCTACTTCCTGCTGCAAGGAGTATGTACAGAAAGTTTCCTCCCTTCCGTTTCCTTCCACTTTAGAAAAAAAATCTCAGCCACAATTTGCCTCCATTTTTCTGTGCTCAACTATCAGGCCAGAGACCCCAGCTGAGCATTGTACATCCTGCAGCATTAGTGAGACTGAGCAACTCCAGACATGCTGCCTCTCCCCATCTTGGTATAGCAAGTGATATTGTCTATCCATCAGGCACACTCCCCAAGTGTGACTTACTCAGTCTGCTTTCATTGCACACCCACTTATAATCAACCTGCTGCGTATCGTATGCCCTTATTGTAGTTACAGCGCTGAATATGTTTTATACATCCACACAGTTTATTTCATCTTCTGTTCCTATAAAATATATATGTGTCCTTAATTCAATGTAGGCAAAATCACTCAATTTCTCTCAGTTCTTCAGCTTCACTTCTGTTGCTGGTATTTATCTTGTCAAGTTCCAGTAACAAAACACATTTACTAGCTGTGGTTGCAAGAACTATAAATGAGTTTCTTGTTTTGCTTAATTTCATCAAACCAGGAGGCTTGGTAGTACCCTCATAACAGGAATTTGCAGGGACACAATAGTGAAATAACTCCTGCATCAGTTTGTTCATATCAGGGCAGAAGTTTTTCAGTGTGAGAGAATCCCAGGGGAAATTAGAAAGAATACTGAGAAGATAGACAGTGAAAGAATAGCCATATAACTTACAGGTTCCAAGGCACTCTGCTGAAATACTAGCAACTTCTTTTTGCACCAGAGGGAACTGTGCTGAGAAATACCTTTATAAGTCTATTGGTTCATTAACTGATTTGGTAAAAACAGCACAAAAAATTACATTTGGTACCTGATTCTTCAAACTGTTATGCAGATGCTTAATTACAGGTGTTTGAAGAGCCTTGGTGACGCCAGATTTTGTGTGTGTTAAGTACTTCCAGTATTAAGACCACAGATGCATAATGGTACATTCTTTAATTATGCCGCTAGAAGTGGAGGTCAGTCTACCCATTAGATTACCACAATCAAACTGTTCTAATCAGTATGACATTATCTAATCAATGAGTATAAAAAGCATTTTTTTGAAACATGAGAGCCCATATGCTAGGAAAAGCTTGTATGGTTTTTTCTTGTAGTAGAAACTTAAGATATCCAAAATCCATGCAAGATAGAACAAGGACACAAGAATCAAAGCAGGACTTAGCTGTTCTTTCAAAGTAAAAATCAATTGTCGGATACAGCTGTGAGGACCATAAGATCACAAAATATATTGGAGTTAGATGCCAGGCAGCTATAAAAGCTTTTTTGAATTCATGGACATCCCAGGGCTTCTTACAACAGTCTCTTTAGAGTTGATTTTTTCCTTTTCTCAGCACCGAAATAAGCCTAACAAAACCAAAAGAGCTGTAATGTCATCCCTGCTAGTACCGCAGCATAATGATCTAAAATTGAACAGATTAGCTTAAATTAATACATTTTTTGGCATCATAACAGACCCATTATGGGATATTTGGTTACCATAGAAACACAGGTAATGAAGGAAGCACTCTCTCTAAATCATGAAACTTGAAATAGATTAATACAGACGTCGGAAACAAAGCCTCATGTATTACATTAAAGGACTGATCTCGCTGACACACCACTCTGTCTGACATGCAAACTCTCACTTTACTGATTGTACAAATCTAAAAACCAGGCCATGCCTAGATGGTATTCAAATGAAAAAAATTAATCTTTGTTCAATGCTTGGAAAAAAAATTAAGGTCTGATGTTTTAAGAAATTGCTGCTGTATGTTTGCTGCTCACCCATGTTAAACAAATATTCTTAAACAAGAAAACAGTACTTCCTAAAAGGTAAGATTTAAAAAAGAGGGCAGCATCACAACACCTACTGCAACACTTAGGCAGAATCTGTAATTGCTAGAAGTAGCTGTTTTTCTAGAACATCAATTTCCTGAGTTTTAAGCTCAAATACTATTCTGTTGTTATTGGTGTTTTCCCCAAGGTAAATAGGAAGTTCTTTGCCTTCTTTATCAAACAGCTTGTCAACAGCTATGAAAACAAGTTTCTACTCTGCTTGACACATTGAAAAATCTCAGCCTCCACAGCCACTGTCCAAAAGGTGAAACCCTATATGAAGGTCTGTACAGTGAGGCAGGGGTGTGTGTATTTGTGTTTTATTTTTCCCTTACACAAAATTTAGCATCAGCACTCACAGAAGAAAATTTTAAACTCTGAATCTTCAACAAAACAGCAAACAAACAAAACTGGCCCTTTGGACTCTCTAATAATGTCTGCCATTCTTAGCCTACCCTTCTCACTCCTTATTCTGCTTTCTCTTCTCTGTTTTTCATCCCGACCCTTGCACATTGACTTGCCCACTTTGACAAAGTGAGCCAGTGCAAACTTAAAACTTCTTGTAAATATTTCTGCTCCAATAATTTCAACTATGTTTGCTTGGAATTATGTTCTTCATTACTGCATATGCTGCCAATTAGGCAACACAGTGTCCTACCAGCTATAGTTTATTACAGCAATGTGAAGCATAACTGTCATAACTTGAGAAAGAGAATGAAGAATAAGGAAGGATGCAATCTAATAGCTCTGGTATTTACCTAAGCCTTAGCAATCTGACACCTAACACACGACACATATGAAGATCAGGATTATGCACATAGTAGCAGAGGTGAGATCCGCAGACAGGGTTGTGAGATGCAGAGCATTTATTACATACATGACTGGTCTCTGAAGGGGATTGACAGCTTTACCATGCCACCTGAGAAGAGGGTCTGGATTTGAGCTGTTGCATTTTCAGGACTAGAGAATTTAGTAAATATTTGTTTCTGTATTGTAGTCACACTTCAGCCACCTTCCCCTAACAGATGCTAATAGCAATATGTTAATATTCCTTGTTTCTGATTCCATTATTTCATTGTTATAAGAGCAATTAAGGGAAAATTAGCCTCCAGTAAAGCTGTTAATTATACTCTCAACGTCTACCCTAGTCCTGAAGCATCACAACTATTATCATATCTCCACCTTGCAGGCAAAAAGAAATCAAAAAACCAAACCCACCACCACCTAACAAAACCCACACACCCTTCCCCCACCGCCCCCTAACCCCCAAAACCCTCTAAAATGCAGCTTAATTCCATTTTTCCAATGAGACTTTTACAGAACAGGAGATACCAGCAAGTAGTTGAAATAAGAAAGGTTGTGTCTTGGTTTGAAGACAGGTTTCTGCTAAGGAAGGTGTAAACCTCCCTTAAAACCCACAAATGTGAACCCCCTTCCCTCTGAATTATTATAACTTTGAAATCAAGGGCTTTCAGGCAAAGATATGGGGGAAAGAATAACAGCTCTTTACTAGTATCTATGGCAAGGCAAAAAA